>OY757915.1:120450665-120525665 GCA_963585895.1 Sepioteuthis lessoniana | reverse complement strand
CAATCATATCAGCAGATGTAGAGGTTATGTTGTGATAAAGACGAAACAATCAATCTTATTATGAGCAAATGTAGCAAATTAACACAGAAGGAGGATAAGACTTGACCCCACTGGGTGGACAAAGTGATCCACTTGGAATTGTGCTAGAAACTGAAATTTCACCATGAAAACAAATGGTATATGCGCAACCAGACGTCTGTCTCAGAGAATGACACGCGAATCCTCTGAGATTTTGACATACAAACGATCACCTGATCTCAGCAAGACGACCAGACCTCATAATAATAATAAAAAAGAGACAACTTTCCGAATTGTGGATTTTGCTGTCTTGGCTCATCAAAGATTAAAATTAAGAGAAAGGGAAAAGAACAATCAATACCTCGACATTGCTAGAGAATTGAAGAAGCTGCGGAACATGATATTGACGTTACTACTAATTGTAATTGGTGCTTTTGGTATAGTCACTAATGGACTGGTACAAGGACTGAACAACTTTGAAATAAAAAGAAGGGGTGGAGACCATTCAAACTACCGTATTGTTGATACCGGTTATAATACTGCGAAGAGTCCTGGCGAGTTTAGGAGTCTTCTTATCCTTCAAACTCCAATGAAAGAATATCAGCTAATGCTGATGTGAAAAATTCTCTAGGAGTAGAATTATAATAATAATTATAATAAAATAGATCAGAAAGATTAATACTTCGACCATGCTAGAAAATTGATAAAGCTGTGAAGTTTACACCAATTATAATTGGTACTCTTGGTACAGCCACCATTGGTTTAATAAAGGGACTGGAGGACTTGGAAAGAAGAGGACAAGTGGAGACCTTCCAAACTACTGCAATATTGAGATTGGACAGAATATTAAGAAGAGTCCTAGAGACTTGCTGTCACTCACACTGCTGTGGAAGACCATCAGCGTTAGCTGATGGGAAAAACCCTCAAGAAGTAAAATAATAATGAATCGTAGGGAATTTCTTGAACCGGAATCCATGTGCTCTATCATAGCCTGGCGTTTTCCAATTTGATATTTTTTAGTGTCATTCTCCCTAAATCTTTGCGTATTTCCGCTTTTGTCCCTTCTTCAAATCCTAACTCTTTCGCCATTTTTTTTTATCAATTCGGCTTTTTAATGTTCTCTTGGTTGCCATATTTTACCCCAGATTTTTTTCAGTTTCTCTTGCATCCGGTTGTTGGTATGTGTTCGTGTCATCTCTCCCATGTTTTTGGTAGAATTTTCTTTCGTTGTTTAAGACTGTTCTTTTTTGTTTGTATTACTTTACCCTTTGTCGATATCTTTTTAATCTTCCTTCTTTCACAAGTACTTTCAGGTTTATTTCCTCTTGTGGTATTATTTTTTGGGTTGCTTTTTTCTTTTTGTCCCAACATATTTCAGCATTTTTCCTTTGTTTTATCATTTTGTCTGTTTTCGTATTTTTATATCTGTGTTTCCAGTCAAATTTCCCATCTAGGTTTTGATTTTTATGTTCGTGTTGTTTAAGGAAGGCCTGATTTTTTCACAAATTTATTTTGCTCATGCATAGATTAGTTCATTTAATTCGGTTGTGTTTTTTGTTGGGTATATGTTTATTTTTTTCCGTTTGATTGTTCTTCATTCTATGTTTCTTAGTGGTAGCAAGGTTGTCTTTTGTTCATTCATAATCCTCATAAAATTTTCTAAATTTACTTTTTGTTATTGTGTAAGTGTTTCCTCTGTTCTCCAGCGGTATGGTGTTTATTTTTTTAGAAGTTGGTGGTTCATTTTGGTTAGACAGTTCTTGTGTGACAGAACTTAGTGTCTAATACTGTATTAGTGTCTTGTTCATTATCTGTTTTCCGGCGTATTTCTAGCATTTCAAGGTCAGGAAACCAATCTTTATTTACTACTGTTCTAACTTGGTCCGCGAGTCTTTGTCTTGCCGGAAAATCCATTTAACTTGCTTTTAAAATCATACATCTGGAAGAATAAGCTTCAATTTAAGGGTCATCTTTTTATTCAAATAGCATATAATGTTCAGCAAAGATATAACATTCGAGGACAAAGTGAGTCCTTACACATGCATTTAAAGAGAGTTTAGTTAAAATACTACTAACCTCCGTAATTCTTTTCTCAAAACATAAGTCAATGATTTACAATCTTAGTTCAGCTTTTTTTACTTTTGGAGTCTGTTAGACGGCTTGTGCGTGTTGGAGGTTTATTATTATAATTATTAGCCTTCATCATATATCGTACTGGATTCTGTTTTTAATCTTTTTTATTTTCCATATTGATTTTTTCTTTTCTCTTGATTTTGGTAACCCCCACATTATGCCCCAGATGTTTTTTTCCATGGACCACATAATAATCTGTTTCCCCCATGTCCACGTATGTTTCCAATTCTACTTCATGCCAAAAATATCCCTTTATATTTACAGTTTTTTTTCCAAAAGGTCGTTTAATCAGATTCCTTTTACTTAATCTTCATTTTGTTCTCTGTTTAAACGATTGTTCACATCAAGCAAGTCCAGTGGCTTTTGGCTTGAAATAATTGTTCCGTGTGAATATCTAAGTTCAAAAGTTTCTCATTTCTTTTTTGCTGACAGTTTCAAGTACATTTTCTTTCAATTTGCTTCATTTCCAAAATTCCCAGAAAAGTATCATTCCTCTTTATGTATTTATTTTCTCTTTTGGTAAATGATTTATTTCCATTAACTTGGCAAATGGATCAAATGCAACTGATATATTTTAAAGCCTGTCTAGAGGGCTATGTAGAAATCTAAATACTGACAGTAAAATTGACTTCAAAGTTAAATGTCCTTCGTATGATACTAAACTGTATCTAATGGTGAAGCTCCAGTTATGATCTGGGAAGTGTGGATTAGCCTTTCACTGCCATGACTCCTAGGTTCACTCTGACTTGGTGTAGTAGAACTACGAAAAAAAATGTGAATATGAACATACAATGAATACGATTCACTAAGCGCTAGGCATAAAATAACCCTATACGAGTTGACATGCCATTGGAATTAATCATTCAATAAATAATGGAAAGATAATTACCGTGAGGGCCTATGAAGGTTAAATCACTTTTAGAGCTTCTATTGCTCTCATTAAAAACATTTATTAGTTAATTAATTTCAAAATAATATAATGTGTAAAGTTTTTAGTGTTTGTTTGTAGAATTTCAAACGTCTGTGTATTTAGGACTGTGTAAATAAACAAGGAAAAAAAGCTAAAAAAAAAAAAAAACACAAACAAACAAAAACCAGCCCTGTAAAAAAAAGAATCTTCATGTGTTTTTATTTTATTTAAAAAGCAAAGGTCCTTTTTATATAGAGGGAGAGGCGTTGATAAATAAAGAGACCATCTCAACTTCGCGTGAGCTGTTGAGCAGATCACATGGTGGGACCAACATCTCTTCCCCCAAATCATTCAAAATCCGACACACAGCCGAGTCATGAAGACGCCAGTGGCTTTTTTCTCCGAGGTACTGAGATGAATTGTTGTTTTCTATCGTTAACACGCAATCCTTATCACCGGCTATAGAATTTATTAAGACCTGTTTTATCTTTTGAAAGGTCGGAGATTTACAAAAAAAGAATAAAATTCCAATATAGAATCATATAATCAATATTAGAAATTTCAAAGACCTTATTTTGGTTGAATGGAGTAGAATTAAACCGTATGTTAAAGTATGTATCTCTTTAGCTGTACCTCCTCTCTCTATCTATCAATCTCTTCTTACTCTTCTCTCTCTAAATGGGGTGTGTTTATGAGAGTGCATATATATAGTTATTTTGCATAATTTTTTCATTTCATATACATATATATATATATATATATATATATATGTGTGTGTGTGTGTGGGTGTGTAATATCTGTTTTTTTCACACTAATAGAATTATAGAAGAATTATATAAGAAATACTTTTTTATATAACGTATTTCTTAACGTATATATATATATATATATATATATATATATATATATATATATATATAGTCATTGTCCATAAGATTTTCGTTATGAGGTAAATTAGTTACTTACACTGATAAACACACACTTACATATACAGATATGTGTGTGAGTGCTTGTCTGTGTGTATGTCTGTGTGTATGTTGAGTAAGTTTTGTAATGAAATTTGAGGTTATGAGTAAGAAAAAAAATCATATTCAAAGGTTTCTGTACCGTCATCAGAATGAACACAAATTTATTAAAAATGAAATCTTACAATGAATAATATAGTTACAAATTAAAATATATATTTAATAATATACCAAATATACCCGACCAAACCAAATATCACTTCTAAAGTGGGGCTTTATGAAATATCCTTGAGGATATTCCCGAGAAATACTTCCGTGAAACTTCCAGAAATCTAAAATAAGGAACACATTAAAATATGACAGACGCCTGAAAATGTACAATCCTACAATTTTGCTCTGATGCAGAACATTGAATATACAATAGATTGGATTTTTTCCTTTATTTTCAATTTTTCATCAGCAAATAAAATGTTACTTGATTTTACACAATATATATATATATATATATATATATATATATATATATATATATATATATATATATATATATATATATATGGCAGAAGAATAGCAAATAAGAACTGTTTTGCAGGAAAGGATTACTCGATAGTATTATTAAAGACGTCATGGGCAAAACTCTCATGATAAAATAGGATATTGTGAAGAAATTAGAAAGACAGTGAATATGACGACAGATTCTTTCTTGGAGAAAAATTGTACATCCTTGACCATGCTGAAAAAATTTGCTTTAAAAAAAGCGAATTAATATCGAAGTATTGAAATGTCTAAAAATTTATTCTTTATCATCAAACACCTAACACTGATTTATTCTCTTCTATTTCAGACTAACTGCGTAGAAAAAAATTGCTTCCTCGTTTTAATATTCCGTGTGCTCTCTCCGGATCACGTTATTTTTTCTGTGTAAATGTCTCGAGAACAAACATCATGTCACGTGACTACACCTCACGCTATACACTCCCGTCTAAACTGTGTGTAAAGCATATGGAACTTAAGTAACGAATCGTATCCATGATTTTAATATATATATATATATATATATATATATATATATATATATATATATATATATATCACCACACATTTTCTTGTCAATGCAGCTGTGTTGGTGAAAACGCGTAAACAATTACAACGGAATCCGCCGTTTGCATTTGACAAGGCCAGTAAACATTTCTCATCTCAGTAAATCCGCTTCATGAATAACGAATGTCAAAGCAGCTGTGATCTGAGCAAAGTCAGAATCTGACTTGCCACGGGAAAATTGATATTTCTTCCTTTTATGATCATAAAATTCTCTCTTTTCGGCTCATTCATAAGGTCTGAGCGCATATCGAGTTTTTGGCTTTCCTTTAGTTTTAGTCTGTTGTTTGCTGGGACTCCAAAATGCCTTACTTAATAAATTATTTTCTTTTTATTAATTAACACAATATCTGTTAATTTGGCTGAGATTGAATGATCTATATATATATATCTTTCAATCTCACAGTCCCATAGGAGTTTATGTGTGTCATTCCCCTGGACAGGTGCTGGGTTGTGCATATACCATTTGTTCGTATGGTCAAATTTAAGTTTCTTGCACATCTCCCTTACCCACACAGTCGTGTCTAGTCTTATACTTTTTCAGTGCTAATTTGCTGCATTCGCTTATTATGTAATTGATTGTTTCGTCTCTATCACCTCATTGTCTACATTTGTAATTTTGTTGAGTCTTATCTATTTTCGCTTTGATATGCTTGGTTCTAGTGGCGTTATTTTGTTCTGCTATTAGGAGAGATTCCGTTTCTCTTTTAAAGTTTACTTTTCTTAGCCAGGTCCAGGTTTTCTCGGGTGAGATGTCGTTTATTAGTCGTTTATAACGCCCATAGAGTTGTTTTTCGTCACATTTATGCTTCCAAGTTATTGTCATTCACTTGGCCACCGTGTTTTCAGTTTTGGTTTTGATGGCTGTAATCAGTCCTCCTTCATGTTTTTTATGTAGTCCCCGAGTCGTTGTATCGATGCGTCAACACTGTCTTCAATGCTGACATGTCCTCTCCCACCCTCCTTTCTTGATACATATAGTCTGTCAACGTCGTCTCTGGGATGTAGTGGCTTAAGCATGGCCCTTAGTTTCCTTGTTCTTTGGTCCATTTGCTTAAGTTCTTCTCTGGTCCACTTCACAAAGGGTCCCAAATATCTAACGAGGGGTACATCTCAGGTGTGTATTCCTTTGATAAGGTTTCTGTTCGATAGTTTTGTCTCGAGAAGTTTTTTTTTAGATATTCCTTCTTAATTTTGTCTTTCATCTGCACTTTTTTGATTATGTCAGCCTCCAAGATACCCAAATCTTTGTAAGTTTCCTTTTCTGCGAGCGTTCTAATCTTGTCTTGACTTGGTGGTTCCATTCCCTCAGTCAAATGTCGTTTGCCAACTTTCATTGCTGGCAAAGCACATTTTTCTATCCCAAATTCTATTCCTATGTCCTGATTTTATATTCTAGAGTTGCCAGTTCTTTTTCATTTTTTGCAAATAGTTTGATGTCATCCATGTACATTAGGTGATTGATCTTTTTTTGTGATCTACTAAGTTTGCATCATCTTTCATGATTTCAAAATAGTTTTGCTGAAGATAATTTGGGGAAATAAGATACTCTTCATTTAAAAATACAATAGTTCACCAAATTATTAATATTATTTCACTCTTTGCGAGTTTTTTACACTAGCTTACGCTGGTGGAGTTTCATTAATGTTTGAGTGACATCAGTCTCGTCAGGTCTCCTTGACTCGTCTGATTATTTTGGCCAATATCACCAATCTGCCGTTGGAATGATCCTGAATTTTCCTATGATTTCTAACTGTTTCTATCCCCTTTCCTACCAAGTTGTGTTTAGTCTTCTCCTTCTTCAATACTAGGTTGCTGCATTCCCTTATAATGTGGTTTAATTTTTGAAACTTGAATGGTTTCAAGTATTGGCAACACTGAAAATTCTATTAAATATAGATCCTTTCTTTTCCCACAGTTAAATTGTCACCAGCAGTGCTATCTTATACTAACAATTCTATTTAATATGAATCATTTGATTACACGTAGTTAAATGGTTTCAAGAATTTCCATTTTACATTCGTATATTTATTTATCAAATATTCTATCTGATACCAGCAAATTACGCCGAGCTGTTATGGTTTCAAACAACTAATAATAATCCCGAACAAAATATTAACCCATTAGATGCGACCCGAACAGGTACTACAACTCCGGATCAAAGTGGACTTGAAAAAATTGGTAATGAAGAGTAATTAACATTTCCCAAACTCTAAGACTCGATTCTCACCATAAGACGCAGTTTGATGTCATACCGAAGACACTAAATTGCTTCAAGTATTTCTAACTAAAATTAATAATTCTATTCAACATTATTCATTCACTTGCACGCAGTTAAAGGTTTCAAGTATTGCAATCAAATAGTGATAATTATTTTGATATTAATCGATTGTTAGGGCCCAGTTGAATTGTTTTAAATATGTAAAACTTCCTGGAGTTTTCATAAAAAAAATTATCCAACGTAAAAAGAAAAACAATCATAAAATAAACGCGGGTTAACAAGATAACAACATTTTTTGTTTATATCATTTGTTGTCTACAGTGATTTTAACCTTTTCTATTCGTTCCCAGTTGAGTGACATTGAAATATACAATAAAGTTGTAAACGGTCTAGTTGTAAGTCAGACCTTTAGTGTTTTAAGTCTGGCACAAGGTATCGTTTTAGAAAAAGTGGTGGATCGACTTAGTCGCCGCTCTCTCTGCCTCTCTCTCTCTCTCTCTCTCTCTCTCTCTTTCTCTCTCTCTCTCTCTCTCTCTCTCTGCTTACTTCTCTCAGGACCCTTTTCTTAAATTTCTATCTGACATAACAGCAAGTCCCTGCTTATATTGTAACCTGAGTTTATTCGGTGTGGCCTTTGGCTTTAAAAAGGGTATTTAATCATCCTTTATATCAATTTCTCTTTATCCTTTTTTTACACAATTTTTCCAAATTTCGGAGAATCTGTCCAACCCTTTTTTTAGTGGCCAGAACGCTGGATCCACCCTCTTAACTCCAGCCTACTTTTATTGATATCTCTCACCCATACCTGGTATCAGCTGGGACTTTGAGTTTCCTTGTTCCTTCCACTTTCTCTGTACTCAAGCTGGTCCTTTTACCTTCGCGGACGCAACTGTCTTTTTGTGATGAATTTCATTTTCAAGATGCCTAGATAAACGGGTGTTGGCAAAAATTATTTCCTCATTATATCGCCCACCCAGAATTTATCTAATGCAACTAACTTTTCTTTTTATAATCTGAAAGACGGTCGTGGCCTTATTTTAAGTTTCCAAATTTTTGTTGTCCTCTTAATTTTAAGTAATCAAGATTCTCTTATCAGACATTTCCTGGTCATTTTCATGATTAAAACTAATCCATTCGCTCTTCTGACAAAATGCAGAAACAAACCAAACATATCCTCGTTTCAATCCAACTGCCAGTCTTAGTGATCTTATCTTTTGGCTTTCCAAATATTTTTTTCTCTAAATAACATTTAAGCGATTAAGATTCTTCTTAAAAGTACATCTCTTACCACTTTCATTTTATTACTTATACTTCAATTAATTACCCCACCAAAATCCAAGTGTCACAAGTATAGTAAAGGATTAAGTAGTTCTATTTGATCCAAAGATTTGATCCTAACAGTCGCTATCACTCTGGATCAGAGTGGACCTGTGTGCTATGGCAAGTAATCGGTAGTACACATTCCTCAAAGTTCCAGGTCTAGAGCCTCGTCTTCAGATGCAGTTTAGTGTCATTTCCAAAACAATAAATGGGAAGGCGTCTAACCTCTCTTCAAAGGTGAAGTCGATTTATTTTAAAGTCGCAGTTGACTGTGCGATTGCTTCCAGAGTTACGGAAAATGTTCGGAATTCATATTTCATGTGTGCGAAACCAAACGTTCACCACAAAAATGGCGGGATTTGTTGATTAAAGCCTTGGTGAATCAGTAGATTACAAATATATATTTAATTACTTTATTGAGACTTGGATGTTGTTGATATTTGTAAAGCTAACTTTAATTTTCTGCATGGTTACAATGAAGAGATAATCATTAGTGAATTGAATTCCTTAAATAATTTCTATCTTTCGTTTTAGGAGACGTTCCCAAAGATATTTCTTGACTATTTGCTTCGACTTGAATAGATGGAATGGGCTGATTTACCATAATTACATTGGAATATAAAGTGGAGCTAACGTTAACAATCATCTTTCTTTTATTAGAAAATGATGATATGACAGCAAGACACCCACAGGAGATAAAAAATGAAATATTCTTCAAGAGACACTTACTAAACATGCATTTGGAACTTATAACGGATATACTTTTCTAATTTCAATTTACTCGGAAACAAGACATTAAGAATGCAGCACTTAGCTATTACCAAATCTTAAAGGATTAATTCTATTGTTGAAGAGCAGGTAATACGACTGCCGCAATTTGATAGATTGAACATTTCTGTCCTGTAAATTAGCAGTACTTATAACTCATCGAATAAATACGTTTCATTCAACATTATTTTTAGATTAATATATTGATCACAATAGTTTATCTGCTTCTGTAGGTCATACAAATGAGGAAGATTTTATATCACAATTGGATTAACATTCTAGTTTTCTTATAAAATATTTTCGTGTTTTTTTTTAATATTTCAAATGATTTTGAATTAGATGTTGATGTAAGCAATTAATTCAGATTATTATCAGCGTATTTATTTCTTGGAAAACAGATTCTTGTGTGACACTATGAGGCCATTGTGTTGGGTGTGTGTGTGAGCTGTCAGACGATCTCTATGTCTGTTTTGGCGCGAAACCCAAACAAAGGGCTTGAGCTCGAGATCTCCCGCCAGACCGGAAGCGGACGAGGAGAGAAAGGTCCCAGAGAAGAAAGAAAGTCAGTTGACGAAGCAAGACGGTGAAAAGCAGTTGACAACAGAGGGCAGAGGAGAGCAGTCGGCTTGATGTAACAGTCCAGAGGATGGAAGTATGGCAGAGAAGACAGTCTTCAAGAGTTAGCATCCCTATTTGCTTTTGTAGAAGTTTCGCGAAAAATACACGTCGGCGATAGTCTATAAATGCACAGAAAATGCAGAGTATCACAAAACTCCCTTTCTTGCGCTTGGAGCTGTGTTAAATACGACCAAGATGCGAACACGTTTAAATAAACATAATGTTCATAAAATATTCATAAACATATATAGGAATCCGAAAACATGAAATTGGTTTAGGTACGAAACTTTTATTCACCTTTTTGAGTTCAAAGGTTTTTCGACATGAGGAGAGAGAGACACAATCTTTCTATGCGGACTGCTTTTATATCGTCAGCTCTCAACCCAACCAACGCGCGATGCCCGTAGCGCAAAAATTCGTCTGGCCTCGCCCAGCTCTGAATCTCGACTCTCTCGTTTGGAGGTAGGAACTCAACTCACTGACTTTTTCCAAATCTCAAAATCCTCAATCCACACTTCTGGGCATGACGTCATTCACACCCCCTTGTCTATTTCCTATCTGCGGTTTTTATTTTGACATCTGTGAACGACACATCCTCCCCCGCGCGCGCGTTACCACCTGCGTTAATGTTTGCACCTACTAAGACATGCACTGAGCCAAAAGGTTCTCATCCTAACTAAACCGAAAGGCAAGATATACAAAACGAAATCCCTTTGCAGTAATATTACAGCTGACCCAAGTCCGCGTTTGTTCGATCTTTTTCTCCCACCCTCTCGGTTGTATTTTATGTGGCCGTAAAGAAATGTGTGATACCCTTGTCGGAAACCACTGGATGAATCACTGACCATGAATAGGTTTGGTTTAAAGAAGTTGATATATTTGGGGGTCAACCGCCACGGTTGTTATCA
This sequence comes from Sepioteuthis lessoniana, assembly GCA_963585895.1. Lineage (NCBI taxonomy): Eukaryota > Metazoa > Mollusca > Cephalopoda > Myopsida > Loliginidae > Sepioteuthis > Sepioteuthis lessoniana. The sequence continues at coordinate 120,514,706 of OY757915.1, read as the reverse complement.
CGCTTGATCACTTTATCACCGTGTGGTTATTATACCGTACTTTTTTTTATTTATCTACTCAATTACTGACTGTCCTCATTATATATGATATCAGGAGTAAAAATCAATAATTTTGATCGATAACATGGATTCCATCATTATATTCAGTTTTTGATATGTAACGTTCCGTGACTTCTTCAAAATTCTAGCATGATGCATCAGAATGACATGATTATTTTTCCAGAACTTTCAGACAGATAAAAAGTTCCTGCATTCATCTAATGTAAAACAAAACGAATGCATTTGCATAAGACTGACCACATGTAAAATAAGAGTCCAAGACAAGGAGGTAACTAGTTTTCATAGATACAACCTTTAGTAGACTAATCAAAATTTTATGTTTTGGTTTCTAGAAAATGAGTCTATGTGTAATTAATACAATTAGTACACTGACCAGATGTTTGGGTTTCTAGAATAATTTAAAACTGTTGCAAATGATTAAGATGCATCAGAAATAAGACACCTAGCAAATATCGTAAAAGTTTATATTAAAAGTCTGAATACAGTTCAATTGAATATCATTTAAGATTATTATATGTATTTTTTTTTAAAGACAAATCCAATATTTGTGACCAAATATCTATTTTCCTAAATTAACTTGTGAAAGCCGACGTGACCTTTAAGGAATTATGTACAACTGAATAAGAGCGTCGAATTATTTGTTTGATGTTTGATCTTTTTAAAAGTTTGGTAAAGAGTATTTAAGAAGGTTTGATGAAATAAAGTTCAATGTAATATGTTAATAAACTATCACTTTTTAAAAATGCAAAATTTGTTGATAAGGATGTAAAAATTGACACGATTTTGAAGTCGATCAAAGTTTGTATATTTTCAGTTTGAGTTTTTGGTAAAGTCAATTCGATATCAAATAAAATAAATTAAAGAGGAGAAGTAGATTATATTCAACAAAGTCTCATTTTAGAAGATGATTTTTGTTTGGATGATAGAAATTCTCATGAAATATGTTCGCTAATAATGATAAAGATTGATTCATTTCACAATTTTATTCCGATTTTGTCTATAAAGCTGATAAGTTTTCATTAAACATGTTTTTAAAAAGAGGAAATTTTATCCCCCCCCCCAAAATTACTACAGCAAATATAAATACCGGCGAAGTTGTAATGAATGATAAAGCGGAAAATGATATTTTTGATATCTACTTTGAAAGAGGAGGACATTTTTTCTATGGAAAGCTGTTTTGTTTATCAGGGAATAAAATTAAGAAATAGAATATAGTATTAAAAAGAATGATTTAGAAAAAAAATTGTCTATTTTAATGCTAGTATAATCTAAGCTCATATATAAAATTCAGGTACCCAAATGGAGGATCCCCTTTATAGCTAATCATTTACTAAACCCTGAAATTATTTTCAATGTATTTTCAGAATATGTATTCCGCCTAGATTTTCGGTTGGTATATTCTCCGGACATACATAAATATCTTTTGAAAAAAATATTTTTTCACGAAGTATTACAAACAAAACTATAAAAATAATTGAGAAAAAATATAAGAACACATTATTTTTCTAAAATGTCCCAAAACAATTCAAAATGCTTTTTATACTTTTTTATGAAATGATATTATTTCCCCAATCATGTTGAATATGGAAGGTAAATAATGTAACAACATCAGAATAATGTCTTGGCCAATATCTTATTCAAGTTGGATTTACTAAACATTCTTTAATCTTATTTGATGCTCTCGTTTCTGTTTCTGAAAAGTAATATCATCGTCCTTGTCGGTTCCTTAAGACTAATGTTCTACTTATAATGTAAAACAACGTCTATTTACATATATACTGGTATAAAAACGCCGTAGGAGTAGCGCTTCTCGCGTATAAGTGTAATGATAATTGTATATGCATCATGAAATGGTTGGGGATATTCTAAGCTTAAATTATTCCAGTGAAAGTTTGAATAAGAAAGGATTGTGTCGGGAGGACTTGATTGTTAAGAAAATGCGATTTCAAAATGATATCTTTTTGCCTAAGCTAAAGAGCGACTTCCGGCATTGCTTAAATATACAGAACTATTCTCCCACGAGACAGACAAGTCTAAAGATTTTCATATCATAAACAATGAATTTGTCAAATTGGCTTTATTGTTGATTCTGCGCTGTACACATGGGACTAATGAAGACTGGAAAATTCGAGAAAATTGTCATTGTCTGTGTACTGATTCGATAATTGAATTGGATAAATCTAGAATTAAGGCGATGTCATTGGTCCAAAATCTTAAGAGAGAAGCTATATTCTGCTGTATGATAATATTGAAATCTATCGACACTTCGGTGCTTTTCACCACCGTTATTATATTATTGGCTTGTGCCTAAAGCAAACAGAATGTCGTTCTTAATCAGACTGGAAGTTAAATTCAAGATATCCAAAGGAAGAATCGTTAAGCAGAAACGTATCCGGCTTTTCCTATAGCTGAAGTGAAGAATGTACACAAGAAAGGTGACGTTCAAGAGACCATTGCTAAAAGGAAGCAAGAGACCACAACAAAAGAGACGTTTTATCGACAACAGATGTTGAACAAAAAGAAGTAACTTTGAGTTTTGATTCGAAGGATTTTGTGAAATTTCAAATTAACCAAAGTATGAGGGTGATAATAAAATTAAAGAAAGATTTGTCTATTAGGTCAATGGCTTATCATTTGTAATGATGTACAATGTTAATTTTTACATCTTTTAAAGTAATTACATTTTTTATAACTGTGTGGATTTAAAAAATTTATAGAAGAAATCTAAATCCTAATAATCTGTCGGTGTTGTTTAAAATATGCAGACTGTATCTCTTGAAGAGAAATGAGACCCTCCGAAAAGGGTGTCTTTGATATGACTGTAAACTTTATTTAATAATGAGGCAGCAATTCAAAAGATGTGGGGAGCATTTTCTCCCATTACTCCGAGGTCCACTCTGATCCAGAGTGGTAGCATGTTTTAGGTTCTATGGATCAAGACACGTTAATTTCAGAATCGCTACTGAACTTTTTGAAACGCTCAAAGTACAAACCATTTAACCAGCAATTATACTTATAAGTCGTTTGAATCAATGCAATTCCCATTCATGGATATATATATATATGTAAACCTGTTTAGGGTTCATTTATATCTTGAGATTAGAATATTACCTCCATTGTACATTCATACTTACTTTTTTGTATCGTTGTTTATTAAGAGATTTTTTGGCACACGATCCAATCAAATACGAATAATTTTTAAACAAGTCGATTTGACCCTTAGATGGGATCATAACAGGTACAATCACTGAGTGAAACTGGTAGTAATGAGATTGAAAAGGTACACCATACGTTTCAGCTCCTCAAGAACTAGAGCCTCACCATTAGATGCAGTTTAATTTCCTACCCAGGATATCCCTTTTTTTTTAGAGGTTTCACTTCTCTTCTGAAGATATAATCTGAATAGTCTAAGCAACGCCGCCGGGATGTTAGGAATTAATTTCAAATCAGTATTTACTAATTTCAAAAGTATTTAATAGTTTTCACGCTTGTCTTCTGATTTTCCATGTATTCACATCATTTTATAGATATTAGTTACTTCAAATCATTATTTACTAATTAGTATAAAAGAACCGGGGATCGACAAAATCCAGTGAGTTTTGTGATAAGTGGCAATTTCGTTCTAAGTTGGACGAGCGTAAGTTTTCAATTCTTTAGCGATCTCCGGGTTTGGGTCTAGATTTAGGATTCTGTTAAATCGATTTCTCTTTCCATCTATAAACCTTGGACGGAATTGCCATTTTTAGCTACATTAATTTGCGTTAGCGTGAGTTTCAGTCTTTCGAGAGAAGTGGATACGACTATCTTAGAAAGATAGCAGCGTGGGATTTCAGAAATAAAAAATCCAGTTTTAACATACAGATTATATACGAAAAATAACTTTGTGATATTCGGGACTTATTATGAGATTGGTTGGAAATCAATATTCACGGCCGCTGATTAAAGAAAGTATGCCCACATGGAAACGAAGAAGACTAACACGGCTGTCAGCAGAGAGAGAGAGAGAGAGAGAGAGAGAGAGAGAGAGAGAGAGAGAGAGAGAGAGAGAGCCGGGGACAAAGAGGATTATTGCCTGATTGTGTGGATGGAAACGTCGTCATTGTCTGTCAATTGAAATCTGCAGCTGAAATTTCTTTTCTCCTGTCGACCACTTTCTTCTATTAAAGGTCAAATTATTCATTTGGTAAAAAGGAACTCGAATTTCCGTGCAAACAAAGTGAAAGTTGTGATTTATTTTATTCAATGCAGTTTTTGTATTTCTATACAAAATAAGAATTTAAAAAAACATGTCAATAGATCTCTTTTACTCTCTCTCTCTCTCTCTCTCTCTCTCTCTCTCTCTCTCTCTCTCTCCCTACTTGTCTATATGCACACACTCAATGTAATGGAAATCCCTAGACTTATGCATACAGAGTGCTCGATATAAGTAATAGAGTCTATGGAGATCTTAGAATACGTACAGATTCAACGGCTGTTGTTGATTTCAAGTTTCTTGTGTACGGACCAGGGAAATCCTTTTGAGATTAAGTGTATACTGAAATGATTCTAATGATTGTCGATTCCAAGTGACTTTGCCAAATAGTAATTGGTATGCAAGTCATATTTTCGAGAAAATGAGTCACGAAGCGTCGTTGACTATGTGTCTACACAATATTAATTTATATATATGAGTGTTCTATGGGTGGGTGGGATAAACAAGAAATATTGAGAGTGACGGAGAGAGAGAGAGAGAGAGAGAGAGAGAGAGAGAGAGAGAGAGAGAGAGAGAGAGAGGTCACCTGCTAAAGCACATATTTATTAATCCCGTTTACTCAAAAAGTTCGTAAGTGGCGTTATTTTGATACTCATTTATTCTCCTTCATTGTGTCCTGTTATCATTTGGTGTAATGGATGTTTATAAATTATAATAATGAAATACATAACACAATCTGCAAGTAAACATGACTGAAGGAAGCAAGTACTAATTACTTTTAAAGTTCATTTGGTACAAAACGTTTTGTAACATTCAAAACCTTTTTCTAATGTATATGTTGTGCAGTTATGTATTGTTTATTTTGATGATAAAATATACAGCCATGTTCATATCTATCTATCTATCTATCTATCTATCTATCTATCTATCTATCTATCTATCTATCTATCTATCTATCTCCCAGTCGACTGGGACTGAAGAAAACATCGACTGCATCTTTGCAGAGGTGGGTAAGACTTCCTCTACGAGTGTCTTAGATATGACACTAAACAATCCTTAATGCTGGACCTTTCGGGAATGTGGAGTACACCTTCACTGCCATCGCCCTCAGGTCCACTCCGGCCTGGGATGGTAGTACCTAATTGCGTGCTATCTATCGTCAAATAGAACCAAACTGTGTACGTATGCTAAAGTGAATTCTTTCAAATAGAACTGTTTATATGTGTAAAAATGGATCAGTGTGTTTTTATCCATTGCATTTTGTCTTTGCAGTCAGTTGACTTACACTTAAATATCAATAATCATCTTCATAATTATCTGTATGTCAACCATTCTATCTATTTATTTCAATATGCAACACAATAACAATTAGATCCATAAGACAAATCTAAAATCATATCCTCTCTGGCCACACAAAACCCAACCAACCAGCGCTTAATCAACAACTCCTAATTCCATCACTTCCACGGCTTATTTAAAATTACCAACATCCTTCTTATAACTCATTATGGATATTTCACTTCAGCTAAAAGTCTGTATCAGTTTAATATTCTGTCATTTTAAGAGAAATTTTACTTGACATTTTCTTTTTCTACTAATGCCTCAAATACTAATATAATTTAATATGGTACATTTAATAGTAGCTAAATATAGACGTCTATTTATTGAAGGTATTTTCAATATATGATGACTTCATTGGTTCTCGACTGAAAAGGTCACGGACGTCGATAGATTTATATATATATATATATATATATATATATATATATATATATATATACGTGTGTGAGTGTGTGGGTGTGGGTGTGGGTGTGTGTGTTCAGGCTGACTAATTTTGTCTTGAATCTTACGAAATATACAATTACTTTTGTGATTGGATGTCAGCATTTACGACAAGGAGCTTAGTAATTGCAGAGAATACGATTTTAGCGTTTGCAATTGGCCAATTTAATTTGATTCTAATTTGCACAATAATTTAATCTTTTATTTGCTGGAAGGAATAGTGTTTCTGTAGATTGGAAGGCTGAGCGAAATCAACTCGAAGATTAATCTACAATTGGGTTGTTTTTACTTTTCTTTAATGTCTTCAGTTTTCCCATAAATGTGAAGTAGGTGCTTTCTAGTCGTGAGTTACTTTGGCTTTTATTTTAAATAATCATTTGCCTGTTGTTGTAGGAAGATCATCTCAAGAGTCTTGTAATTTCCTTGTAATATTCACTAGCACCGAAGAAATCAGGTATCATCACATTTTTAAACGGCAAAAATGTCAAAATTCATCCTCACTTTAAAACCCGATCAAAAAACGATATAAAAACATAATTACCTAAATGTAAAAAATACAAGATGCTGAATCCATAAAAAGAATTTCATAATACAAAATATTATTTCTAGTATTAAAGTAATTTAAGAAATTTTATTTGAATATTTCTTACTTATTTTACCTCATTTGATTTTATGAATATAAAAGATGGGACAGTTTTAAGGTTTTGAGTTTCTTTTTAATCAAAATTTGAAAAAAATAGGATAAATATCATTTTCCCTGGTTCAGTACTCTTGTTGATAACTGCAAAGGATTCCCCATTATTGACTATGGTTGTCCACACTGACAAAAAATAAAAACGAATCCCAACTAGACGATAATCTAAATAGGTTAAAGTCTTTAATCAAACATAAGATGTTTAAATAGACATTGAAATTTGTCATTGATTAAAGTAAAATGATCTCTTAATTATGCATTGACTCTCACTCCAACGAAATAAGTCCTTTTCTTCTTGTATAAAATATTCTTTAAAAATAACAGCGACCGATGATTATTGATTAAATACGCGTTGATTTTTTAAAAATAGTTCTTTAGAATTTGCTAAAGTATTTGAGATAGTTTCTGATAAAGTATTTTTGAGGATATTTTTCTTTTTTTACAGAATTATCTTTTTATAGTATTATATCTTTTTTATAGTATAATATCTTTTGCAGCTTTATTACCGGTAATGAAACACAGTCTCTTTAATGGGACCTGGAAATAAAACGCGAAAGAAAGTATCTAAAATAAAGCCAAGCTGATAAAGGTACCAAATTCTCGCTCGGATTTAAAGACCGTGCTTATTTATATCTTTGACTATAAAAGGTATAGTTTACTATAAATCTGAAGTACAGAAAGAGTCACGAGAATCTGATCGGAGGAAAATGCCCTTAATCTGGCCTGATAAGTGAATTCTACATGATAAAGTATTGAACAAGTCCTGGCGTCAACACCCCACGAGACACCAACTATACGGACACTTGCCCCCCATCACGAAAACTATAAAAGTTAGACGAACCAGACACGCTGAACACTGCTGGAGAAGCCCGGACGAGCTCATAAGTGATGTACTCCTATGGACCCCCACGTATGGCCGTGCAAAAGCAGGACGGCCAGCTCGAACTTACATACAGCAACTATGTGAGGACACAGGATGTAACCCTGAAGACCTGCCGGAGGCGATGAATGATAGGGAGAAATGGTGAGAGAGGGTCAGGGATATCCGAGCTTGCGGCACGACATGATGATGATGTTGATGACATGATAAAGCAACAATATATAGGGCATTAAGAGTTTGCAAGTATCTGGTTAAATAATTTATTTCAAAAATCGGCTTAACACCTCATTCATCAGGCTATACCAATCGTAATTTTTACCGATTTTGAAAATTAGATAAAATCTATTGACTGGTCAAAGACTTGAGGGTTTTCCTCACGCGACTATATTACTAAATACCATTTAAAAAAAACTAATGACAAAACTGTTTTTAGCTATGACACTATCATCTCAGGAAGAACATGACTTTACAAGGAGAGTACTAGGAAGATGACAGTCGGCAATAATGATCAAGTAAGCAAAATTTGCTATCATTGGGCCATTCAGGAAATTGTCTCACCTCGAATTACTTTGAAGAGGACTGGAATATAACCACTGCAAAACCTAGTAGAAATAGTTCCAAAATGAGGTCGAAACTAAAAAGTATCGGCAATATTTGCAAAAACTTAAGTTTACAAAAAACAATTGCAAATCAAAAGTTAACATTTTAAATGGACGAATATCATGTACGGATAAAAAACCCGAAAATTTATTTGGCAGAAAATTATTGGTTGAAATTTGATCGGCAATGGTTGTTCGAAACAAGTAGCGGTGTGAGAAACTAATCTAAGTTTATTACAAGACCTCTTTCCCGAGGAAAATACAAACAATTCTCCATTCGAATAATTGAGCAGTTGATAAACGAAAAAAAAAAAAATTAAAACGCTATGTATTCCATGGAATTCTGATTTAAAAAAATTAAACGTCTCTAACACACATCACATTAGACAGGGTGCGTGTTAAAAATATATTCATATGGCTTTCATTTAAATGTGTTTGCATATTTGCATTTCTACACGCACGCTTGTAAACACACACACACACACACACACACACACACATATATATATATATATATATATATATATATATATATAGAGAGAGAGAGAGAGAGAGAGAGAGATGGTTTAAAGCACTTTGGTACAAAATAAGGGAGACTTTCTCTACCACCTTGATCCAGACGTACGCAAAGAAATAAAAAGACTTGAACATCTCATGAATCTCATAAGGAAACATATTCCGTGGTCTATAACAAAGCCTGTTTGAACAATGAATTGCTGCCAAAATACACAATATTTAAACTCCACAACCCTGCAGCAGATGCGGAAAATACTACCAAAAATTGCCTGAAACATCTGATTTAAAGGCAAATAACATCAACCCAAAACGAAATCCGGAAAATCAATATAGAAGTAGCAAGGATTATGGAATCCCTTATCAACATGATATTCGTGGCCCAACAAATAGAAATCTAATACGTGCTCACCGAAAATCTACAAGACAATGAACTTCAACATAAATTCAAAATAATCCAAAAACTAAGCAAATATATATATATATATATATATATATATATATAGAGAGAGAGAGAGAGAGACAGACAGAGGCAGCGACATATAACACATCACTCAATAAGTCCCGGGCCTAACTTATTAAACAATAAAAATTTTGCCAAAATTTGACTTTATTCATCAACATAGTCTCCTTCTGGGTGATACACTGATTCCAACGCTTCTCTAACAATTCGATGTCTTTTTTGCTGAAAGATTTTTCTTTGCTCTCAAAATACACCTCAGTTTATGACATCACTTCTTCAATGGAACCAAATCTCTTTCCCTAGGGCATTCATATGAGGTCTTCAAACAGTCAATGGTCGCTGGGGGCCAGATCTTGAGCATATATATATATATATATATATATATATATATATATATATATATAAGATCCGCAATTGATGATTCTTTCTTTCTCAAGGTAATCGATGAACAAAATACCTTGCACATTCCAAAATACGGAGGCCAAAACTTTGCCTGCTGATGTTTGCGTCTTTGGTCACTTTGGACGGCTTTCACCTGCTGCTGCCCCCCCCCCCAGCTGATTGCCAATTTGACTCCGGAGTGAAGTGGTGCATCCATGCAAAAAAATTATGCAAAAACTCCTTTTTATTACATTGTACAACAGCATTTAAAGTAAGTGTGCCACCTCTTAACTGATGTTTATAATGGAGACGAGTCTGAATAACATTTATCAGGCCATTACGTTGCTTGAACAGTATTTTCCCTATCAGAAAGCAATGCTTAATCAACACACAAAATTTAGATTTTTCCATTGTTTTGAAAATTTGTAACCGTAGCTTTACTTAAATAAATATAATTTGTAAACTAATAATCTGCTTGGACTCAAATTTTGACTCGTGCTATTTGAAGGATAGTACTTTATAAAAAATATATGATTTTTTATTAGTGGCGCCATCTATATGTCAGACCTGGGACTTATTGAGTGATGTCTTACGGCTACATAATGGAAGAGCAATTGAAGGCTTACACAGTGGCCGAGAAATTAAACCTTACTTATATATTTGATGGATTTTTAAACGTATAAACGCTCTGTGGTTCAGTTGAATATATGAACCAGTAAACTACCTACGCAGGTGATTTGGCTAAATCCTTTTGTAGGATTAGCCACATATTTTCGATGAGTTGATAACAGAGGAATGGATTAGCAATGTGCTCCCTAATAACACCCAGGATTTAAATTCAGATTCTCCGAGATCTGTTGTCGTACCAAGTAAAAAGAGTCCAATAAGACCTACTATTTGCTCAAGACAAGGAAAAAAATAAACAAACAAATGCCTTTCTAGCTATTAGCATGAAGGGAATGCAAACAACTTTCGCTCATCGAATTCCTTTCCTTACGACGATAAACGGTACGCCACGCGCGCGCACACACACACACACGCAAATATATATATCAGAATGTAGTATTTTGAATGAACTTACGTGTGTATATGTTTGTATATTTACATTAAATCTGTTGTTTGAAAATTTTAAAAATATATCTTTCTCTCTGATTTGATTAGATTAATATTTCTGATTGTTCTGTCAAATAACGATCGAAAAATTCGACCTGTTTATATTTGATTTAATTTACACTAATTATATGAATGGAACAATTCCCCATCGTTCACATTAATATAATTGTAAACTTGAAAATTTTATGAAATCTTCGATGAATGTTTCTTTCTTTAAATTCGGAAAGCAACTTTATTCAAAACATTATTGGATGTTTCTTTTTTTTTATTGATTGAATCTTCACGAATAAAAAAACAAACACATGTAATATTGTTTCTCATAAAACAATAAAGAAAAGCCTCTTTTTAAGTAAGCGAAGTGACCGAATGTTTTGATTTGTCGACTTTGATGTATTCATTATGATTTTTCCGATAAGTTTGCTAAAATGAGATATGAATATTTTGAAGTTACATACATACACACAAATTATTACAGACAAGCTCTCTCTATCTCTTTCTCTGTCTCTCTCCCTCCCTCCCCCACTCTCTCTCTCTCTTTCTTTTCTCTCTTTCTCTCAGAAATATACACGCATATACACACTCACACACATTAATATATATATATGTATATATGTATATATATATATATATATATATATATATACAAATTTTATCGGTGAAATTATCAAAAATTTAAAACAGGAATAAGAGGAAGTAGAAGAGTTTTGAAAAATAATTATCTCTTTCATAAAATAGCAATGTTGATTTTAAGTGATAGTGAAGACAGTAAGATGAATCCGCTACAGGTCTGTTAACAGCAGCAAACAGGCCGAATAATAACAATCTGCGAGTAAAAAAACATTCGTTATTAATTGAAGTAAATTCCATTTTATAATAAACTCGAAGACCTTGCAAATATTGCCAGACATTATTTTGTTTTGTGTTCAGCAAGAAGCGAAAGTTTATAAAATTTTTGTTATTATAAAAGTCATCTTTAACTGAAAATAAGAAAACTTTATATGAACAAGATTTGGTTGAGATTCTTACAAGAAAACTTCATTTGCTTGTTGCAGTTTATTTTGAGAGATGTAGAAAGCAAATAAGTGAAGACAAGAACTGATGCTTCTCAAGACAGAAAGCTTTGAGACTCGACATTTGAATTGATTTAGAAAAGAGATAAAACGTAATTGGCCAAGCTGACCATTTCCTTCACTGGTCACCAACACACCACTTCCCCCACCTCTGAGCTTGTTTGCATCAAGCCCTAACCAACAATCTAATTGACAACAGGAATAATAGTACTGCATACTTTGTGTATCGGTGCTTAAAGATTATTGTAGCGAAGTGACTGGAAAATCCATGCTAATGATCAACTAGCATTATTATCCCTTGGAAAGACATGGAAATCCTATTGCTTAAGTTTTATTCTATTGTCTGATAGCGAGTCTAGATATAAATTACAGAAAAGTATCACCTGTTAAGCACTGTGCCATAAAATTTGCAGATATGAAGTTGAACATTGACGTAAAAACAAGTTGAGAGAAAACCTAGATTTAAAGAAAATGTGAATATATATATATATATATATATATATATATATATATATATATATATATATATATGCCGAGATTTTCGGATTAGAATTTCGGAGAGAAGTGGCCAAATGCTAAAGTCGAAAAATGAAATAGATCTTTAGTGTCTTTGTAAGGGATTGTTAACATACAAATGAAGTGAAAAGGGAAACAAATCTTCGAGAATTCCTTCATCTTCATCTGCATATAACCTCTTAGGTCATCGGAACACCTTGTCAAATATTTTTGCTTAATGACATCTTTCAGAACAATCCATCATCTATTGCCGTAATGCATCGTAATAGTGGAAGAAAATATTTTCTGAGGATTCTTCAATATTTTGTTACAATATGAAATACTGTTTACATGCTTCTACCTTCTATGTAAGGAAACTTCTCTTTCACTCCCTCTCTCTCACAACGATCTAACATTAAGCAAGAAAACAATTTTTTTACAAACCAGTCGGCTGGTGCAGTAGAATACACCGACTGCAGAGAGTTAAGACCACATCACAAGGTTCTTCTTATTAAATAATTTGATGGTGATATTCCAGTAATGCCGGAGTTTTGGGGAAAGTGGAGTACTCTTTCATTGCCACTGCTCCTGAGTCCACTATGGCCCACAGTGGTAGCACCTGATAGGGTCCTATCTATGGGCCAAATAGAAGTGTTTGACTTTTAAACTGAGTGCAAACAAATGATTTATGCTAAATTGAATTGTTTGAAATAAAACTCTTTGATCATTTAACTCTGTTTAAACAAATGACTGATGTTTAATTGAATTGCTAGTTGTACATAGCAATACTTGAAGCAATTTTACTTTGTTGTCTTATGTTTACAAATCATATATATCTGATATAAATGTATAAAGAGGATTTGGCATTAAATAACCAACAATAGTTGATATACCTTAAAATCAAATCAAACTAAACCAATATATCTTGGCATTTTTATAGTTATCACCATTATATCGAGAAATTGGTTGATCAAAAATGTTGCGAACGAAGACGGCACAAGTTTTTCATTACGGGAAAAATTGGACTTGAAATTGCTTTATTGTCAAAGTTAAACCATTTTAAATTTATTGCTCTCATAAGAATCACGCAAAGAGGGTTGTTTTTACTTGGTGACTGTTACATATATATGAACACTTAGCAACTATATATGTATGAGTATGTATCTATATGTGTGTGTTTATTTATAAGTAACTGTAACTCACAAGCATATATGTGTGTGTCTATATTGTAGTAATCCTACATACACACACATACATTCACTGAAACACACATCTATCTATCTATCTATCTATCTATCTATCTATCTATCTATCTATCTATCTATCTATCTACATAAGTAAACAAAGAATTTAATTATTAGCAGCAAAATTCAGACAACGAAAAGCGGAAATCGATACAATCCTCCAAGATGATTGGCTATCCAAGTAGACTTAATTGCATTAGATGGGCATAAAATGTAGCAAAATTCTTCCGAAATTTCCCAAGCACCTGGCCTAGATGAGAACATGTGATCTTGGTTGGCTGCCGTCGCATCAAAGTTGATTTTAAGCTGACAGCCCGCCAACACTGCCTTTGAGTGCGGGCAGGAAACGACGGCATAAGGCGCTTCAAAGTGACACACTGATTAAATCTAGTGCCGTCAGACGGAAGTACTTAACCAATCCTAGAATGACTTGAAGAAGAATTTATATTTCTGGATATGCTTTGTACTAGCTTCTCTAAGAGAACCATGAAAATGGTGACAAGTGAACATCAAGCTGCTATCTGATGAAAAGTATCTAGCAATCTGTCTTTCTCTTTTTTTCCTTTTCCTGTTATGCTGTTACATCTCTTTCTATCAACTACGACATTTAAATCAAACAGGTACATAGTATAAACATGTATTTGCGCATTTTATCACGTTTGCTGTCTATTTTTCTTTCTTCTTGTTTCTCTCTATCTCTTGTATATATATATATATATATATATAGTGAGAGAGAGATAGAGAAACAACGAGAGGTAGATATGAAAAAAATAGTAAAGAAATACTAAAGGGCAATAACTTTCGCAAAACAATATTTTGACTTTCATTCTAAGTAAAACGTTCGATTAATTGTTTTTCTGTGATAGATTAATTTCAAATTTCAAAAAAAAATTAACTTTCATCTGTCTTTATGTAAATGTATAACACACACACACACACACACACACACATACACACACACACACACACACACACACACACACACACACACACACACACACACACACACACACAAACATATATGTATATATATATATATATATATACGTGGTGTATTCAATAAGTTTCCAAACTTTTTTGTACAGCCATTTAAAATTGTCGTAGACTTGAAAATGCGGTATGTTGTGCGAGATATCTTATGAGATGACTGACCAATCTTTATGATTCCAGGTGCAACTGAACAGCTACAGCAGGAATTGGAATACACCCTACTAAAACCTGGTTGTCACAACTGATGATTTTCCACAATGCAATCTGGACGTGAGAACACTTTAGAAGAACGATCTGCAATAAAATTCTGTTTTAAACTTGGAAAAATGCCACAGATACGTATGGATTGCTTCAGACTGCTTTTCGACCATCTTGCACAAATCGAGCATCCGTTTTTGAGTGGCATTAGAAATTCAGGGAAGGTAGGGCGTCTGTGAGGGATGATGAGAGGTGTGGAAGGAGTAAGGCAGACTAGACACCAGAGAGGATTGGCCAAAGGTTTAGGTTTAGGGTTACTATGTTGAGGTTTTAAGGGAGTTCGGGAAGAGATTCCTAGGGAAGAGGCCAGCACTCTTGAAATCGGGTCAGTGGCATTTCCACCAGGACAATGCACCATTCCACAACACCATCCTTGTCACAGACTATTTGACCAAGATGGGCATCAAGACAGTTCGTCACCCTCCCTATAGTCCAGACCACTGTGACTTTTGGTTATTTCCTAAGCTCAGAGGCTGTCGTTATGAGACAACCGAGGGGATGAAAGAGACTGTGTCGACGATCATTGACACGCTCACAGAAGAGGACTTCTATGGGACCTTCCAGAAGTTGTTAGAACGGTACAGCAAGTGCATTGCAGCCGGAGGAGATTACTTCGAAGGGGACTAGAGTTTCATGTGTGTACTATCAATAGAAGTGCCCATACGAAAAAATTCTGGAAACTTATTTAATGATCCTCGTACACACACACACACACACACACACACACACACACACACACACACACACACACACACATATATATATATATATATATATATATATATATATATATATACTCTGTTTTTATCTATTAAATATATCACTTTTTATCAACCAAAAATATGTATTAATTTCATCTTTGCTGAAGTCACTTTCTCTCTCTCTCTCTCTGTCTATCTATTAATCTACTGTTGAGCAATTAGTATCGAAACGGATAACTTTGTCCTCCCTCCGGTAATAGAGTGTTTGCCAATAGTCCCGGAGACTGAGGTTTAATCCCAGGTCGAATAATACCAAAAACTTAAAAAGGATACTTGATGTCTCCTTGCTTAACACTTATCGATATAAGGTACGGATCAAGAGTATGTGGAGCAATCCAGGGAAAGAAGTAACGCGGTGTTATAACTATGGAAAAGGTAGCCTTCTAGTCACCCTCGACTAAGGCCGGTCAACTTTTCTATAATATATCTAGTGTCTTACAGACCCGCGAATTACTCCAGCAGGACAATCGACTGTGAAAGAAGCTAATGGATCGAACTTGTATGATATATGGATATCTGGAATTGGGAGGATATGTTTGTGGACAATCAACTCGTTTATTATTTATGATAAAATAGTGTTAATTTTTGTGCAAAAATAGGCCCTAGAAACTGCAACTTTTGTACTTATGTTTTTGCATTTTTTGACCAACCGATGATTACGCGCTAATTTTAAAAGATCTTTTAGACGACAATATTTGAATTGCCGCGAAAACTTTGAAGGATCAAAACCCTAAATAATTTAAGAAATCTTTTCATTCTGACATTGTTAAAAATACATTTTTATAAATAAGAATAATGAACAGATAACCACATTTTTATCTAATTTCGAGCCAAACTCAATCTTATAAATAAGCAAGGAATTGAATAAAACTTCCGTAAATTTATCGAGCAAAATAGTTTTTATAGACATGCTTGTATTGATAATATGCTTCTGCTGATGAAGTTTTTTTTAACGATGTACTCGTACATTTTAGAACGTAAATATTCATTTTCTTCTGTTTAATGTCTCACTCACTCATTTATCTTTGACACACGCAAAATCTATCCAGAAAAGTTTGATCTCACAAATTTCTATATGTTTAATGCATGAACTCTTCTTGCTTGTTAAATAAATATCAGCGAGTATGTACGCTCTGACAAAAATCATCTTTTCTTACAAGGACAGAATGTTTAACTTCATTTTTCTAAAATGCTTTACACTTTAAACAAATAAAATTTACGAACGATGTAGATCAGTGTTTTCTTCAAACATTTATCCAACACACACACACACACACACACACACACACACACACACACACACACACACATATATATATATATATATATATTTATATATATATATAATCTTTAGGCTAATAATAATGAATAATGGGAAGATAGAATTTTGGTTTGGGGAACTTTTTGACATCTAGTTTTTGTATTATGCGAGAAGTATCAATGCAAAAAGCAACGAAATCCATTATAGAAATCGTTGTTTCCATGACTTATATGAGGTTTCCTAAAAGTAAAAAAATGAAAAATTAAACATCTGTTTTCATCTCCGATGGTTCAGCCAAGTCAGCCGTCAGCTCTCAACGCCAAGAAGAACATATAGGCTTTATATTCAGGCTAAAGTATTTGGGAGAATATTCCAGAAGGAACTAGTCTGTGCTGTATGAAAGAACAGGAAAATCCCTTTAGCTATAAGAAAGATGGCCTTAACCGGTACGTTTGGGGTAAGAAAGATTAAGAAAACGCAACCACATACGGAAACGTACTCAGTACACAAACACTGCATTATATACTATTTATGGCAAAGGTATTTATATATTTATTAAAGTAAAATGTCAATTGCAAAAATATTTCTTAAGGCTGAGGTCATCTATTTTTGTCCCAAGCGTATAGATGACCTCAGCTTGGAGAAACATTTTTGCACTTACCGCTTTACTTTAATAAATATGTAAATACCTCAGCCATATACTCCTTCACCCTCATGAGGGTGAGCTTTCTAGCAAAGGAAGTAACGGTTGCCACTCTCGTAAGTCGAGGCTCTTCGGTAGACGTTAATCGGATATATGTAAACAAAAAAAAGTGATACATAAGCATTTAAAATTCCTTCGCTTACGCTATTTTTCTCGTAGCTGTGAAGTAGAATCAGCCGGTAATGAGTCAGTCGTGTTTCGACCCCAGCTTCGATAATCTGGCGTATCTACTCCCACTGAAGAGTTATGATACAATGAAACAGTCTGTCTGTTGATGACTATATATAGTTAACGACGAAATTATCTGTACACCGATGAATATTGAATATTTTAACCCACTTCATAAGATTTAATGCTCGTACGATGGCAGACTTTTACATTTTATTTTGTACAAAAAAGGAATATAAAACTCGATTTTGTGAAGGATAGTTAAAATTTATAAGACATAAGAAGAAAAATAAACAAAAAAGAAAAGACAATATGATTCATACAGTATGTAAATTTGAAAAAAAAAATAAACAGAGGACCACTCTTCAAATCTCATCAAAAACTTTTAAAAAATGATTACAGGAAGTTATTAAGATGGCGGTCATGCTATTTTTGGTCATATGAGTGCGTATTGCACTGCGGGTCACTTATAGGTCGGTCTATCTCCGGTGTGCCTCTTCCAGTTTAGGATTTGAACTCGGATAGCTGGCCCCACTTCCGACGACATTGAGCCAAGAATACTCCCGTTTAGTTATATTTTAAATGTACATGAGAAAACGATTCTTAGTTAAATCTGATGGAAAATTAATTAAATTCATTTAATCTTATGATAGATGTATTTCCTTTCGGTGAAATAGAAACATGAAGATTGTATTCAGATATTATGATTGTCGTGGATATCAGCTTGAACCAAACTCAGACATATTCTTCATTTGGACGCCGATGGTCCTAGTCATATAAAAAGTAACGAGATTGAAGACAGGATAGACATTTCTAAATGTGGACAAAAGATATAAAATATATTTAGCAGCAAAAGATATCTTTATTTATTCCATGAGATCCACAGATAGAAATTTCTTCTCAAAACAACAAATCAAAAAGAGAATCCTGGGCTATCTGTGAAATTCTTTAATGAAATTTCCATTCTTTTTCATGGGTTGAAAAGTGCAAGGATTTCCTTTCCCATTTAAAGAAGTTTCCTTCCATCTTTTTTTCCTTCTTGCA
The DNA here is from genome assembly GCA_963585895.1 of Sepioteuthis lessoniana. NCBI lineage: Eukaryota > Metazoa > Mollusca > Cephalopoda > Myopsida > Loliginidae > Sepioteuthis > Sepioteuthis lessoniana. The sequence goes on along the minus strand of OY757915.1, from coordinate 120,496,035 downwards.
ATTTTTTTCAGTTTCTCTTGGTTTGTAAAAAGGAATAAGAATTCAAAAACACAGTAAAACCTAATAATATATTTACAGAATCTTTGCTAATAAACAGCAATGATAGGAAAACAAGAAACAAGAAAATCAAGGAAATAATAAAAACATTATATTTCATATTTATAGACACCATAGAAAGGCCACGGAATATATCAACCAAATTGTTGTGCATAAACAACTGAAATAAATACATTCATCCCAAAACCAAATGCAGTAATGGAACTTTTATTTCGGGAGTTAAGATAATGCACGTAGAACAAAGTTTTCAATTGGTAAAACCTCATATCAATTAAAGATCAATAAAAATGAAAACAAATTTTAACTAAAAAAAAAAAAAAAACTCGGGAAACCATAAAATCACTTTATTTTCGAATTTCAGAAAATAATATGAAAATTATGTGGGTGACTAAAATTGAATATTTTTAATCTGGAAGAATTTGTTGATGTATAATATTTCGAAATCAATTTTTAAAGTATGAAACATAAATTTCCGATTATTAACAGTTTAAAGCGTGCAGATATTTGTAACTTTTCGATAGTGACTACCGCAACTTTATGCTACGTTTTGCCAGCAATTTTACTATGAAAGAAAAGTAATAAGAGAAAAGGACAAAAAAGGAATAAGAGATATTGGAGGAAGAAAAGCATCTATTAACAGTTATCAGATTTGTGTAACAAACCCAAGTCTTTTGAACACAGAAGAAACTGACGTGAGAAACACAATTCCATTAGATAAATTGATAATAAAAAGAAAACAATAAAATTCAATTTGATGCATGACTAAAAGTTTCGTTCAACGGTCTCAAATAAAACAAAGTAAAACAAATGAATCTTAATTCCAATCTATACAAATGTTTAATCCATGTAAAAGTTTTCAGAACAGAAAACATTCTATTGTTTGCTGGTTGAGCATTGAACATTTTAACCACAAAACTGAAGAAATTATTCAAAACAAATTCAAAAAACGACAAATGAAGTGCAAATAATTCCATCAAAATTTGCAGACGTTTGAAAAATTGATGGTGATCAAACGTTTTCAAGTAAAAGTCTAATTTAAAAGCCTTGTTGCTTGAGTAAACGTCACCTTGTTTTGACATGTGGGCGCCATTTTCCTCGGAAGCAGCAAATGAAGCAGACATTCGTGAAAATAGAAAATCACCAAAAAAAGAAAAGGAGTGTTTTTTTAATGAAATAACAGCGGCACGTTCAACGAATATTGGAAATATGATAAAATACCAAATTCAATTTCGGATCCTATAATATTGTTTTTAGAGTGGAACTTTGATTTGCCTTTTATTAACAATACACTCTTACAGCTTGTAAAATCTCTGTAATTATCCATGAAATTTATGTATATTTCACTATTTAAGCTACAAAACAATTGTTTGAATCATTTCAATTCTGTTGTTTTTAAAAATTTATCTTGTCTGTTTAAACTGAAATTAAGAGGCTTTTCAGTACAAATCAAAACATCTGCTCCTGATATTTCATATTCAGCAATTTCATTTACGTACTAAAAACGATCGATTTCATAGACTAAACAATTTTCTAATTGGTAAGATTGATTAGTTGTTGAAAAAAATTACACCATTAACTAAATTCTAATGATATATATATATATATATATATATATATATATATATATATATATATATATATATATATGTGTGTGTGTGTGTGTGTGTGTGTGTGTGTGTGTGTGTGTGTGTGTGTGTGTGTGTATAAGATTTGTTGTCTATTCAATGAATGTTGTATATGACAATCAAAAACAAATGAATCGGTTGTAATCTTACATTTACTGCACTATAGCAAAACTATGAAGAAGAAAAAACGAGAAGAGAAATGAACCCCCGGTTAAAAAGGAATCTCTCTCTCTCTAACTGGGAAAGAACCAGGGGTTGAAATAATAACAGTATCATTTAAAGATGATGTCATACATTATTCTGACGTGAAAATATTTATTGAATCCAAAGTCTCGCCACATCAGATTTACTAATCATGTAGACAACCCCCACCCTCACCCCACCCAAAAAATTTAGCATTATGAAGAAATTTGTCCACATAAAATAAAACATTTGACATGTAAATGAAATTTGCAATTTGTCATTTTTGGTTGTCACTTTTGTCAATTTTAAAATCATCCTTCACTCCCTGTCGGCATGGGTTTTAGAATACACTGACTGAACCTTTGCGGGGGGGGGGGTCAAGCCCACATCAACGGGGGCCACCTATTGCCAGTAGGGGGATGACACGTAATGTGTTAGGATTGGATCCTGTAGCTGAGCAGTAGCTGACCCGGATGCCAGAATGGTCAAGTGTCCTGAAACTCTCTACTTCAGTCCTTACTTGGGAAAGTCGGACGTTCCGAAAGGCCAGATCCGATCCATCAGCTGGTCATGACAAGCCCTTAGACCTATATAATTAAGACACGACCTTATTCTTCGAATCACTCTCATGGCAAAGAAACAACCACCCGTTATTATCTTAAAGGTACTATAAGATGTTGGCTGAGGATCAATGGCGTTGAGAATATATATATATATATATATATATATATATATATATATATATATATATATATATATATATATATATATTTATATATATATATTTGTGTGTGTGTGTGTGTGTGTGTGTGTGTGTGTGTGTGTGTGTGTGTGTGTGTGTGTGTGTGTGTGTGTGTGTGTGTGTATAAGTTAGAATAACGTCGACATAGAGTCAACGGTATAAGCTGACTGTCAATTTCTCGTATTGATGATCATTGGGCCAAGTGTCTGATTAAGATATACATTCTCTATTACCGATATTTCTTAGAGAATAATTTGTCGGTAACTTTGTTTTAAAACTAGTTGGATGTCATTTGTTTGCACTCAGTGACATGTTTCAAGTATTGCTATTATTTCACACAGTTAAATGGTTTCAAGTATTTTTATTTATAGTTTGCACACAGTTAAATAATTTCAAGTATTGCTTTTTAACTTCAGTAATTCTTTTTATCAAATATTTCTGTCAAATAATATACTAATCATCTGTTTGCTCACATTTAAATTATTTCAAGTATTGCTATTTACCACAAATATTTTTATTAAATAACAATAATAATTCGTTGCAAACAATTGAATAGTTTTATGAGACCCATAGATAGAACACGAATTGATATCACCACTCCTGATCGGAGTGGACCTGAGAATAATGGTGCTGTAGGGTACTCCCCATTCCCCAAACTCTAAGACTTCAGTTAAAGTAAATGATTAAGAAATTCTATTTGATCCACAGATGCGTCCCGCAATAAAAGTACTAACACTGTTGGTTAGATTGGACCTGGAAGTAATGCCAATGAAGGGGTACTCCACATTCACCAAAGCTCCAAATTTGATAGTTTTTTGTCATATTCGGGACACTCGTTGGTAGTGGTCTTAGCCCTCTACAAATACGCAGCCAGAATATTCTACAGCCTGAGTCGATAAGGCTGGAAGAGTCGAATGTCACAAGGCAAAATAAAGGAGTTTCCAATGAACATTTCAATGAACACCGAAATAATAAACGTGAGAATTTTATGTGTAACTATTTTATGAATATACTATACATTATAGACCCACATTTCTATTTTGAATAATATTTATTATAACTTATAGTTATGTTTTATTGGAAAAATGATAAAGTGAATATTTATAGGAAGAGTTTTATTTGTAGCGTATGGGAGATTATGATTATATTGACTTTTCTTTGTTCTTTTTCTTTCTTAAAAACTATAAAATTTCTATAAAAAACTATTATAGATTTCTGTGATGAGTGTTGGGTCTAAAAGAAAGAGTCAATTATTTTAAGTGTATATGATATTATTTTATCGTTTTTTGTGGGGTGGATTAGGGAATGATGAGTAATGTCCTAAAATAATTTTTTTATCGTTTATTCCTGATCCATCTGACAATCATATGTAATATTTAAATTCCTATCTGTGTGATAAACCCATTTTACGACAGTGTGGTTCTCGGGAAAATTACAACTCCGTATTGTCATGTATTAGTTTTGACTCCGCTGTGCCAATATCCTATTTTGTATGCGTTGTAACATGACATTTTTTAAAACGCAGACCCCGTGATGGAAAAGTCACTTAAATATCCGTGGATTCTCGTTTATCTTATTCCCAACTATTCTTTTACCTTCAGGGGGCGCCACCTACTCTTCTTCAATATTGTACAATTCTCATTCTTGCTCGGATATGTCAAAAACACTTGAATCAAGGCAAAAGCAAGAAGATTCCGAATTGGATGTTATTGATGTTACCAGAACTGTCTCAAGGAATCAGGATCAAAAGTAACGCACAAAAGTCCATTAACCTTGGAAATCGCTTTAGGCACCTACAATATTCTCCAAACATCGTTGACTACCAATGAAGTAGACCCTGGTTCCATTGGATAAAGACCTGTTTATTTTTGACGACAAAACTGAAAACATTTTTTTGTATTTTTGTCAAATTTTTTTTCTGATGAGATGTCTTCTTTAAGATATAGATATTTTTTGCATTTTTGTCATACTTCTCCACCCTTCTTCATCCTTCTCTAAGTCACTCCATAAAACAAGAAATTGCGTTTAGCTGAGTTAAAGATAATTCATTCAGTCCTTTTACATAAGAAACATTAATTTGGCGACTCGTCTGCGATAAAATATCCGTTCTTTAATCCCTTTAACATTTGAAATGGAAATAAAAAATATGTGAATTTTACTTAACGATATTAAATCAACAATCATAAATCTAGGGTGATTTTGTAAAAGAATTTATGAAAATATTTTGATGTCTAAATATTTCCAACATTTCTCAATCTTCCTTCTTTTGAAAATGAATAGACACTGAAATTGTATTAGCCAAAACCTTTGCATGAAGAGACAAAGGAAAAGTTAGAAATGTATGAAATAGAAAGGATTCGATTTGAAGATTCGTTTGGTTTTGTCATATATCAACCATTGCAGATTTTTTAATGTCAGATCCGTTTTATGCATATATATTAAATATAGTATTTCTTAATAAATTTTGTAGATAACATTTCTAAATGGGCTTGAGCTCATTTTTTGCACACAGACAAACGGTTTCAGTTACTTCATAAAAATAATTCTGTTTACAGTTAGTCATTTGTTTGCACACAGTTTAATGTTTTCAAGTTTTGCTATTCAACATTAACAATTCGATTAAACATCAGTCAATAATTAATCACAGAAAAATGACCAAATAGTTCGATTTCAAAGAATTCAATATCGCAGAAATCATTTGTTTGCACTCAGTTTAAATGTCAAACAGTTTTATTTGAACCATAGATAGGACCCTATTAGGTGTTACTACTCCCGACCAGAGTTGACCTGAGAGCAGTGGTAAGGAGGAGGTATTCTGCATTCCCTAAAAGGTCCTGCATTACGGTAGTTTTACCATTAGATTGTTTAGTGTCATATTCAGGGAAATCGTTGGGGGAGTCTTACCCCTCTGCAGAGATGCACTCGGTGAATTCTATAACCACTACCGACTAGACCATCGATTTGAAGAAGTTGCAGCAATTAAAATAAAACAAAAATGGATGGATAAATGGGTGAAAAGCTTTGTGTTAAGAAAATAAGACAAATTTTAAAGCTTGAAGCTTTACTCTAAACCTGATGGGGAGCAATATTTGGATGGTAAAATGGATGAATTATTACATAGGTAAATTTTCAAGCAGGAAAAACAGTGCAATATGTATATTATCTTGAGAGAGAGAGAGAGAGAGAGAGAGAGAGAGAGAGAGAGAGGGAAATGATAAAGAAATTCAGACAGAGAAAAAAACGGAAGAAAACAGAGCTAGAGAGAGAACAAATACATTGAAAATCAATTGATAGAAAAGTGATAAGTTTTGTGAAATACATACAGTGTATCACAAAATTGAGTACACCCCTCACATTTCTGCAGATATTAAGTATATCTCTTCATGGGACAACACTGACAAAATGACACTTTGACACAATGAAAAGTAGTCTGTATGCAGCTTATATAACAGAGTTGATTTATTTTCCCCTGAAAATAACTCAAAATTTAACCATTAAAAGTTAAATCCCTACCAACAAAAGTGAGTACACCCCTAGGAAACTACACCCCTAAATGTCCAAATTGAGTACTTCTTGTCATTTTCCCTCCAAAATGTCTCGTAACTCATTAGTGCTACTAGGCCCATGTGTGCATAGGGAGCAGGTGTGTTCAAATTTGTAGTGCAGCTCTCACACTCTCTCATACTGGTCACTGAAAGTTCCAACATGGCACCACATGGCAAAGAACTCTCTGAGGAACTTAAAAGACGAATTGTTGCGCTACATGAAGATGGCCAAGGCTGCAAGAAGATTGCCAGCACCAAGAAACTGAGCTGCAGCACAGTGGCTAAGATCATCCAACGTTTTAAAAGAGCAGGGTCCACTCAGAACAGGCCTCGGGTAGGTCGTCCAAAGAAGCTGAGTGGACGTGCCGAGCGTCACATCCAAATGCTTTCTTTGAAAGATCGGCGTACGAGTGTTGTCAGCATTGCTGCAGAGATTAAAGAGGTGGTGAGTCAGCCGGTTCGTGTTCAGACCATACGCCTCACTTTATATCAAATTGGTGTGCATGGCTGTCACCCCAGGAGAAAGCCTCTTCTGAAGACGATACACAAGAACCCCCGCAAACAGTTTGCAGAAGACATGTCAACAAAGCACATGGATTATTGGAACCATGTCCTATGGTCTGATGAAATGAAGATTCATTTGTTTGGTTCCGATGGCTTCAAGCATGTGTGGCGGCGACCAGATGGGGATTACAAAGATAAGTATGTCATGCCTACACTCAAGCATGGTGGTGGGAATGTCATGGTCTGGGGCTGCATGAGTGCTGAAGGTGTTGGAGAGTTACATTTCAATGAGGGAAACATGAATTCCAACATGTACTGTGAAATACTGCAGCAGAGCATTATCCCCTCTCTATTATTACATTTCTTTAAAGAGTCTGTAATTTCTGTGGTTTTTCAACAAAGTTAAACAAATACAATTCAATTAATTTGTAGAATGGTGTTTTATTTAATCCTTTACTCCCTTTTCCCTCAACAAAAGTAAGGGTTCATTGAATCTCTCACTTTCCGTTCGTCTTTAACGCTTATCGCTTTAGACAAGTCCTTTTTATCTGATGTATGTAAGTCTTTGTTGGTTTATTTGTACTGCTGAGTCTATGTAGACGTGTCCATTAGTTAAAGTCTTTTTTTTCTTCGGTAGTGTCCAACATGTTTTGTTCGTTTTATTTAGGTTGTTTATGAAATGGGTCGTAAGTGGCAGTTGCTATTTTGTGAGAGCTGTTTTCAGGTTTTTTTCAAAACAGAACGCAGCGTTCTTGAGTAAGTTTTTTTCCCCATGGATTGCTTTAGAGTCAAAGTTGTTCAACCATCCAGTAACATTGATAGACCAATTACTTGGAAGAAATTGTGTATTATTTTAATCAGAGGGATCAGATATCCATGTCCTCAAAAACGTTTCGATAGCAGTCAATGCATTCACAATGTGTATATTCCTATCTTCTTTATGTAGATGAGATATTGCCCAGTTGACTTTATAGCTTTTCTTGCAAATACAGCTGTCTAAACGGAATACTGGAACAGGCACCAAGGAGCATTAATTTCAATGTAAACACATATAAAACAGTATTAAACAAGATGGAGCCATCTCCATTTTAATGCAGCAAGCGTCTGAAATAAATAGACCCGTCCATATATATATATATATATACAGAGAGAGAGAGAGAGAGAGAGAGAGAGAGAGAAAGAGAGAGCGTGTGTGAGAGAGAGCGTGTGTGAGAGAGAAAGGGGGAGAGAGAGCAAAAGTAATCGAAAGGAATATTTAATTTATGATCATATAATGATCAATCACTTTTTTTGACAAATCATATTTTGAAGAGATCATATTAATACTTTAAATGGAAACGTTGAAAAGTGTACTATTGCTATACTAAAGAGATTTTAGTCCCCGTAGTAACCCCTCCGTGGTACCAGAGAACGGAAACAAGAAATACTGTAAACTACACGAAAGCTTATTGACTACGCTCTTGTAGGTAGATGCTGGGAGAAAAAAAGAGTATAGAACATTAGACGACCGCAACAGCTTGAGAAAATAAGCAACATAACATGGTGGGAAAGAGAGAGGAGACACAGACCTTGAATTTTTTCCTGTTTCTAACATGCTTGTCAGATGGGTCACGTATAAGCGAAGCACCTTCCTTTAGAGCGCCCCCAAACCTGGGGCTCGTAAATTTCCGTCTACGAATATTTTCGGGGCTCGTATTCAATAGCCGAATTCTCTCACTTCCGCCTGTCGTGTCAGCGGCAGAAACATCCGCTTCCACAGGCTCTACCTAAGATATTGAACCCTCAGGTTTTCTCAAGTCATTTTTCATTACCACGAGTACTTTGGTCTGACTATACAGAGACTGTCTGCGTATTTATTTATTCATTCATTCAATTTCAATTTTCAATTAGTCGTTCAATTACTTTACATACCTTCCTCACGACAATTCTAAAATTTTTAGAGGTAAATTTTTTTAAGTCTATATTCCTAGCTTGGTTGACTCACTGATATACGTAATCATTTAAACATTTCTCCTATGTTGTTAATATGTGCTCGTCTCAGCAATCCTATTCAATTGATACTTCTGTAATTTCTTTGCAATGACCACAAGAATACATTGAAAACAATGCAGAAATATGCAATGCAAAAAATACCATTCTAAACAATAAAATGAACAAAGAACATGCAACACGTTAAATAATCCACAGTTCATTAATATTTCTTCTTTTTTTTTTTTCTTGTTGTCAAAGTTCTTCCTGAACCACTTATTTTCCTTCTTTTTTCTTACTTCAGTCCATATTATTCCTTTTCGCTTTTTTTTTCTTTGTAAATTACTTCTTGTCACTTTTCTTTCTTTCTCAATCTCTTTTCGTCTCTTCTTTCCTCCTCCGTTTCTTCAAGTTCACGTGTTCGTGCTGTAAGTTTTTAATACTCACTAACAGTTATCTGTATAAAGGCAAACCTTGGCCCGCTTGCGGAACAAGGAGTTTTCTTTCTGAAATGTTTGTTTGTTCGTCTTTCAACACAGCTCGATCTGCTCCCCAATCAATGAAATATTTTTGAGGGTGAGGATCTTTTCCTGTCGGTAGTGATGTCAATTTTTCATAAATATTTTTATTCATTTCATTACCAAGGCGCAAATGCAAGACTGCAACCGAAACCAAAAAAAAAAAAAAAAAAAAACACGGGAAATCACCCACAAGTTGAACCCATTCTCCCCCAAAAAGATTCCCTTCGTTCTAAAACACATGGTTTTATATTTCTTTCTTTTTATTCTGTTCTTTTTTAACATTTCTTCAACGCGTGGAATTGTATTTCTTTTATTCTCTTCTGTTTTTTTTTTCAACACCTGTTCATTTATTCCTTTCTCTTCCGTCGGTCCTGATACTTTTTCATTTTATCTTTACTTCAACACGTGATCTGGTATTTTCTTTTTCTTTCGGTTCTTCCCCTTTTTTCTCTTATTTCTATCTTTTCTTCAACACGTCGTCATGTATGGTCTTCTGTTTTCATATTTCATGTTACTTCCTCGTTTTTTGTTCTTTCTGCTTTTCTGTGGGAGAATCATGATCTTATTTTTATTTGTTCTTTATTCATTTATATATATATATATATATATATATATATATATATATATATATATATATATAAAATTTTGACGCCGTTGCCTCTCTTTTCCTTCTGGCTTTATCTCACCTACGTATACACGGATTGATTGCATTATATTTCTAAGTCGTCCAACTGTCTTCATATTTCTCATTTTTCTTATTAGGCGGCTTTTTGTCTCCTTTTCTTTGTCTAGCTTTTTTCTCTTCTTCCTTGAAATTTCTTGGCGTCTTTTCTTTCTTTCTTTTTTCCGTTTTTTTCCTGTGTTTTCTCTTCTGTTTTCTTTCTTCTGTTTTCCACCTTGTATTTATATGACCCAACGTCCTTCAAACTAACCACGCCGTGTGTGTATGGACTGTTTACGGCACCAGTAAGATATTTGTACTATTACTGTACTAAAGAGACTTTAGACCCCGTCGTCGTCGTAGCAGTGGACGAAAGCAAGAAACAATGTTAAACTGCACAAAGTTTTATTGACTACGAACTTGTTGGTAGAAAGAGAGTACAGAATGGGAAACAACCGCTTCAGCTAGACAAAATAAGCAACATATCATGGTGGGAAAGAGTAAGCAAACACAGACCTTGAAGTTTTATCTAGTTCTAACATGCTTTTCAGCTAGGTCTTGTATAAGCAAAGCCCCTCTCCACTAAGGAAAAATTTTCGTCAATTAATATCTTCGTGACTCGTATTCAATTGCCAAAAGGACACGAGTCGTCCCATTCACTTCTGCTTGTCGTGTCGGTGGCAGAAACATCCGCTTCCGCTGGCTCCGCCCAAGATATTGAACCCCTAGGTTTTCATAGTAATATTTAATTATCTTGAGTGCTTTGGTCTGACTATTCGGAGATTAACTACTTTATTTATGTATTTATTTATTTATTTATTCAATTTCAATTTTCTTTGCTATGAGCCGTTCAATTACGTTACAAAATTTCTCGACCGTATAAATTTCCATAAATCTCAAGAAATGTAATAAAAAAGTTAATTTCCTTCTTGATTCGGCTGAGAATCTTTCTGCATGCTTTCGTAATAATAACAACTTTGAATTGAATAAATCGGTTACACCTTTTTAATCACTTATTGATGTAGATTTTTTGTACAAAATCACTGAACAACCTATAGAGTCCCTAATATTGCAGAATAAAATATTATCTTAGAGTTATTGAATCGTGTATTTTCCCTTAAGAATTTTTAAACAAGTGATTGAAGTAAAATATTTTTTCATGAGAATATCATTGACAAGTAACTCTTAGAGGTATAAAAATCTATCATTATTTTCCGAATTATCAACAATAACCAGTAATTATTGAAGTCACTGATCGATTATATTTACTAATAAAACATTATCGAATATATTCAATATCAAATCAAAATTTACCGGAAATGTCAAGTTTCCTTCCTATTAGCAATGTTTACACACAAATTTGTTAATCTTAAACTTTCAATTGCGTCATGTTTTTCTGGAAGTGCCAACATGTGGTATGTTGTTATCATTGAGCCGAAAAATACGACGGGAGACAAAAATTGTATTTATTCCTACGAATGTTGTTTATGGAAATTTTCCATTATCGTCTTTGAACAGTTAAAAACAACCATTAAGATTTTCTTTAATTTCAACTCTAATTCAAGATTTAAGCTTTTCTTTATTTAATAGAATTTATTTGATTTTTGCTTGTTAATTAAAATATAGTATGACGGAAATTATCTTTTTCCGTTTAATTAATGAATCTTTAATAAAAAGTTCTACTGCGGCTCTAATTTTAACAATGTACAATCGCCATATAACTTTTGCTTAGTAACAGCCAGCAATTTCTAAACAATATAAATTATTTATTGGAGAGACTGTTCTTTCAAGAATAGGATTTTCAGTGTTCTATAAAAGCAGTTCAAAACAAGCTGTAGTTGTTCGTCTATTTCGTTGTCAGGAAATGTCTGATTTCTTAACGTCCGAAAAAAATTATCCCAGTGCCATGGACGTTTTTATAAAAAAAAAATGTCATAAATAATAGAGTCTCTTTCCTCGGGCCAAAGAGAAGAAAATCGCCAAGTTGGAGCTCTAAATATTTTTCAAGAATCGCGAAAACTATCATTTCACTTAAACTATTTCCTACAGCCATGAAGAACTTGATCATTAATAACAATTAAAATGAACTATTAGGAATACGGTCAATTGACGACAAGAAAACGCTTACATTAGCAAGTAAGACGTTCCTCAATATTTTACTTATATAGAGAAGTATTTGCATCACGACTTTGTGGCATATTTAAAGAAGGTTATTTATTGCAGCGAGAACGACAAATAATTTCGCTGGTAACCAAAAAGTAGTTCTGAAAGATTTATTACACGACCACTTTCTTCGTTTACATTTCTTTGTGTTATTAAAAGCTCATTTTAAAAGCTATTAGGGTATCTGATTGTATATTATGCGGAAGAATCTTCATTTTACTTGTTTGGATCTCAAAATTCTTTCTACTTTCTGCTGGTATCTATCACATCATTATCTAAGTGAAAGTGAATACAGATACCACAGATTCAGTGATAAAATACTTCATCGCTGCAGCAATTAAGAACAGACGAAAAGAACAAAAAAAAAAAAACAGCACTTTTGCCTTTATAACTTGAGATTATGAAGAATCTTTAAGAATAGATGAAAAATTATGTATTATGTGTATTTATATATGTATTTTAAAAGAATACAAATACGGTCATATTTTATAATGTGAGTGTTAAAATAATCACAATTAATTGAATTAAAAACTAAATTTCTTTTTGTTGTGAGAGCCTTACCCATATCACCATAATGGACTCTTCTCACCGTTATTAGTACTAGAGATTTCGCTGCCTGAGGGCATATCAATATCGGTGTTATCCGAAAAGTACGAGATTTCTGATCTTTTCTATGTAACTCTATCTTTCTTGTGTATTATAATCTGTTTTATAATATTTGTGTTTGTGTTTTCATTAGTGACCCTTTCCGGGGCCACAACACTTTTAGATCAGATACAGGAGGATTTTAATATTTCTAGTTGAATATAATACAATAAAATTGGAATACCATTACTTATTATTTACTACCAACATCTTTTGTTATTTCAAGGAAAAATATAATCACAAGTCTAGAGATTCAAAATAAAGTCGCACACACACAAAATAATATGAATTCACCGTTACTATTCATAATTTCCTTGTTGCCCCTTTTATCCACATAATCAGAAAATACACAGCCGGATACAAATTTAGTAAATCGCAGGAAAAGATCAATTACCTCATGTACATGGATGAGGTCAAACTTATGCAAAAAATGAAAAAGAACTGAAAACTTTGATACACGCAGTTAGAATATACAATCAGGACATAGGAATGGAATTTGGCATTGAAAAATGTGCTATGCTTGAAATGAAAAGTTCCAAACGACATCTAACTGACGGAATCGAAGTATCAAACCAAGACAAGATTAGAATGCTCGGAGAGAAGGAAACCTACAAATACTTGGGCATCTTGTAGGCTAACACCATCAAACAAGTGGAGATGAAAGAAAAAAATTAAGAAAGAATATCTTTAGAGAACCAGTGAACTACTCGAGACAAAACTATCTAGCAGAAACCTTATCCAAGGAATAAATACCTGGGCTGTATTCCTCGTTAGATATTCGGGACGCTTTTTAAGTGGACGAAAGAAGAAGACGACAAATGACCATTCATAAGGCATTACATCCCCGAGACGACGTAGACAGACTATATGTATCAAAGAAGAAGGGAGGAATAGGAATTGCCAGAATCGTAGACAACGTTGACGCATCAGTACGACTCTAGGACTACATAGAAAAACAAGGAGGACTTTTTACAGCCTTTTGAAACGAGATAGACAACATGATGCACAACAGAATGACAATAACTAGGAAACAAAAATTGGAAGAAAAAACAACTCTCTGGACGTTTTAAAAAAACTAATAAACAACATCTCACATGAGAAAACTTGGACGTGGCTAAGAAAAGTTTCTCTTTTGAGAAACTAAATATCTCCTGATAGCAGCACAAAACAACGCCATAAGAACCAATCATATCAAAACGAGAATAGATGAGACCCAACAAAATAACAAATGTACATTATGTGGCGATCGAGACGAAACCATCAATCCCATAATAAGCGAATGCAGCAAATTAACACGACTAGTTGGGCAAGATGATCCACTGTGAAATGTGCAAGAAATTGAAATTTGACCATACGAACAAATGATATATGCACAACCCAAAAGCTGTCCTAGAGAATGAGACACATAAACACTTATGGGACTTTGACATACAAACGGATGACCTCATCTCGGCCAGAAGACCAGACCTTATAATAGTCAACCTAAAAAAAGAAGATTTGCAAAATTGTCGACTTTGCTGTCCAGGCTGACCACAGAATAAAACTGAAAGAATGTGAAAAAAAGGATGTGCCTTGACCTTGCTAGGGAATTGGAAAAACTATGGAACATACAGGTAGCACTTGCACCGATCGTGATTGGTGCTTTTGATACATTAACTAAACGATTATTAAAGGGACTGGAGGACTTGGAGTTTGGACGACGAGTGGAGACCATCCACACTACAGCACAATTGAGAACGGCAAGAATACTGAGAAGAGTCCTGAAGACATAAGGGGTCTTGCTATTACTTAGGCTCTAGTGAAAGATAATCAGTTAAAACTTATGTGAAAAACTCTCAATAAATAAATAATAATAATAACTGTAATTGTAAAACTAAAATTAATTGTCCGGTGAATAGTTTGTATAATTTGAAAAACGTAGGATATCAAGCTATTATTTTCCCAAAGGAAAATATAAAAGAAAAAAAAAACTTATATTGGAATTTGATCAGTTAGATGGAAATTAGGATATAATAATCATATTTATTGGTTTTCTCATGAACGCTTGAGTTGTCAAAAGCTTTATCCAAACATTTTGGGAAGTAGAAAAATAAGGGTTTAATTCCAGAAATTCAATGGAGAATATTGAAAAGATCTACTACTCCGAGCTGCTTTGCTGGTATATGCAATTTGGGTCAGGAAGAAAAGATACAAATTATGTATACTATGATCCTGGTAACTTATTAAATCAGAGATGTGATTTAATAGCTAGATCTAGGCATGAAAATCAATTTTCAAATAAATTAAGTGAATAACTAAATAAAAAAAAATAGATAGAAAATGATTAACCATGGTTTATTAGATTGGTAAATGAATTGGAATTTGTAATCTATTTTGTGATCTTTATTCTATTATTGTAATTTGGGGGTTTACAATAATTAACATTAGTTTTAGTTTTCTTTTAGTTAATTTTAATGATAAAAATGATATACTAAAATTAGATTGTCTGAATAATTTTGTTATAAATGCTTGATTTTTTTATATGTATTATTGTAACTGTTATTTTTGTCTGTTAAATTTGAAGTAGGATGAGACCGGATGTAGTTTTGCATATCATAATTTTTTATACTTATTGTTACTTGAAGGTTTAGGCTCGCTTTAATACAAGGGAGAAAAAGTTATTTTTCTCTCTTTGTCTGATTGTCAATTTATTTTATTTCTAGTTGGATCTAAAGAAGTCTGGTTAATTATTTTAGAGCATTGGTTTATAACAATGCTTTTGATAGGAACGAAATGAATTTATTATCTTAATGTGACCGATTGTTGTTGTTTTTTAATTACACACACACACACACACACACACACACACACACACACACACACACACACACACACACACACACACATATATATATATATATATATATATATATGTGTGTGTGCAAGAACATATATCCATGAATTCATTTACGAATTGCTACTCTTGAATTCAGAGGATCAGCCCACGTAAGATTCATATATATTAATATCTACTATCCACTGTCTTATCTTTATCATCTGTCTCGACTACGTGCTTAGAACATCTATCGATAAAATCAAATAAAACGGTTTAAAGCTAACAAAAGTAAGAAGCAGAAGATACCCCGCACAAACAATTACCGACGCGGACTACGCCGATTGTATAGCGCTCCAGGCATATACACCTACCCAAGTCGAAGCACTGCAACATAATCTGGAACGAGCCGCTGCTGGCATCGGCCTCCATGTCAATGCACACAAGACGGAATATATGAGCTTTAATCAAATAGGCGACATCTCCACATTAAACGGTAGCCCTCTGAAACTAGTTGACAAGTCCACCTACCTTGGAAGCAGTGTCTCATCAACCAAGATAGACATCGACACGCGACTAGCAAAAGTATGGACAGCTTTCGATGGGCTATCGGTCATATGGAAGTCAGACCTGACCGATAAAATGAAGCGCAGTTTCTTCCAAGCTGCAGTCGTGTCGATAATGCCATACAGATGCACAACATGGACGCTAATAAAACGTATTGAGAAAAAGCTTGACGGCAACAACACAAGAATGCTGCAAGCAGTGTTGAACACGTCCTGGAGACAGCACCGCACAATGCAGTAGCTGTACGGCCACTCACCACCCATCACGAAAACTATCAAAATTAAACGAACCAGACATGCCGGACACTGCTGGAGAAATAGGGACGAGCTCATAAGCGATATACCCCTGTTGGCCCCTTCACATGGACAAACAAAGACAGGACGACCAGCTCGAACCTACATACAGCAGCTCTGTGCCGATACAGGATGTATTCCTGAAGACTTGCCGGAAGCAATCTACGATAGGGAGGGGTGACGAGAGAGGAACAGGGATATCCGTGCTAGCGGCACGACATGATGATGATGATGATGATGATCCACTGTCTTCCTCGAAGTATTGTCTTTGTTTCATATAAAAGATTTCATTGTAAATTGAACAACATTCGAGAGATGAATTTTTATTAACATTATTATAACAAATCTTCATCAATATATTTCTTTTATATGACGTTTCTTGGAATGTTTATTCGTGTTTTGAAATGACGTCAAAAACGTTTATAAAGATTTATGTACAAAAAAAAAAAAAAAAGGAACTGATTCTTTCGCGAGACGACAAACGTCACTAAATTACTTCTTCAAAAAAGTTGGAATAAAAAAGTTGGAATAAAAATGTTGGAATAAAAGTTTACTTTTTATTGTGACGCATTTGAAAAAGTTTTCGACCGTTTATTACGATCAGGATAGGAAATTACAAATTTAACATAATTCATTTTTTGTGATTTTAATTCCCAGCTGAAGAACTTCAGTCTTATCTAATCAATAATCACTCAGTTTTAAGCTTCGCATTTAGGTTGTGTTATGGTTAGGACATCTTTGAGTGTACTCCGGTTTTGAATCGTCAATTTTTTTTAATCAAGAGATCCTTTGCTGGAGCAACTTTTGGAGGAAATTAAAAGGATAAGAAATTCACTAAGTTCAAGCATCCAATGTAATAATTCCGAAATTTAAAAGAAATAAATATTTTATTAAAAAAGGCAGAGTTGGTTTCAATAGTTTTTTTTTCATGTCCTATTCTGAACGGAAGCAGAATCCTAAGTTATAAGAAAATATCACAAAAGCTCGTATTTGGTTAATTCAATATTTACCTCTGAAAAAAATGTCTTATTGGATACTGAGATCTATCTATCTATCTATCTATCTACCTTGAGAGATGTAATATTGACAATTGAAACGTGTATTTCATTTCGCACACACACACACACACACACACACATATATATATATATATAGTACCACGAATAAAAATTGAATTGTTTAAATAAGGAGTATGCTAATTTTGACTGATAAATATTCAAAGCTTTTATTATAAGGTTTTGATACTCTAGTGTCTGCTAATGAAAATTATGTGATAATATCAATTTTGATTCAAAAGTATTTTACTTAAAATAATAAAATTCTGATAACTATTTCTTTTTCGGAGAATATTAAATTTTTATTAGAAAATTTTTGAGGTCTCCTTGTTCACGGTCAATGCTATATATATATATATATATATATATATATATATATATGTGTGTGTGTGTGCGCGCGCGCGCATTTACGCATTAAATGCTATCTATGGATATTGTGAAAAGGTAATTTTTGCTGAATAATTGTTAATAGTTCTGTTTTTAAATTGCTTCTTCTACAATGAATTGCTTTTTTTAAGAACCACTCTCTTTTTTGATATTGACAAAAATGTGACTTTTGAAGTACTCTAGTTTTGTTATGCGAATATTTCCTACCAGTTTTCTTTTGATGATATTTGTCTTTTGTTGTCAATGTTTAACGTGTTGTATTTCAAGAAAACGTTTCTTATGCATTTAAAGTGTACGAAACGAAATCAAATTACTTCGTACTTTCTTGTTTTAGACCCGAGAGTTTCCATGTCTTTCAAAATCACGTGCATCTTTTTTTGACGTCAAATCTTCTCGATACAAATTCCATTTGTTCTTTGGTTTTCTGGGTATTTTCATCAGTAAACAAGTATTTTGTAGATATAAATCTGCTACAAACAGATTCACAGGAAAAAATGATATAAAAAACAAAATAAAAAACAAAGAATCATACAAATTTTCAACAGCCATTTGATATATCAAAAGAAGAAAAACGATCCCAAAGAAATGTATTCAAGGAAAAACAAAACATAAATTCATTTAAAAACTGGATATCAACGAGGCCATAATGGTTATGGCAATCGATCATTTCAAATGGAAATATCATTTCGAGTCAGATTTTATTTTCATTTCTATCGTTAAAAGATAGGCCTTCATAGCATGTTGTCGTGTAAAAATATAACGTTGTAGGAAGTTACTTGTAATATATATTTTGCAGTTAAACAGACATGCGTAACAAGAGAATAAGTTTTGTCTTTGACTGATAAATTGTTTTTTTTATTCTCTCCTTCCGTAGTTTTGTACGCGAGCTGACTTCAACAGCAAATCCCGCTGTCTAACCTAAGCCTCAATGACTAAGTCTAAGATTGTCTGTATCAAGCTATATTTATCTAAATAAATACGATAAGACAATTCTGATGGAACGGTTATCGTCGTAAGAAATAGACACGGCAAGCTAAATTCAAAACCTGGAGGAGGCTCTTTGTATTTTATACAGAGATAAATATTTTTAGAGAAAGGTATGAGTCCAACTATTATCCTTCGAGTTATGGGCAGATTTGGCCTTTTAACTATGGTATAGTAACCAGTCTAGGAGAAGGAAGACACTAAGTTTAATTCTATTAAACTCTATAAAAATTGTGTTGCTCTCTTAGTCGTGGCTGAGAGGTTAGTTAAATGTATGTACGGGATGACAATTCCCATCCTGTCACTCGCCGTCTGACATGTTCTCAAATACATTTTTAAAAATCTGCAATGACCAATCCTGATGCGATCTCGAAACAAATATTCACTTATTACATCATTATTCAAAGAGTTTCCAGTTAGTAGAAAACAGATTCATTCACGAATAAACTCCTATAAAAGGAATCGAATTCTGGAAAGATTTCGGGATTAGAATATTCATTCTTTTTGGAATTTTCTCACTGTAAAAATACGACTAAAAAGGAAATAACGACATACCAAGGTGTCTCGATCTCTACTCCAGGGAAAGAAAACGTTAACAGGTAAACTATGAAATTGGTACCTTACTATTATCATCACACATTGTTTATCCAGGGCAATTGTGCTTTTGAAAAGGTAACGGTTGGTTGGCTGGTTGGGTTTTATCGCATATCAACCTTCATAGGTTATTCGATGCCAAAGTATATATATATATATATATATATAATTTGGCAATTATGTATATATATATATATATATATATATATATATATATATATATATATGTGTGTGTGTGTGTGTGTGTGTGTGTGTGTGTGTGTGTGTGTGTGTGTGTGTGTGTGTTTGACCAAAGATTTCTAAAGTGATACTGTGTAGATAACGTTTTAGATTAGCAGGATCTCATTTGTTTGCAGACGATTAAATAATTTCACTTCATCATATTTTTGTTACTATCCTGCCAATCTCAATGAAGACAGAACGTCTTCCATTTTGACGATCAAAATATTCACCTTGAAAAATCGCTTTCTGATGAGATCGAAATGAGCATGTGTTTAACGGTGCAAAGTGTTTGACATGTCAAACACTATAGTTGTTATTCCTGTTTCATTATAAAAGAGTAAACCTTGTATGACCAATGAACAATCCGGGCATTATGATTTGTTCTCTTCTTGATTTTCTGAAAGATAGTCTCCATTCTCTCAAATTGGGTTGGATCTGGAAGGGTTTATTGTGGATGTTATTATTCCAGCGTTGTTGCCATTTTACGTGAAGTAGTTTATTGATTTTGAGTTTCAGGTCAGTCTATGGAATCCTGAATTTGTCGGGGGTCAGATCTAAGGCCAATTTGCCAGCCCAGTCTCGTCCTTCTTTTCCTCTTTCTCTCCAATGTACCTTTGTATTGAGAATATAATGGTTTCTTTACAATTTGACATTGAGTCTAGTCTACTGAAAATGTTAATGATTAGAGGATTCTCAAGTTTTTTTAATTACTTAATGATAGTAAGACTGAGAGCGAGTCTGAGAATATGATAATTTTTTTGTGTATGCTTTTCGAGATGATGTCGAGAGCTAAGTCCATTGCGCGGGCTTCTGCTGTAAAGATGGAGCTTAACGTTGGAAGGGCTTCCTTGATAATTGTTTATTTAGAATAGTTGTGCAAGCCGTTTTGTCATTGTCCTTAGACCCATCCGTGAAGACAAATGTGTGGTCGGGATAGAGTTGGAGGATATTATGAAATTTCTCCTGATAAGTAATGGATTGGGGTCTTATTTTGGAAAGTTCATTCAGCTCGAAGAACACTTCGGCTTTTCTTTTAATGATCCAATGTGTTGTTTAAGGTAGGATTTCTTGTATATTATTTATAGAGATTTTAGATTCTTTGAGAGTAAACTTCATGAAGAGGTCAAAAGGTTTTATTGATTTTTCCTTTTTTTCAAAGTGTTACTCGTATTTAGGGTTGAGGATGCAGTCATAAGTTGGGTTGGATGGACCAGATTTGGGTTTTGTGTAGTATTGGAGAGACATTTTTCACATCTGGTTTGAATGGGTCGTATTGGCTGCCAACTGAAGAAATTATGAAAGTTCCTAAGACCTATGTTAAGTCTTCATAGTGTATAGAGTCGAGCAGTTTGAGGTAGAATCTCTTCGGCTGTCCTGTTGAGAAAAATGGCATAATCTAGTTTTGAGTAGATAAGGGATCTGTATAGTTTAATGAGTGTTTTTCGATCAGATCCCCGTTCTGTGTGGACAAAATACTCCCTTGAGGGACTCCCTCTTCCAGCTTGTCGAGATTAGAAAAGGTTCATCCGACTCGAACTCGGAATTTTCCTGTCCGCAAGAAATTTCTTTAAGAAGTTGGGCTGTCCGCCTCGTAGTCCCTAGATATGTGGGTATTTCATTATTTCAAACTCCTAGGTGGTCTCATAAGTCTTCTCCAGATCAAAGAAGATTGCTAAAAGATGTTATTTTAAGATGTTGGCCACTCTTATGGAGGTTTCCATTTTGACCATATGATTGCTTTCTGAATCTACGTTGACAATTTGTGAAAGGTTTGTTGGAGTCGAGAAACCAGACCGATCCTTTGTTGAACATACGCTCCATAGCTTTGCAGAGGTAGCTAATTATTGCTATTGGGCAGTTGTTCGCTGGATTTAAGCTATCTCTCCCTGGTTACGGTATAGGGATGATTGTTCCATGATTCTAGGAATTCACTGTTTATCCAGATATCATTAAATATTGTCAGAAGGTAGTCGGGTGAATTTTATGATAGGGGATTTAGAAATTCCTAATGGATTTCATCTAAGCCGACTGCTGTGTTGTGGGGTATTTCGATAGCTTCTTGTAGTTCTGCTGGTGTAAAGGGTTGGTTGTATTTTTCAGAATTATTGGACTTGAAGTTGAGTTTTTATTTCTTTGCGTTGTTTCTGAAAGTAAGGAAGTGTAGATTAGAGGTGTTGTTGGAAGAATTTGCTGAAAATATCTCAGCTAATGTGTCTGCTATACATTTCTTTGAAGTTGCTTCCGTTTTGTTTATCATGAGGTGTTTGAGAGTAGATGGTTGCATTTTTCTGGATATTTTTTCATCATCGTCCAGATAGTGTGTCTTGGTGGAGAAACCAAATTGGTTGACATAGTTTTGTCAACTTTTCGTTTTGGCTTACTATGTGATTCTGAATGCTTGTCCTCTTAGAAGTTTGAAAGCGTTCAGGTTAATTGTATTTGGTTCTTTATTAATTTTTCGTTAGGCAGCTTTATGTAGGGGATTGCTGTCCTGCAGTCATCGTTAAACCCAGGAAAGCTGTGTTTATTTGAGGCTGAGTTTGTGGCTATTGTTTCGTTTGCTATTGTTTCGTTTGCTATTAAAATGAGGATTTCGATGAAATGCTTTGTTTGATCTATAATTTTAGGGTCTTTTAACAGCTAATTTGAAAGACTTGACAGTTTGTTTTCTTTATTTTTCAGTGAAGGGAGATTGCAATTTTTTTAGTATTATAGGGAAGTGATCACTGCCTCAGAGATCGTTATGGACTTTCCACTTAGATTCCATATAGCTTACGGGATAGCATAAGCTTAGATCAAATGTCTAAGTAACAACCAGTGAATGGGTTGTGGTAAGAGTATTGGATTTGTTATTTAGAATACAGAGCTTATTGGTATTGATGACTATCTCAAGATTTTCGCCTTTTTTGTTGTTGTTTTTTACACTCCCATATAGTAATGTTGTTGTTTATGGCACCCAGCAATAAGTGGAGTTTTAGGCATTTGTTCTATATTGTATTTATTTTGGTGTCACTTTTGGAGTCGTGTGGTGGAATGTAGATGTTGCAGATGTTTAATGGCTTATGTAGGATTGCTTTGACAACGATTGCTTGAAGTTCAGTGGCTATGTGGATTTGGTGTTGAGATATGTCTTTCCTAAATAGGATCGAGATACATCCGGAAGCTCTGTTTCTTAAAATGTTTGTACAGTGTGTAGTTTTTGAATTTAATTTTATTCAATTTTTTGCAGGAATGCTTCTTGGAGACAAATTATTTTAGGATTGTAGTTGGTCAAAAGGTGTTAGTATCCTTCATAATTGGCTCGGATTCCTCTGCAGTTCCTCTGTATGAGAGTTGGGATACGTGTTTTATTTGAGTTGTTAGAGTTTATTATGATGGACTGGAGTTATTTTCCTTTTGTTTCTGGTATTATTTGGCTCCTCTATTTCCGTTCTTTCTAGAAGGTTAAATCTGTTTTAGTCTCTGTGGTTTGGTTGGAGAAATAGACACTCTCAGTTGTTCCTTTCCGGTTGAAAATGGAGCATGATCTATTTTGGATGATGGGAAGCGTTCATGTTCGTCACAATTCCGTTCGAGGTCTGGGTTATCTAATTTAGATGAAGGTGGTCAGATTGAGTTTTGAATGGGATTTTCTTTTTTAAGGGTAGTTTCTGTTTGATACGCAGGGTTTGTTTGTTAATTGGTTGGTGATTTTCCTTAGGTTATTTCTTTGGGTTTTCCTTTATTCGCACCGGTTGGTTTTTGTTGTGTTTGAAGTTCAGTCGATTGCTGGGTTTTCAATAGTTCCTGGAATTATTGCCAATCATTCGGTTCAATTGGATCAATTTCTCCATGAGAGGTCTATATCTGTTATGTTGATTAATTGTTTAGTATGTAATTTTGAATTTAATTTTATCCGTGCAACAGAGGGATAGCTGTTTTCGCCCATGTTGATACCGACTATTTTCCTTTTTTTTAGGAAAGACACATTCCTTTTGTTTTCTTTTTTACTGACTTCACAAGATCTTGCGTACTCCGGGTGATTTTGTCAGCCATTCCCACTTCTCGTTTCCCTCAAGCAATCTTCCTCCATATAGTCCGATCTTTTTCACTGCACTTGTCATATGTCTATCATTCTCTACAGACTTCCCTGTGGCGTTCATATTTTTGTTCATTTGAAGACCCTCTCAACACAATACCCTATCTTCACCTCCTTGGGAATGTGGGGTTGGTTGAATGTCAGGATGTAGGTGTTGGTTTCGATATTTTCTCCTCTCTTTTAAAAATAATTATTCTTTTTTATGTGTTTTGCCAGAGCTACCGGAATCTCCTATGCTCTTACCAATGCCAACTCCCTACTATTGCTAAATCCTTTGGAAGTGTTGAGTTTTTCATATGGGTGGACCCTGTACTTAGTTGTATGGACGATTTTCATTTTTGATATGCTTTCTGCCAGTTTCCGACTCTCCACCTCGACAACAAAGTTTCTGTTTCGGATTTTCTTCACGTTTTTTGGTGTAGCCTTTGTTGATAGAGTTTTTCTATAAGGAAAGGTGACAATCTGGCTGGGTAGACCTCCTTCAAATATTCAATGACAATAAATCTAGTGAAGTCTGGTGCCTCCGAATCTGATTTTGACAGTTTTTTTTATTAGAGGACACCATAGGTGCTGTATATTTTTCGCTGGTCCTGTACTCCTCCACTCACCACGGAGTCCAATTTGTATAAGGAATGAACCAAGGAGGAAATCCATTCGTCTGGGTTGAAATGGAGATACATGACAGAGTATACTTGAGCTGAGAGTAGGTTTTCGAGTCGTTGCCTATTTCAGATTCTCAGCACTGGTCAAATCCTATTCTCTCAACGTAATCGGCCCTCAGTCACCACCTTCTAGTACCTAAAAGATCAGGGTTGGAAATTTGCAGCAAGTGCAGATTTAAAAGTACAGTCGGAATAAAACATATAAGTGCTACGCTTAACATGACTAGCCGATATGCTACCGCCCATTGGACCAAGTAAGTGCCAAAGTTTTGTGTTACAAGTCATTGACCACTCTGTTACCGGAAGAAAGACTGCTCAACTACCAGGATGCCATCCTATTGCCTTACGGTTGCCAACCACGGCCAAGAGGTGGCCCCATTGGTATGTGGGGGCGTCTTTCCTCTCTGAAGAGGTGCAGTTGGCGTATTCTACAGCACTAGTTGACAGGACGAGATAACATTGTCCCTATATTTCACTTTAAAACTATACGGAGTTGGCCTAAAGATTTTTCGTGCTGTTCCGTGTGAATCTTCAAGGACATCAATATGCTCGAAAAAGTCGGAGAATCCTTTAAAGATCGAGGGTATACTTCGCAATTTACGAAATTTATGAACATTTTATGGATTTGAAAAAAGGTGTATAAATAATGGTTGGGCCAAACATACATTTGTAACTAATCCTAATTTCAATCTTAAAGATTCCAAAATGTTGGTTTACATCCATTATTAAAATGCCGAAGAATTGTTGTCTCTAAAATTATTTGAAACCAGAATGCCGTTTAACAGAAACCCGGCTTGTGCCAGACATGTTCTCTGACGAAAACATTTGCTGGAAACATATATATATATATATATATATATATATAGATAAAAACTATTAGAAAAAAGTTACGAGTAAATTTCAAAACATGCTGCCACGTATACTCACTCACAAATAATCCCCAAGACACATACATCACACAAAGGCAGAGGTAAAATGGCTCTTAGTGAAATTGAAAACCACTCTAATGCACACACACACACACACACACACACACACACACACACACACACACACCCGTGCGCGCACACGCACGCACGCACGCACGCAGAATGACGAAAACATATCAAATATTAAGCAGGGGTAAAGCAGACTAAGGTAAGCATACTCTCAGAAAAAGAGAGGAAGACCTCTATATATACTCCTTACTAACAGATACTCATTCAAACTGTAAACAGGAGTGAGTTCAAGTCTCATTGAGTACTCCATTAACAAGGCCTTGTGGCATATATGTTCTCTGACGAAAGCAACAAGTTGTAAACATACACGCATGGAAGAACAAAATAAATAAATAGATAAATTTAAAAAATACAAGTCTTTTCGTGGACCTAGCTCTTTGGACCTACAACAAATATATATATATATATATATATATATATATATATATATATATAGTGGATAAACCCTAATACAGACAGCGGATTCAATTAATATTTCGTCATTATTCAACAAAATACTTCATGAGAATGTTATTTTTTTCATAATAGCAAAATAGGATATAGCTAAAAAAAGAGAGTGAGAAAGAGAGAGAGAGAGAAAGAGCGTGGTCGAAAGAATTCATAAAAAATAAGATCATTAAGATTAGAGGCTCAGCTGGAGATAGACAATCTAGGATAGCATGGCAAATGGTAAACACTGCGAAAGCTAAACTGAAAGCTACCAGCCAAGAAGAATGAATACATCTGTGGAAACAATACTTCGAAAATTTACTCGAAACCCCCCGAAAGTTACGCATTAGCCAGTCACGAAAATTATTAATAAACAATTAGACATCAAAGTAGGACAGTTTACACAAGAAGAACTCGACTCAGTACAAAGAAAAAATAAAAACAGAAAAGCAGCAGGGCTTTATGAAATACCCTCAGAAGTATGGAAGACAAAGGATTTCAACGACATACTGTTCCGACAATCAAATGCTGTATATAACCAAAATACAATAGACAGATGAACAAAGGGATGCATCCTCCCCTTCCCTAAAAAGGATGACCTTGGAATAGCCAAGAATTACCGAGGTGTTAACCCTTACACCCATAGCAGCTAAGATTTACAATACTCGACAACGCAACCGCGTAGAACCCAAAATTGAGAACATACTTAGGAAGAACCAAAATGACTTTCAGAGAAATCGATCGACAACATCACAAATTTTAACTATCCGTCGAATTCTTGGTGTACGTTTAAAAAACCTACAGGCTACAATATTATTTCTCGACTTTTATAAGGGAAGATTGAGCAAATACTAATTACCAACGGCCTTCCCAAAGAAACCGTCGCAGCCATAATGATGCTATATAAGATACGAAATTAAAAGCCCGGTCCACAGATAGAGACAGACTACTTTGACATTGTAGCAGGTGTGCTGCAAGGAGATACATTAGCCCCATACCTCTTTATCCTCTGTCTAGAGTACGTGTTTAGAACACCTATTGATAAAATGAAAGATAATTGTTCCAAACTGGTAAAGGAAAGAAGCAGAAGATACCCCAAGCAAACAATTACAGGCGCAGTCTACGACGATGACATAGAATTTCTGGCAAAGACACCCGCCCAAGCCGAAATCCTGCTACATATTCTGAAACGGGCAGCTGCAGGCATCGGCTTCCAAGTCAACGCAGACAAGACGGAATACATGTGCTTTAATCAAGCAGGTGACATCTCCACACTAAACGGTAGTCCTCTGAAACCTGTCGACAATTTCACCTACCTAGGAAGCAGGGTCTCATCAACCGAGATTGACATCGACACGTGACTAG
This sequence comes from Sepioteuthis lessoniana, assembly GCA_963585895.1. Lineage (NCBI taxonomy): Eukaryota > Metazoa > Mollusca > Cephalopoda > Myopsida > Loliginidae > Sepioteuthis > Sepioteuthis lessoniana. The sequence goes on along the minus strand of OY757915.1, from coordinate 120,468,975 downwards.
CAAAGGCATGGACAGCTATCGATAAGCTATCGGTCATATGGAAATCAGACCTGACCGATGAAATGAAACGCAGTTTCTCCCAAGCAGCGGTAATGTCGATACTGTTACATGGATGCACTACATGGACTTTAACTAAACGTATGAAGAAAAAGCTTGGCGGCAACTACACAAGAATGACGCGAGTAATATTGAACAAGTCCTGGAGGCAGCACCCTCCAAAGCAGCAGCTGTACGGACACCTGCCACTCATCACAAAAAAACTATTAAAATTAGACGAACGAGACATGAAGGACACTGCTGGAGAAGTTGGGACGAGCGCATAAGCGATTTACTGCTGTGGACCCCTTAATATGGACGATCAAGGCTGTGATGACCAGCTAGAACCTATTTACAACAGCTCCGTGCCGATAAAGAGTGTAGCCTCGAAGACGTCCCGGGAGTGATGGACGATAGAGACAGGTGGCGAGAGAGGGTCAGAGATATCAGTGGTGATAGCGCGACATGAGTATGATGATAATGATGATGATTCATCTTTGAAAAAATCAGGACAAAAAGTAAGCAAATAGAGGAAAGGCTAGAGCCAGGGTCAAACGCATCAAATTTCATCAAGACAGGGTCAATAGAAACGGAATATCGGAATGAAAAATTATCCAGAAGTATGGAAGCATGGAAAGGAAGAAAAGTATCTTATATTAAATATTAAATTTTTTTCTCATCCATTTTCAATTTCAATGTTATTCTCGCGCAAAATAATGTCTGCCAAGTTGGGTGAAATATGAAAAAAATCAGGACTTCGTTTAATGGTGTTAGTGGAATGAGAGATGATTGCAGATTCTAACAGTCACCAAAATTTTCTGCAAAGGAAAAATTTATCTAAAGTGACCTAGGAAAAAATGAAAGTATGTTTGAAATCAAATATGAGAGATCAAAAGTATTTGGATGGTCATTTAATTTAATTGATCGTTTATGTCTTTTTCCCCCACATTTTAGATTTTTAACAACTCCCTTACTTTTTATCTATTTCCTCTTATTCTAAACACCATGAAAAAGAAAAAAAAACATTCTGATCAAGTCTTTTGTCAAATAAAGACGAAATATCAATTAAATTCGTTGTCAGTGTTGCCCTTTTACACTTATTTTTTCACATCTTGTAGGATTCTTTCTATTCTTTATATATATATATATATATATATATATATATATATATATAAGGAATATATTATTTCAGTAAATCCTATATATCTTTCTCTTTGCCTCCTTCAGTCTCTCTGTATCTTTCTTTTCCCCTTCCATTTTCTTTATATATATATATATATATATATATATATAGATCTTGAATGAGTTATTTCACTCTTTTTTCTGTGCATCTCTCTCTCTATGTCTTTCTTTATATCTCTATCCTTGTCTTTCTGTCTGTCACTATCTCTGTACGTCTGTCCATCCGTCTCTTCCCTCTATCCCCCTCTCTCTCTTTCTCTTTCTCTCTCTCTCTCTCTCTATATATATATATATATATATATATGTATAGAGAGAAAGAGAAGGTTAGGAATACGACTGCAAAATGCATGAAACACAGGGTCACAGACACTAAAATGTTATATATATATATATATATATATATATATAATATCAATTTATTAGGGCGACCATTTCAACAACAGACATCATTGTGAAATTAAAACCTTTCATGAGGAAATGATTCCTCCACCCAGGGGCTCCATCAAGTATGTGGAAAGAGCATTGGCCCGCCCATCGGTCAGTATCGACAAGTCGCTCATTGACTTGCTTTAATGATTTGTAGCAAACAAATTTCGCGCAGCGTTCGCGACTTGGTAATTACGTTGGTCTAAGCAACGTGGAATCATTTCTAAACTAATCAAAACGTCACGTTCACTTCATTAGTCTGCACAAGTCAATGAATATAGAGAAAATAATCGATAATTACCTTCTCAGACGTTGATTTGTATTAGCTGCAGCTGTGGCTATGATGATGATGCAGAAATGACATCATTCTTCAATGAAGTTTTGTTAGCAACACATTTGGTTCACTGAAAATAATCGGAAATTATCTACTGAAATAATTATTCTGGTTCTTTGATTATATTTTCTGAAACCAGTTTTCATTCACTCTGTCACAACATTGAAAATATTTGAATTTGCAAGAAAGGTATGTTTATGTTGTCTCTTTCAGACGCCGATGGCCTCATTATACAAAATGAGCAATGAAAGAGTTTTAACTTTGAAAAATTATCGGGAGAGATTTTATATGAGTAGTCACGTAGACGATATTAAGTATCAATGAACGAATTCCAGCTCTAAAATGAAACGAAGTTGAAATTTACATTCAGGGTATTTTCTCTGGAATGGAAAGAAAGAAAAAATGATCTTTAGATAGATGGAACAAACTATCAAAACATTTTTAGAAAATAAACAAGAAATAATCCTATACTTTGGAACACCTAACTATAAAAATCGGTAGAAGATGGAAAAATAGCTGTCCTTAATACCCAATAAAATTGATTGGTAAAGGTGTATGGAAACATATTCCATTTTTCTAGAAATACATGCATCAATATACAAATATTTACACACACACACACACACGCATGCACAAGTACACGCCCTACATCCCCCCGCCACATATAATATTTTCAATACAATACAAGTTAATACAAAGCGAGTTTCACATTGTGTTAGAATTCAATTCAAAAAGAGTATATATTTTTACTGTTGAATCTAACAGAAATCATCCATTTTGATCACGAGCTCAGTAGAGGATCGATAGCGTGAAACTATAAGTTGTGCATTGTTGTCCTGCTTAAATATTATCTTAATTTATACCTTCAAAATATAAAGATACTGCTCAGCATTTTTGTGCATAGAGCCCAATGGAATTCTCAGCACAATACACTCTTTTACCCTTGAATATATATATATATATATATATATATATATATATATATATATATATATGTGTGTGTGTGTAAGCGCGCGCGTGTGTGTGTGTGTGTTGTTGTTGTTGTTGTTGTGAAGCAGCCTTATGTTTAAGCATGTTTGATTGAATAATAATGACACATTTTGTCTATGTCATTTTATCAAGATCCTTTCAAGTTTCCTGATAAGTGTCTCGGGTTCAGGTTGGAATTGGTGGATGAGTTTACCGAAATTGTCTAGAGTGCTTTCGGACCTTTCACACGCCATCGTCATGGGTTGCTTGCATGTATGAAGAGGGTTTATGAAAAAGTTTTTAACATTACCAAATTATGTAAACGCAGAGTTGGATAAAACTGAGATGCTGATGAATTTAAAAAACAAAAAGCTATCAACGGAAATAGAATATTATCAAAAAATATAGAATATTAAAAAATGACAAAAAACAAAGGCATTTCAAAACATCGCTATTTTCAAAATTAATTCTATTAATTTTAGGATTTCTTGTTCTCATATGTATGGCTTCTCGGATTTGTAGTCGTATCTCCTTAATTTCGTGGGCTATTATCGTGGTGTTTTCAACAAAAAGTTTTCGAAATTTGTATTTGCGAATAGACTGAGTTTTAAGATGTAAGGCTCTGGAGCTAGAATCATTAAGGCACATAGTAAGCCGTCCTAAAAGAGTTATAGTGGTTAGACCAACGTACGTATTATTGTCTTTGAAAACAGTCTCCCAAAGGACATTTAAACATATATACGACGTTGGTCCTATCAAGAAGTTCAGAGGAGGGGGAAGAGTTATTGAAAATTTTTGGTTAGAGGTTTTAAATTTGTTGTTGTAAATGAGAAGTCTTATTTTTTTGCTAGGATTACTAGAGAGAACATTTTTTTGATTAGGTTTTTAGTATAAGTTCATCTATCTTATAATTACTATGAAAGTGGTTTTGGTAGTAAAGGTTTATTGAGTGTTTAGAGTTTAGGGTATTGTCTACATTATGTTATTCAGTTTTATTAATGAAATGTTTAATTTCTGTATCAACAATGTAGTTGAGAAACCCGTTATTAATAAGGGTTTGTATTATATTTTAAGTTCATCAAGGAAGATGGTTGAGAGGAAGATAGTAGTCTATCTCTGAAAGTAAGTGTTTTTATGATTGTTCTTTTATAACGGAAGGGGCATTCACTATGGAAATTAAGTGTGCAGGGGTTAATGTTGATATTTTTTTTATATGAGGTGGTAAATCTGTCAATATTGTTTGTGTTTATTAGTACAGAGAGAAATGGGATTTTATTGTTGATATTGATTCTTGTGTGAAATTAACAGCGGGATTATTTTGAAAGGTCTCTTGTATTGTAATAATTTCATCAGTGCTATTAAGGAGAATGATTGTGTCGTCAGCGTACCTTAAATAATTATTAGGTTTATGGATGGTATTAAAAACCTTATTTTCAAGGGCTGACATATAAAGGTAACTGAAAATGGGTCCCAAAACTGACTCCCTTGCGATTCCATCTTTTTGGATGAATATATTTCTATGGGGATCATACAATGATACGTCAGTAGTGCAGAGTAAAAGTATTTTGTGTAAAGTATTGCAGTTGATTTGGAGTGGAGGGAGCATTGGATGGGGGTAAATATTATTTATAATTATATTGTTTCTAGAATTGGAACATTTGTGAATAAATTTTGCACGTCTAGAGATGAGAATATTCCTTTGTTTGGTTAATGAGTTTTAATAATTCCAATAAGTTATTTTATAGATTTAATGCTATAATTATGGAAATATATGGTCTTATTAGATTCTTACGTAGGTGTTGTTACTTGTGAAATTATTGGTTGAAGTGGATAGCCAGGTTTATGTATACTTCAAAAGCTCTTTAAAAAACACTCTTTATACTTGCAATCAACCTCTGACGATGGCCCATGAAAGGTTCGAAAGCGTTCGTGACAATTTTGGTTATTTAATCCACCAATTTCAACCTGAAACCAGACATGAGTTTTGGCCAAAATGAGTTTTCCTTGTAAACAGCAACCAATATTATAACATGAGACGGTGCTGAGTTTATATTTAGAACCTGTATTAACTTAGTCGAAATTTTTGATAATCTCAAAATATCAACTGACTGTTTTATAATGTAAAAAATATGTTTCTCTGTCAAAATATTATTTCTAGGATCACTTTCAGACGAAAAACCTCGAGAAATGGATGCTCATAAGTATCTCCCCAACAAATAGAGTTTAATATTATCTTTGTTATTCTTCTACAAATAGAGCTTTGTCATTAGATAACCCATTAGGTTGATATGCCATTAAACAAAGAAACCAAACCAAACTATTCATAATTTCGTAATTGTATAAATGTATTGTGGACAAACTAATTCAAATTTGGTTGTATGCAGATACAAAATTTAAGGAAAAAAATATAGAAAGACTGAAAAATACTAAATAGGGCTTGTACAGAGTGGTTAATGAAATGTTAACTTTTACATTATAAACTAGCAAAAAAAATTGTAATTTTCTTTTAAAGAAATACAGGGTGTCCCTAGAAACGTTTCCTGGAATATATATATATATATATATATATATATATATATATATATATATATATATGCGTGTGTGTGTGTGTGTGTGTGTGTGTGTGTGTGTGTGTGTGTGTGTTCATGGTACGTTGTAAATTGCACCTTGTCAATTCGTAAAATAAGGGATTTGCTGCTAAAAGAAGAAAAGTAATATACAATTTACACGAAAGGGATTTATTAAAGTTTCCATTCACTTAGACCTTTTTCTGTCATTTATTGTGACGTGCTACTAATGAGATATATGTTGCCAAGACAATGGACACAAAAAAACTGAGATATTTCTGTAGTAGATAGGTAATCATTCAATATAGACAGCGTTAGCAGTTTTCCTGTGCAACGGAATGTGACAGTTATCTCTCTTTCTCGCTCCGTTTTGATAAATATATATATATATATATATATATATGCGTCCGCGTCCGCGTGTGTGTGTGTGTGTGTGTGTGTGTGTTTTTGTGTGTGTTTTCACTGATTATATATAACCTTACATATTCAATATTTCAAATTCATTGTCCATGTTCAAACGCATGTGTAAGTTTGTGTGTGAGTTAAGGAAACCGTTGTTGAACTTCTAATAAATCAAGAGAACATACTAGAATGCAGCTGCTTTCTCTTCCGTTGTATACAAGAAACAAAAAAAAGGATAAAGGAATCATTGCAACCAATCTTCAAAAAAACAATATCAGTTTCAATAAGGCAATATTGGATATTCTAACATTATCTTTCCTTTTATTTCATAATTTTTTTCCAAACGTTTTTCATTAATCTTTTATATCTTGGCTATTCCAAATATTTTCTCGATAGGCAAGTGACTTAACGATTATGGTCGTTGGAAAATGGTTCATCACTTCAAGTGCAAATAGTTTACAAAGCCGTTTGCGTTTCCTTTTGCGCTAATTCCATTTGTAAAAATATGAATCCATCTCTTTTCTCTAAAACTATGTGTAAATAGTTGGGCAAATTGTGCTAACCAGCCTTGTTAGAGCAAAGAATCTAGGAGATCGTTAATTTTGAATTCAACACCAGATATATAAGTCAGGCTAAAAGTAGCTCACAGCTACTTGTGACGGATAACTCAGTAAAAGCTGAAACGTTATATTAAAAGAAAATGGTCACCGCTAAGTAATCCTCCAATTATGTAGGCGGGAAAGTCTCATCATGACATCGTGACAACCCTATAGTTTATGATATATGAAAACATATATTATTTTCTTTTAATACAAATATTTCAGTTTGTTTATAATTGTGTGCATATATATATATATATATATATATATATATATATACATATATATTAGAAATTGCTGCAAAAGTGAATGTGGAGATGAATATTTATAAATATAGTTCCTTTTCCTTGGTGAAGTATAGTAACATATTATAATGTGATATTTAAGTGTAAATTTCTTTTCTGTGAAAAATTAGCCAAATCGTAGTGTTAAGCTTTTGAAAAACAGTATCACACAAACATTAACACATCCCTACAGATTTTAAACACTTTTGGGAAAATGATAATTTTCGTTATAGGAAAGGTACAAGGTTATGAGGATTTCTGATAGAAAGTTATTTTTAAAAGAATATATATTAGAAAGTATCTTTTATTACCAAATCTCCAGATTATTGAAATAATGTTGAAGACAAAAAATCGTGTTTAGTTTGGGAATATACTTACTATACGGAATTTTTAAGGAAGTTAATAATTTCTGGACAGACAGATACATATTCCTAGTGTGTACTGAGTACCAATACTATAGCGTGTGATAATAAATCTTTCGTTATAATTTATCAAATGCCCCCACCTATCAGAAATAATAAAATTATAGAATCAAGGTTAGAAAAGAATAAACTTTTTATCAAAAATATGCTCTGTGTGTACTTGTTCATGAGTAATATCTTATGTAACTGAAAAATTCACCACAAGAAAATTATCGAACTTAAAAACACACCTAAAACATTTCTTTAACAATAATGAACATCAGTATATATTTAAAGATGAACATTTGGATAAGTTAAATAAAAAAATAAACATTGTGAAAATCGTCTTGTTGGTGACATAATGCAATCGTTTAGAAGTTCATTTGAATATGTTTGCTTTCACTGTTTTGCTGGAACGTTAAGTCGACTGATAGTCCCAATATTTCTACAGAAGAGACTTGTTTTGTTTTTTGTCAGGGTAAATGAAACGTCCAGTAAAGACATAGAGAAAGTTCAGAGACGTACTAATGGATGTTGGTATTAGCTGTCGAACATTTGTAGGTTAGAGAAAGTTTGTTAGCATATGGAAAATAATTACTCATCGTGTAATTATTGTCCTGCTTTAATATGGAGGTTCTTGTATATTACTTGTGATTCTAGCATGTCCAGCCAGCTGTTAGTTTTATTCAAGTCTCTAAAAATGTTTTTATTTGCCTTCAGGTCAAAATAAGCGAGTAAAATTTTCTCTTTTTTTAATTTGACTATCAATTTTGTGTGTATGAGAATGGGATTTTAAATGTCGACGGAATTACGCACACACACACACACACACACACACACACACATATATATATATATATATATATATATATATATATATATATATACAGAGGTGACGTTAACATAAACAATTTTTGGTCAATATTTTATTATTATGATTAAAAATTATAATTAATCAAGAATAATGATTTTAAATCTAAAAAAACATATTACAATACACCTCATGTATAAATAAGGGTGGAATTATTTATTGAATCCCATATCAGTGTTAAAATAGTCAGTATAAAGGAAAGAAAGAAAAAAAGAAACAAAGAAAGAAAGAAAAAAAAAAGATAAGGGAGAAACGAATAACTGAATGACCCTCTCTCCTCAAGCAGTAGAAACACACATTTCTGTATAAAAAGTTCATAAAATTATTCGAGACGGATTGTGTTAAACTGACTTTAAAAATACTAAGTGCATCCACTCCAACAGAGGAATTCAAAAACTGCTTAGTTATATATTGTGTTTATATTGTCATTTAAAAATGCATGAATGATTTTATTTATTTTTTCTTTGTAAAAACATTGCTGTATACTACCTGTGTCTTAAATGCAAAGACAATTCTATTGTAATTCCAAAATAAAATTGAATCTGTTCAAGAGAATTTGAACTTCATTAGAACCTAAAAACCTAAGTTAACTTAAAAATATAATGACTATAAGGATGCTAAGAAGCATAAAAAAGTACTGCAGTGAATTAAAAAAAAAATTCGAAAGCTATCAGAAGCAGAATGGTGGACGTAAAGGCAAGCGGATAAACCCTCTGACGGCTCAACGCAATACCTAAACAGGACCTGGGCGTATGAATCCTTGGGTTCAACGGTCAGGATTGAATATTTCTATCAGGAAACTACTGCTGCTCATCTATAAGGGTGGCTTCTGTAGATGAGAATAAAAAGAGCTATTCGAAAGATTACCATGACCTATAACCAAACCACCTGTGCAAAGCGCATCGATCTTCGCGCGGTTAAAAAAGGGGCGCATCCTGCTGAGGTTGGAGCCCTGGCCTCTGTATTTGAAAAATCAGCCACAGAGCTCAAAGAAAAATTACAAAAATGCAAACGTGCAATACAAATAGCGACACTCAACGTTAGAACCTTAAATAGAATAGGACAACTACCGGAGCTGACAGCATCACCCATAGATCATAACACAGACATAATATGCATTCAAGAACACAGATACACACATAGCGAGGATATTAAATATCACGATACTGGCAATGGATCGCTAGCTACTGCATCTAAATGGAAAAACTCTGTCAATGCCACAATAGGAGGGATAGGTATGCTTATAGGACCATGAGCCCTAAAATCACTAAATAGCATAGAGAAAATACAACCTAGGATGATGGTAGCTACTTTTAATGGCAACCCCAGTGAAACAATCATCTTCAGCTACAGCCTTACCAATGTTAGTGAGCTATGCTGAGCTATCCTCCCTTGTTCGTTGCATCCCGTCATTGGCGGAGACATGAATGCCCAAATTGGTAAAAACGTATACCATAAATTCAGCCTTCTCAACTCGTCAAAGAGCAAGGGACAACATCTAACAGATTTCACGCGAGAAAATAGATTAACATGCCTCAATACAATAAGTAAAGTTAGCGACCGTAGTCGAGGGTGACCAGAAGGCTCCCTTTTCGATAGCTACTACACCAAGGTGTAGGGGAGGGCGCTACTCCATTCCCAGGATTGCTCCACTTTACCCTTGAACCGTACCTTGTAATGCTGAGTGTTAAGCAATGTGGTATCAAGAACCATTTTTAAAGTCTTTGGTATGACTCGACCTGGGATTGAACCCAGGTCTCCCGGGCCATTGGCGAACACTCTAACCGCTGGGCCAATGTCCCGGTTTTCAATACAAACTTTTAAAAAAGGGAGGGAAAACTATGGACTTACACATAGACAAACAATACTAAAGCACAGATAGACTGCGTCTTTATAAAGAAGAAATGGAATAATAGCGCATTGAATTGCGAGGCATACTCCTCATTTGGTGGGTGGTGTCCTCCGATCACCGAATTATCACCGCAAAAATACAGCTGAGCTTACGAAAGAATGCGACCCGAACAACAACCACAATACACTCTGGCTGGTCTCTGCTTAATAACAGGCCTATTAGAGATAGATATGCGTTAACATTAAGAAACAAATCCGACGCACTATAGGAGATGAGAGAAACACATACTCCGAATGACGAATATGAGAATTTCCTCACTTAGAAGTGGCGGCGGAATGTATACCAAATAAACAAAGAACTAGATCTTGAGTCCCATGAGAAACATAAGCGGTGAGGAAAAAGCGTGCAGACGTGAAAACTGCCTCCAAATTTAATAGGAAGAACGCAACCAATATCAATGCCCAGAAACTTAAGAAGGCACAAAATTAATTGGCTAACAACTACCTAAAAGAACAAATAGAATACATACAGAATCAGATCGATAAGATTGGAGACTCAACTGAAGATAAACAATCTAGCATAGTAAGGCAAACGGTAAACGAAGTGAACAGAAGGAAGAGCACTGCGAAAGCTACCAGGCAACAAGAACGAATACAGCTATGGAAATAACATTTCGAGAATTTACTCAGAAAAACTTTGAAAATTATACATAAACCAATCACGAGAATTGTCAGTAAACAATTAGACATCAAACTAAGACAGTTTACGCAAGAAGAATTCGACTCAGCACTAAGAAAAATTGAAAATAGAAAAGCAGGGGGGCTTGATGAAATACCCCCAGAATTATGGAAGGCCAGGGAATTCGACGACATACTGCTCCAATACTGCAATACCGTTCATAATCAAAACTCAATAGACATATGTACAAAGGGATGTATCCTCCCCTTACCAAAAAATCAACCTCGCATTAGCCAAGAACTACCGAGGTATAACCCTTACACCCATAGCAGCTAAGATCTACAATTCTCTACTACGCAACCGCATAGATCCCAAAATTGAGAAGATACTGTGACGGCAAATTAAAATAAAAAGATCCCTTGATGAGCAACCATTTAGACGCATATGGGAACTGGTGCGTTTAAGTATTGTTATCACCAAATGGGGGTTTATTTTTTTGCATGTATGAGGACGGGGCGACCTGGCACTTGATCCCTCATAGAATAAGTCCTTGTTCAGAGTCCTTTCTCGTGCATGTAGGAACTGGCATATTATGTGGGGGTTAATTTATGGCGAGACTGACCACTGTTGGCAAGGGGTTTCCAAATTTCACACCACACACACACCCACCAAGGCCACTATTTCTTCCTCCCCGAGAAGAATGGAAGACATGGACCTCTAGGTTTACATGTAATAATATTAATTATAGTAAACGACAACTCCGGTTTCCCGTGTAATATTTTTTAAAGGAATTCATATCGGACAATTTATGTGAGGAGAACATAAGGCGAATAGAAGCTAAAAAAGAAACATGAAATAACAAATTGGTAGTAGACGATATAAATGAACAACTTCAACACGTGGGAACATTAAAATATATCAATATTTTTACTACACACGCTGATACACATATTCAACGCGTCGGCTATATTATTAACGGATAGTACATAAACATTAATGTCTTTCTTCTTTTCTTTTCTTTCTTCTTTAGTCTTTTATCAAATTGAGAGAGAGAGAGAGAGGATATATAATTGGGTATAGGGAGAAACAGTCTTATAGTTTACTTATCTTTTTCCAATGGATTCCTGTGGAGAATATTTCCTCTTTTACGGGCTAACAGACTTTATGTTATTTTTAGTTCTGGCTTGAAGGTATGGCTCCTTCTCCTACTTCTCCAAGATATTTTCGTCTTTCTTTACCCGGAGTCTTGGCGTGGGCCGCGCCGCATCTGTTCACAACGATGTCTGATCCAAAAGTGATTTTCTTATTCCCTATTCCCGCTGACGGAAGGAGCTCCCACTTCTGTCTTAGGGTTCTAGCAAATCATTTGGCTTCTATCTTCTTCCTTCCCTTGGTCACTAAGTGCAAACATCTATTGGTTTTCACTCTGACCCACATTCTTTACTTTGACCTGCATGATCTCTCTTAACGGTCATTCTTTGACGGCTTGCGACTGTTAATTCGAATACGGAGGAATAGTAGTAATCTTATTTCTCTTCTCTCAGTGGGAGACCACGTGACAATACTTAGGAACAACCCAAATGGCTTTCGGAGAAATCGATCTACGACCTCACAAATTTTGACTATCCGTCGAATTCTAGGTGTACGTGCAAAAAATCTAGAGGCAACAATATTATTTGTCGACTTCACCAAGGCCTTTGACTCCATTCACATAGGAAAGATGGAGCAAATTCTACTTGCCCACGGCTTACCAAAAGAAACCGTTGTAGCCATAATGATGCTATATAGAAACACGAAAGTAAAAGTCCGGTCCCCGGATAGAGACACATACTTCTTCAATATTGTAGCAGGTGTACTGCAAGGTGACACATTAGCCTGACGCCTCTTTATCATCTGTCTAGAGTACGTGCTTAGAACATCTATTGATAAAATCAAAGAAAACGGTTTCAAGCTAACAAAGGAAAGAATAGAAGTTACCCCACACAAATAATTACCGACTTCGACTACGCCCATGACATAGCGATTTTGGCAAATGCACCAGCACAACCCGACATCCTACTACATAGTCTGGAACGAGCTGCCACAGGCATAGGCTCCATGTCAATGCACACAAGACGGAATATATGTGCTTTAATCAAACAGTCGACAAGAAACGGCAGCTCGCTGAAACTACTAGACAAGCTCACCTACAAAAGGAAGCACTGTCTCATCAGCCGAGACTGACATCAACACGTCACTAGCAAAGGCGTGGACAGCTAACGATAGGCTATCGGTCATATGGAAGCAGTTTCTTCCAAGCAGCGGTCATGTCGATACTGCTGTATGGATGCCCTACATGGACGCCAACTAAACGTATGGAGAAAATGCTTAACATCAGCTACACAAGAATGGTGCGTGTAATATTGAACAAGTTCTAGAGGTAGCACCCCCACAAAGCAGGAGCTGTACGGCCACCACTTACCACCAATCACGAAAACTCTCAAAGTCAAACGACCCAGACATGCGGGAAACTGCTGGAAAAGTAAAGACGAACTTATAAGTGATGAACTCCAGTGGACCCTTTGACATGGACGAGCAAAGGCAAGATGATCAGCTAGAAAATACATACGGCAGCTCTGTGAGGATATGGGATGTAGCCCTGAAGAGTTGCCAGAAGCAATGGACGATAGAGAAGGGTGGCGAGACAGGGTCAGGGATAACCGTGCTGATGGCGTGACATAATGTTACCAACAACAATACAATAAGTTTGGTGGGTTTTTTTATCAACTTTTGGGGCACCTTGGGTTAGTGGCAATCATGCGAAAGCCCCAAAATATGTTTTAATGAACGTCCTCATTTTATAAAGAGTTTATTGTAAAAAAATTCAGGTCTATCCTTTAAAAAAACACCCCAATTTTATTTTCAAAGTTCTAGGAAGACTCAAATGGAATTTAATTTATAAATGCGTAGAATAGACTTTGGTATTGATCACTTAATATTTCAAATAAAATTTACAAAACAACACATAAAAAATCTACTCTCTACATGAATTAGTCAAATTCCATTTTTTAAGTTCTAGGAGAACAAAAATCAAAACAAATTTATAGACGTTTACGTCAGACTTTAGATATTAAACACATAATATTACATACAAAATATAGAAAAACACCCTTTAGAATATATCTAACATCCACTTCTTAAGATAATTTCTTACGATAATTTAATATTACATAATTTACTTATGACTGTTTAAAATAGTCAAATACTATTCTCTTACGATCATTTCTCATCATTATTTAATACCTCAATATTACATAAAATATATATTCACAAAATAACACAAATCGTTAATCAATGTATACATACAAAAATATGAAACTAACAGGATTATACAATTAAAAAAAAATTCTGATGTTTTATGCCATAGATTTCTTTTTTTATATATTCTTGTAAGTTCATAATGCAATTTAAATACAAAATTTAAATTGATTCATAATCTGTGAATAAATTCATGAAGAAATTTCAAATGAAAAATAAATATTAATCGTTATATATTATTGATTTAAAAAGAATTTCTTGGGGATCTTATTCGTCACATTAAATTTTAGTGGCAGTGGTAGCTATCAGTAAAAGAAAGGTTATAGGGAAACAAAAGTTAGGAAGATGGTAGGATTAAAAGACAGAGAAATGAAAGATACAATCGAAACTTCCAGTGACTATCAAAATGCAGTGGGGGGGGGATATGTAAGTAGAAAATAAGAAATAAAATAGAAAATAAACTAATTGTAAAAAGTCAGAAGGTAGATTAGAAGTTCAAAAATATCAGCAGAAACTCATTTTCAGGAAATTTTCTCTCAGAATATATTTTCAAAATAAGACAAGGTGAATATAAAGGATATATATAACTGATTTTCGTGTTTCAAAAATTCGGATTTTTCATTTTTTTCTATACTATATATATATATATATATATATATATATATATATATATATATAATCTTTGTGTGTATAAGAGTGTGTAAAGTTTGAGTATGTGTATATGCGTAAATGTATATGAGCGCGCGTTTCTCTGTATGAATGTTTGACATGGTTTTAAACATTTTTCTAACTCTCTTACAGGTTTTAATTGGCAGTGGACAAGAAATCATATAGAAATGTTTACATTGCAGATTTTCTTTTTTTTTTTTTGTTCTTTACTTGTACTATTTGCAAATCTGGCGTCAATAATCTAATCCCTACTGCCATTTTCGAAATGGACTGCCACATTTTTACATCAACTCAAGACACCCCTCCACACACATACTGATTGAGATCTCTATATCTCTTTTTCTTATCTCTCTTTCCCTTTTACATTGGATTTCTATTCTTTGATTAAGAAGGTTTTCAAGATGAGTCCTTGTAAAATAGGTAATTATTTACTAATAATTTATGACATTTAGAAAACTTTGTTATTGTAAATAGTTGATTTAAAATAGTAATTGTTTGTCATTTAGATATATGTTAGTGCTGATTTAAGGGAGTAAAAAAGAAAGAACAGAACAGAACATATCTTAAATGATCTCAGTTATTCAACATTATCCAGCGTCTTTTTTTATCATTGTTGATTGAATAAATGTGCAGAAGTGAATAATAAGTGCAGTTTTAAGAGGATGACATTTTGGATGGTTTTGTTGCCAGAAAAGTTTTTTGAAAATATCCGCTTTACATGTACAATATCTAGTGAGGAATGGCGCCATTGTGACGTGGTATGCTACCGAGAGAGGGAAAAGGGAGGTCGATTCTCCAACCCTTATGTGTTTGAATCAACAGTTACTAAGACTGACCGCTAAAATGGTCGGAGAATGAAGGTCAAAGCTACCCGCACTCCATGATATGTAATCTGTTGGACAAAGAAAGAAATCCAGGTCACTCTCATATCATAACCGGAGGGAATGGTGGGAGAAGGAAAAAGTCAAATATTGGCCCATAGACCAAAGGCCATCTTGTTCGTTAGCGTACATTTGGAAAAGAAAGTTTATTTTGAGGACTGAAGTCGGTGGATAAAGACGCCGATTTACAGCCAAACTCCGCGAGGTCCCTCACACGCAAAAAGAATCTTTAGTTCTGGACAGACATTGGCGAAAGCTATATGCTAATTCAGCCAACTCCGGGGAATCCTCCCTAAAAAGAGTAGAACAAAATCTTTGGACGGAAGTCAGCAGAAAAGGCGCTGATTCAGTCGATTTTGAGGAAATGTCACTCGCCCGTAAAAGAAAGGAACCTGAAAATTAAGCCTTGACAAATATAAGTACAACTTAAACTATTTTCCTTGTACTCTTCCTAAAAATTGGATTTATATGTATTCAAAAAAGAAAGAGAGAAACTGAAGGGATTCTGTTTCATCAAAAGTAAATTAGTGAATGAACTTTAATACATGCTTCAGCTCGGTGACTTAAGCATTTTCTCAAGTAAAAGAAAAAAGAAAGAAAGAAAAAGGGAGAAAGAAGAAAAGGACTGTTGAGAGACATTTATGTTTGATACAGCCCGTTGGCTTAATATAGCCGGTATTTTGAAAAGAAAAGGGAAAAGAAAAAGGAACTGTTTCTTAAATCTTATCATTATTTGTTTGGTCGTCGCCTATTAAAACTTTGTTACATTTTAAATGCACCCTTGTGTTGTAATCTTTTGGTTGTGTTATTTATCTATCGGGTCGCCTTCTTTTGCACATATCTGTTTCAGCTTCGTATCGCTTTCATTAGTTCTTGTTAAATGTCTTATTCACCTATAAACATTATAAGGGAAATTTGGAGAATTTGACTTCAGTTAACATTTCTTTTAATCTTGAAGTCCATGTTTTCCGTTATCTGTGGGGGTAAAAAACGAGGGACTTGGTGGGGTATGTGAAAATGAATTGAAAACACCCTCTGCCAGCGTCGGAGATCAGTCTATCCCCAAATTAACCTCCACATTATTTGCCAGTTTACCATATGCCCGAAATAGGAGTCTTGACTAGGACTTATTTTGTCGAGGGTCAAGTGCCAGACTGCCCTCGACGTCACATGCGCATAAAATGAACTCTCGTCCTGGGATGATTATTTATACTGCGTCACACCATTCTCCGAGATTAATTGCCAAGCAACGTTGTAAGCGAGCGGTAGCAGAGTGTGAATAGATAAGATATAAAAAAGACCAATCATTTGCTTGGAGACGAGTTCAGAATCTCGCTGCTTAGGTCCCTTGTAACAATAGGTGTTTTATTTGGCAAAGCGGTCCAAAACCTGGTATTAACCAAAAGCTACCAAAATCACCGGAATCTATCAAACATAAAAATGGTGATAGGTGCTGGCCAGACAATGCCTCTTACTCAAGACGGAAATTGGGTTTCGGTATTTTATGAAACCCCACCAAAGAACTAATTTTCTTTTATTTTCGTGTCTGAGACAACAGTAGACAAGGGATAGCGTAGGCAGTGAGGGGTGGAACTATTCAAAGATACGAGAAAAGCTGGTTCCTATTAAAACGTGAAATCTCTGCAGCACATTGGGTCCGTTGTCTGTTTTCACTGACTCTACGCCACAGGAACTGAACGGAGAGAATATAATAACAGAAGGATGACATTTGAGGCAACATATGTTTTCCTTTCGACTATAAAACGATCAATAAATCACCAACATAACAATCGTCAGAGATGTAGCAGTAAAAAGCGCGTTAGAGCAATATGAATATTGACTACCATTGTCAGATTTGAAACTTGATAAATCAATTCCAAATTTTCTGTCGTGAACCGTTAATCTAGAACGTATGTGTACATTCGGCCTATTTTATAGCATCATAGTGTTCTGTTTACGGATCGAATCGCTGCAAAGATAATCAAAAATACAGTCGCAAAAACACAGCTACAATCCAATGAAGGATTGTTAAATTTGATCTATTAAATCGTTTTTTGAAACGATGACGAGAATCAAGATCGAATAACAATAAAAAGTGAAATAATGAAAAAGGCAATCATTCTTTGCCATCAGACATTTATTGAATGCTTGGGATATTTTTCCTTTTTCGAAATGCATCAACACTCATCCACATAATCAAAAATGTTGAAAGAACATTTGTTTCCAGATTACAGAGATTAGAAAAGTAAAAAAAAACGTTATTTTACTTCTTTTAGTCTAAAATATTTAACTGGAGTCACTTAAAAAATAAAGGAAATAGAACGTTTACTGACTTAAGCAATCACTAGTTACCTAAAATATATACCTGCCTGCCCGTATGTCTGTATATGTGTACGTATGAAGATTATCTTCGTATAGAATCATTTTTCTTCCACAAAATGCAAGCAAATAGACTCCTCCTATTTAAAGATACTTTTCCCTAATTAATGACCTTCATGAGTTTGAAATTCGACTTCACGTGAGATTTTTGTAAGCAATTAATGTAATTAGATTGGCCTAATTATCTACCCTGAGCTTAATAAGATAAAAAATTCTTTGCCGTCAATGCAATCTGGTTAGGGCTACAAAATTAAGTAGAAATCTCGCCTTTATAAATTGGAAGGAAATAATATTTATAATCTGGAAAGTGCGCCTAAGAAAAAATCGATAAAATAAGTAATACTGAAAGCAGAAGATTCGAAAAGCCTTTCCAGTGCTTCCGACGAAGCTTTGAAGATTACTTTCTAATAGAAATACCTTCCTGATAGGTGAAAAAAATTCGTATCCAGCAATAAATGTATATGATTTTTATGATACATAAAA
>OY757915.1:120405665-120445665 GCA_963585895.1 Sepioteuthis lessoniana | reverse complement strand
CACTCACGCAATCACCCACTAACTCACTTACACACGTTTATAAGACAGAAATCAAAATAAACAGCAACACATAATTTTCCCCATTTTAGTTATTACATCGTAATATTGAATAATTGTAAGTTTCACAGAAAGTGATAATCAGGAAACGCAATAAAATATGGAATCGGATTTTTCTGGAATGAAAAACTATGTAGGAAAATAGAATTAACTCACACACATACAAACAACCCTCCACACACACACACACACACACACATATATATATATATATTTATATGTAACATTTATGGTTGGTTGGTTGGTTTGCTTTGGCATATCGCTTTTGTAGGTTAATTAATGCCAATCGTCTTGATATATATATATATATTATATATATATGAAAACACATTTTCTTGAAAACATTTTTAAACCAGCCTGAGCTCAGTTTTTTAAATTCTCACACAGTTAGATAGTTGCAAATATTGTTACATAAGTCCCAATTTCACATTAGTCCTTTGTTAGGACACAGTTTAAAGCTAATTTCATTTTTAAATGAATTTGAACGAATTTCTATGTACACTAGTATTGCTATTGTCTCTTCAAAGGTAAATGGTTTCAATTATTACGATCTAAGATATATTTCTATTTAATAGTAATCTTTTGTTTGCACACAGTATAATAGTTACAAGTATTGATATTTAACACTAATTATTTTATTAAACACTATTCATTCCTTTGAACACAGACAAATTGTCTCAACTGCTGCTTATTTTATATCAATATTTCAATTTAGGCAGACATTAAAAGAGTTTTAAATATAGCTATTTAACACTAATTATTTTATTCGATATTTCTCATTCGTTTGTACCCAATTAAGGGGTTAAAACTATTGCTATGTATCACTATTAAATCAATTAAACATTAGTCATTTGTTTATGCACAGTTAAATGATGAAATAGTTCTATTTTTAACAATTCAATTTAGTAAAAGTGATTTGTTTGCACACATTTTAAATGTCCAACAGTTCTATTTGACACACGGATAGGACCCTATCAGCGGCTACCACTCCGGGTGTGAGTGGACATGGGAGCAAATGAACGGGTTTTCCACCTTTGCCAAAGCTCCAGGACTGGAGTCTTGCCATCAGATTGTTTAATGTCATATCCGGGACACTCGTTAGGAGGTGGGATTGTTTTACCCTCTCTGCAAATCGGCTGTATATCTTTTTGTTTATTTAACTTTGCTCTGTTAGAATTTGGCTAATTTCTTTTAACTATTCTTTATCGATTTCTCCTGAGTAAATTTCTTGAATTTTGTTCGATGGTACCCTCAGTCTGAACTTATAAATCAATCACATAATCTTCAATAATTCAAATTTGGTTCGAAATAAATCGTAAAATTTTAAACAATCATTTTAGATGTCAAAACAAAGTTTGAGTAAAAAATTTTGGCTGTATCAATAGTTTTTATTGAATTTATTGGGGTTATTTGATGTATTAAAAAAACTCTTGTCTGAAGCTATCAGGCAAAACCAGATAATTACATTTCACTAAAATGAAAGGTAATAAAATCATAAGATATTGATCAACATCTATAATAGAACCGATAACAAAGACATATGATAAGTCACTGAATCCTTACCATTATAATATTGTTGTAACATAGTAGATTTCTGAGACCAATAGAGAGAGTTTAATATCCAGAAAAGGGGATGAAGCTATTATGAGTTAAAAGACAAGAGAAAATACACTATGAGAGCATAATAGCTTTTGAACAGGTTGTGTTGAAAGAAACGTATTGTTTATTTGATAACGAATGTTTTTGCTACGGAATCGGTATTTAAAATATCGATTAAAAGAATTGTCAAACATCGGAATTATTCGCCGACATGAAAATTGTAATTGTTTTCAAAAGGTTTTAAAATTCACTTGATGGAAAACATTTTGTCAGGTCGAAGGTCATTTCTATGGAAAAGGAATTTTTCTTTCGAGTGAACATGAAAATAAAACGTTGTCAATTCAAAGCTAATTGACTAATCAGACGATTTCTGGAGTTAGATTTAGCCCAAGAATTCAGTGGGTAATTTATTACGGTCTTTAAAATAATCCCTACACATCTCTAACTCGGCTATGAAAAATACATCAATTAAACTAAAAGAAAAACGAAATTAGATCGATCGAGCTAGAGAGATTAGACTGCATTTGACGAAGCAGACGTAAGGTGCTTCCCCCCACCGATTCTGAGCTACTCGACTCGTATCTTACTGTCGGTATGGAAGATGAAAATAAGTTAATGTGTTAGTCTCTGAAAGAATTGTATTATGCAAAAAGTTGATGAAGGACAATTTCTATAATATACACTAAACTCTATTATTATCGTAAAACTGTGTTGTTTTGTTTAGGGTTGCAGATTTTTTTTCCTTCCGTAAATGGGCGGATGTCAGTCTTATTGATAAAATAGTTAATGGCTAATTCGCTGCTCTGGTCTTGAATCACAATGTGGGTGGATAGCGGACTAATCCTGATTTTCCAAGAAATTTCTTGGCATAGACAGAGATGGATACGACCCCAAGAATAAACCCAATGTTTAGTAAAGCGACCCCTCGACTGGTTATATTGTAAGCTTTCTTCACAACTGCCTGAAATCTATGCATTGATTTTGCTGGTCTTTCTTTTTTTTTTTTTTTTTTTTTTTTTTTACTTCAGTTAGTTAAAATTCTGACTTCATATTTTTTTTCCTCCGGGTCAAACGTGGCTGTTTCAATAAAATTTGTTTTAGTTTACGTTCATCTCAATGAAGAAACTTCTTTAAGGTTTTTTCTTTGCTTCAAATTTTCACATAGGTTATATTTTTAATGAACTTTGCTTTTGTTCCAGCCCAGTCGGCTGAGGCTATAGAATATGTCGACTGCATATCTGCAGAGGGATAAAACTCCTCTCACCAAAAGGATGTCCTGAATTTGACACTGTACTATGTGATTGTTAGGTTTCAGTCCTGGGGCTTTGGGTAATATGACATACCCTTTTATTGTTTTTACTCCGAAGTACACTCTGTCCCAGGGTCCTTACAGTTGGTCAGATAGGACTATTTAATCATTTACTATACTTGAAACAATTCAACTATAAACAATCGTAACAGTTTAAACCCTTTAACAGTGTGCCAACAAATGAGCTTTCGCTTGTTTAAAAGGTGTTACCTACAAACTATTCCCTTAAAGATCATTTGTATTTCCAGGATTTGGCATTAAATAACCTGCAATGGTTGATATGCCATAAAACCAAACCAACCAACAAACCAACCTCCATCATTCGATGATCTCTGCAAAGCTCCTTTGATATTTTCGAACTAGATACTCCTTCACGCAATAACTTTGTTTTCTTTTTCTTTTCAGCTGTTCTTAGAGTCATTTATTTACCTATGTTTCAACATGTATGGTGAACAAAAAGAAAAAAAAAGTTTTTATTAGATTTCAGAAGTCTTAAGCAAATATTGATTTAATCTGCATACGAACTTCAGTCAATCCATTTTGGAAAATTCCAAATACCTAAAAAGGTCACCTTTAAAAATATTTTTCTAACGGTGGAAATAAACAAAATTGCTTCTAAATCTTTTGAGTAATTGAGGTTTATGACTTCAGGAAGGTTGTACTTTAGAAGTGTCCAATATTTTCTCCTCGGGTGCTTTTCGACATTATTTAGGCATTGGCAAAAGATTAAAAAAATGCTATTTTCCTTGCTGAATCTTTAGTTTTTTCAGAAGTAGTTAATTTGTGGAAAAATGTAAATATTTTGATTTTGTTATAGAATTAGTTTTATTTAAAGTTTTTCCTTTAAATCATTATTTTATGTTCCTGAACGTTAAATTTTGGAGTAACTAAATAGTCGGTAGAAGAGAAAAAATATCTCCAATTCAAAAAAATGAAGATGAATATATATTACTATCAAATAATTTTATGAAAATCTGATAGACAGCATTCTTGAAGGATATTTATCTGTTCATACTTTTTCTCTGGGGAAAAAGACATTGGTGAGTTAATGTAATAAAAAAATGTTGGAAAATTGGGTGATTGAAAGAGCCCGGGAATAAAAAAGGAAGGAGAGAAAGACAAGAAAGGAGTAGAAAAGAAAAGACAAGAAAGGAGTAGAAAAGAAAAGAAAAGAAAGAGTGAGACAAAGAAATATGGAAGTAGAAAAAATATGTAAAGAAAAAGAAAAATAGATTGGAACATTTAAAAAATAATGATCATTTTTAGGATTTCTATAATCTTAAACTTTTTTCTTTTATTCGAGAGATATAAGTCAGTAAATAAATAAATAAATAAATCTTAGATTAGTCGATAACTATATGTAAATATTAGGAAGAAAGTGAAAAGTTAGGAAATATTGAATTAAATTTAAGTATTGCTTGTATTGCTTATTTATAAATTTGGCTTAAAACTACACATCGTGCTCAAAGCACTGTTATACAGAGAACTATATATATATATATATATATATATATATATATATATATATATATATATATATATATGTATATACTAGCAGAATAAATAAAACCAAATGGTCTTATCTTTTGAGTAAATGTTATGTTGTCTCCATAGAAAATATCGTTTTCAGGCCTGCCGGATATTATCCAGGTTACAATCTATTTTTCAAACACTTCCTGTGCCAAAACAAATAAAATATTAAGAGAGGTATCTCCCACTGTAACATTAATACACTTGTAGGCTCTTTTGGCGAACTTACATGGCATCACATGCTACCTTCGTTGCCTAGTTACACAACACATCAAAGCATATGCATCATCATCATCATTATTATCATCTTCAAAATGTGCTGATAACACGGATTTCCTTGACCTCACCGTTTTCTTTCTTTTTTGACCGTCACATTCTTCGCTCGAATTTTTTTCTTCCGTTTTATAACACTCTATACTTTCTTGATCATTTATCCTCCTTCCTCTCAATATATATATATATATATATATATATATATTCCAAGGATTGACCCACTTTATTCTTGATAAGTACCTTACAATGCTGAGTGTTAAGCAAGGACTCATCAAGTACCCTTTTTTGAGTCTTTGGCATGACTCGACCTGGGATTGAACCTCGGTAAACAATTAAAGAGTGCTAAACTATCGCAGTAATATTAAAAAAAGAAGAATTTTCAACCTTTTTCAGTCTGATTGTTTCATATGTGTGTGTGTGTGTGTGTGTGTGGAATTTGGTTTTGTATCCATATCCAGCAACACATTTCTGTCTTAAAGGATTAGAAGAAAAGAAATGTATGTAGTTTATGGAGAAGTGTGTGTGAATCTATCGATTCCATCAACGAATGGAGGATAACTGATAATATGCATCAATTCGTATCGACAGTAACAATTTTTTGGAACCACTGTGCAAACTTGTAATTCTGTACAAGGAAAAAATCATGAAATAACTTTTAAAATAAGGTTATTATTTTGACTTCACTTTGCTCGAAGAAATGCTAACAGCATATGAATATGGTATTTCTTGGTGAACGTATCAAGACACATGGGAATCGCACATTTGTGTTTGAATACACAAACGCTAAACATTCAACCACACGCATATATATATATATATATATATATATATATATATATATATATATATATATATATATATGTATATATATATATATATATATATATATATTCCACATACTTACAACATATGTACTGAAAGATTTATTATATATAATATATATGTATGTTTTCTTGTGTAATGGTTACTGTCGTTGGAAATAGACAGGGTGACACGTGTTCAAATCATTCCTGAGACTGTTTATATTTCATATTAGAATAATACCCTTGCGTAACATACGGTTCCAATAATTCTTCCTCCAGCTATCAGTAAAAAGTAGGGAAGTGTGGGCTCTTCAACCTTGGTATTACGGGGAGAAGGAAAATTCTAAATTCTAACTTGTTAAACTGCGCTTAAAATTGATCTTCTTTTGCATCCTGTTCATGCATGATTTAGATAGATATATATGATATGAAATGTGCATGCATGTACATATGCGTGTGTATGTATGTGTGTGTGTGTGTGTGTTGTGTAAATGTGCTATTTTGTGACTAAATAAACATATTTAACGACCATTGCCATCATAAGTTCAGGAAAAGCTTATGTGTATTTACTTAAAAAGTCTATGCACACGCACACGCACACACACACACACACACACATATATATATATATATATATAAGATTGGAGAATTGTCTCATCTACGAAAATATAAATATAACTTGAATATTCTAAATATCTATAGATGTGTCCATAAATGTATATTCCGAATGCGCCCCATCATATATATATATATATACATATATATATATATATATATATATATATATATATACGAGGACCATTAAATAAGTTTCCAGACTTTTTCGTATGGGTACTTTTATTAATAGTACACACATGAAACTCTAGTCCCCTTCGAACTAATCTCCTCCGGCTGCAATGCACTTGTTGAACCGTTCCAACACCTTCTGGAAGCCCCAATGGATGTCCTCTTGTGTGAGCGTGTCAGTGACTTTTGTCACAGCCTCTTTCATCTCCTCAATTGTCTCATAACGACAGCTTGTGAGCTTAGGGAAAAACTACAGGGAGCAAGGTCTGGACTATAGGGAGGGCGAGGAACTGTCTTGATGCACAACTTGGTCAAATAGTCTGTGATAAGGATGGAGTTGTGCACTGGTGCATTGTCCTGGTGGAAATGCCACTGGCCTGATTTGAAGAGTGCTGGCCTCTTCTATAGGATTCTCTTCCAGAACTCTCTTAAAACCTCAACATAGCATCCCCAATCCTAACCCTTTGGCCAATCAACTCTGGTCTATGGACTTCCTTACTCCTCTAATCATCCCTCACAGACTCCCTGTCTTCCTTGAATCTCTTATGTCCCTCAAAAACTAATGCTGGGTTCATGCAAGTTGCTCTAAAAGCAGTCTGAAATGTTCCATAAGTTTCTGTGGCATTTTCGCCAAGTTTAAAAGGAAGTCAATACACCAGAGTTGATTGGCCATAGGGTTAGGGTTAGGGTATGTTGAGGTTTTAAAGGAGTTCAAGAAGAGATTCCTTGGGAAGAGACCAGCACTGTTCAAATCGTGTCAGTGGCATTTCCACCAGGACAGTGCACCAGTCCACAAGTCCATCCTTGTCACAGACTATTTGAGCAAGATGTGCATCAAGACAGTTCCTCACACTCTTTATAGTCTAGACCTTGCTCCCTGTGACATTTGATTATTCCCTAAGCTCAGAGGCTGTCGTTCTGAGACAATTGAGCAGATGAAAGTGGCTGTGATGAAGGTCATTGATACGCTCACAAAAGAGGACTTCCATGGGGCCTTCCAGAAGTTGTTGGAACGGCACAACAAATGCATTGCAGCCGGAGGAGATTATTTCGAAGAGGACTAGAGTTTCATGTGTGTACTATCAATAAAAAAACCCTTACGAAAAAAGTCTGGAAACTTATTTAATGATCCTCATGTATATATATATATATGTGTGTGTGTGTGTGTGTGTGTTGAAAAGATAGATGTGTTGTGAATCTGACAGTATAACAGAAATATGTGGAAAGTTGGATAAATCAAACACTTAACTCAAATTTAGATGTGTCATATTTCATTCGGCTTTATTTCATCATGAACCTCTTCAGACAGAGACGATTTTCAGAGTTTTTCTATTAAAAAGCATGTGAGGAGAAATGATAAGATGGATGAGGAGGTATAGTTGTACCAGGAAAGCTGGGATTTAAAGTCAAATTCATCCGGTTTCATCAAAAGATTTTTGTTTTGAAAGTGAAGATATATTTTAGGGAGCTGATTAAAAAAAAGTAGGGAAGGATTTGGGTCAAAGGTGTTTTGGCATATCTTGTTTCATGGAAATATATTGACTTTAATGTGATATCTCAGGAAATTGTCAATATTGTAGTGTCTAGGTTGTTATCGGGGTCAGGAAGGGCTTTGAGGCAATATGATAAGGAAAAGCAAAAATAATTATCAAAAGTATGGAGACATAGATTGAAAAAAGATTTTTGTCTTTTTTCCAATCCGTTTTCTATTCTGATTTTGTTTTCATACAGCATGATGTGCGCCAGCTTTGATGAGATGTGATAAAAAACCTGGTCGTTGTTTTATACAGTTTGTTTTGTAGATGACTGCAGATTCTATTAGTCTTCGGGAATTTTTGCAATGTATGAGTTTGATTTGGGTGGCTTGGGAAAAAATTGAACGTGTGTTTGTACTTTAACATGTAGGAGAAAAAGGTGTTTTTATCGTCATCTGTTTTGATCGTTTGTGTTCGTAAATTCTTTTTTTTGATTGCGTTGGGTTTCGCCGATTTAATGTATATTGCAATTTTTGCATGGGATAGAGTACGTGGTACATTCAGTACGTTTCCAGAAGTTGATGGACAAGTACAACTAGTGCATTGCAGTTGGAGGAGATTACTTCGAAGGGGACTAGAGTTTCATGTGTGTACTATCATTAAAAGTGCCCACACGAAAAAAAGTCTGGAAACTTATTTAATGATCCTCGTATATGTCTGCGTGAGAGGTGGTTTCATTGTTGGTCCGTTTTGTGATGTTTGTGAGGCTTTTCATGGTTTCTGATGTGGTTTCTATGATTGGTATTCCGAATTTGGTTAGTTTGCTGTGGTGTGTTATGTTATGAGTGTTAGTGGGTAGAGAGATCAGTCTATGGGTGATGGGGATAGTGGGGGTGGGTTTTCTTTGGTTCATTTGATGAGTGTATATTAAGAAATTTTTTCTAGCATTTAATATGAAAAATTTGGGGGATCTTAGGCTTTTGAGGGAATTTTCTATGTATTCAAATTCCTCATTAAGGTATTGTGGGCTACATATTCTGAGCGCTGTTAGGTAAGTGCCTATTATAAGGCCTGTTTTGATTTTGTTGTGGCGGTGAGAGTAGAAATGAATGTAATCAATTTAGTTTTTGGATTTGCGGTAGACTTTAAAAGTTAAACTGTTTTGAGATTTAATAATTAGGATGTCCAGGAAGGGTATGGTGTTATTTGATTCTTGTTCATTGGCTAAGTTTATGAGGGTGGGGTTGAATATTGTTTAGTTTTTCTGTGATCTCTTCAATTCTGATGTTTGTGGGTTGGAAAATAAAGTCTACCGCAAAAAATAGAAAAAAAAATTCCACCATGTGAAAAGCTTCATTTTTAAGCAGCTTACAAGCTCTGATCTGTCCAGTCGGCTGGGACTGTAGAATACGCCAACGGCATCTCTTCAGAGAGGTGAGACACCCCCCAATTTGGTATCTTGGGTATGACACTAAACTATCTGATGGCAAGGCTCCAGTCTGGAAGCTCTGGTGAACTGCTATATTAGCATTACTCTCCGGTCCGATTTGGTCCAGAGTGGTAGTATCTGTTTGGGTTCCATCTATGTGTCATATATATATATGTATATATATATATATATATATATATATATATATATATCATAAAGGCTGCCGACAAGCCATCGGGAACAACTATCTTTTCGGCATTTTACTGTGGTAGATGTTGGCAAGCATTGCCGAGTCAAAATATGTTGCTTAGATATAGAGCTTCTTATACTGGCGCAATCTTGTGAGCAAGAGAACAGCATATAAATTTCTGAAACCTCATATGCATGTACGTTTTTAATTTTTTTAATTTTTCGTCAGGTGCTATTGCCACAGGATTTTAGATGATCAAGGTTGATTCATTATCAACGAGTAGTGTTTGACACAGATATTATGATCGTCTATGAAATACACGGGTAACAATACAAATAAGTTTATAATGACAAAGTTTTCTGCGAACGAATGCTAATCTCCAACTGACTGCCACACCGAAGATATCAAAATGCAAGACACTTATAGATTATATACAGCAGATTCTATTTTCAGCGTGTCATTCTGTAGCCAGTTTTATGTAAGGGTGCTCTTTCATTAAATTCTTGTCTTTACGATATGTAAGGGTGGATCACTTCCTGAACCTAACACCCGAAGTGTCAGTGGGAGCCTATCATCTGCAAAACCTTGCCCGAGGCAGAAAATTCTATTTAATTATCAGCATATCTGCCAGCTAATTTGAGTGCCTGAGGAACAGATTACATTATATTGATGTAACTTGGCACGCAGAAAGAATCTTTCTACGTATGTGGGATTTCTTAATCGTCAGCGAGACGTCATTGTCACATTCTCAGCAAATATGCATCAAATCTTACTTGAAACTTGAAGGTTACATAATCACACGCCTCTTTTATCTTCATATTAGATCATTAATTAAATTAGCCAAAATCTATGCCATGAAATAGCAGCATCTTGCAACAGACGAATATTGTGATTTCGATTGTTAATCTACATGTATGATTACCACAAAAAAATCTAATGTAGTCATGTTACGTGAGAGAAATTTACGAATTTTTAATTTTAAGGAAATGCTGACATTTTTAATCACAACGAAATTATTAAAATAAAGCACCATTTCTTTTTACCCGAAAGACTTTAAACCGTTACGTGTACTGATATTTTCATGAATATTAGCTTCATCTGATCTTTGGAACAATCAATTTTTTAAGAACCTTGTATTATATGTATATATATATATATATATATATATATATATATATATAGATATATATATATAGGTGGGGCATTTAATAAGTTTCGAGACATTTTTGTACAGGCAATTAAAATTGTAGTTAACTTAAAAGAATTCAGTATCTTATTGCTATACATCTTACGAGATGATTGACCAATTTTTATGATTTCAGGTTCAAATGAACAGCTAGAGCAGGAATTGGAATACTCCCTACTAAAACCTGATTGTCACAGCTGGTGAATTTCAAAAATGCATCTTCACGTGAGGACACATTAGAAGAATGATATGCAATAAAATTTTGTTTTAAACTTGGCGAAAATGCCACAGAAACTTATGGAACATTTCAGACTGCTTTTAGAGAAACTTGCATGAATCAAGCATCAGTGGTCGAAAAGCAGTCTGAAGCATTCCATACGTTTCTGTGGCATTTTCTCCCAGTTTAAAAATAGATTTTTTTTGCATATCATTCTTCGAAAGTATCCTCACGTCCAGATTGAATTTTTGAAATTCACCAGCTGTGACAATCAGGCTTTAGTAGGGTGTATTCCAATTGCTGCTGCAGCTGTTTATTTAAACCTGAAATCATAAAAGTTGGTCAGTCATCTTATGAGATATGTAGCAATGATATACTGAATTTTCAAGTGTCTACAACAATTATAAATGCCGGTACAAAAACGTCTGGAAACTTATTGAAGAAACCACACACACACACACACACGTATATACATATATATATATATATATATATATATGAGTGTGCATGCATGTTTGAGCGTGTGTATGCATGTGTGTGTATGTGCGTGTGTGTGTGTGTGTGTGTGTGACTGCGTGTGTGTGTGTGTGTGTGTGTGACTGCGTGTGTGTGTGTGTTTTTAATTGATGCGTGTATGTTGATGTTTTACGTGCGATAATGAAAGGGAAGTATGCTAATCGATAAGGAAAAATTTAAATGAAATCGCTTTTTCCCCCTTGAGAATCGAAAGAAAAGTTTCAAGTTCTACTACTTGAATTAAATCTTGACAATGTGGTAATAAAGGAATTGATTTAATGCAGAAGGTTTTTCTTTCAACCGCAAACAATAGAAGAAAATTGCTGAGAGGATCAGCTTAGCCCTATCGAATATTTCTGTGTCAAATCAAAATGAGGAGATCAGTTGATTACTCAGTTTCTTAGTTTCTCTATTTTATACTTGAAGGTTTATTGTTTCATTTGAGTATATAATAAATAAAGACATACAAGGTCACAATCTTAATTTGTCAAATCTTTTTTTTTTCTCTGAAAAACAAATTTCCTTCATTTTATACTTAGACATTTTTAAAAACTGAACGTGGAGCTATGGTTACCAAACTCTGCCCATTAACCAATATTTCTGATAATTGCAAGATGAACAGACGTATAACTGCAGACGAGACAATGTTATATTTCTTGCCAATTATAGCGCCATATGTTTAGCAAATTCGACTCTTAAAGCAAATTGTTTTTATTCTGAGCTTTATAATCCCCAAATACACCAAATATTTTGAATTTGTATCAGATTAAGTTTAACCTTTTTAGGATCTCCAGTACAGTGATATATAAATATCAGAGAATCATTGTGCCATATTGGTTAAGTGCTTTCGTTCTTGAAATGCTCCATAACGGCTAAATTGGCCTTAACTGAGGAAGGGAACTCGGCTAACCAAGATCAAATCCGGACCAAGGCCATTTGCATTTAACATTGAACTAATATACCTAGGAAAGTCATGAATCCAACTATTTTCATTGCAGTTAGGGATAAATAGTAGAGCAAAATTGTCAGGGCAACCAGAAGTGAAGAAAGATAGACTCTGACTATTCTTGTTACACGACCAAACCAGATGACAGGATAAATCTTTTAAACGGCTAAATAAAACCATCGTAATTTTAGACAACTACTCAGACAAACTCAACTCAAACAACTGAACTTAAATATCTTAATAAAATAAGAAAATCCTTGTACACCAAACATGAAATTTCGTTGTCTGAAAATATTCACATTATAATTTTACAATTACACTATTTTTAATGAAAACAACTTTAAGAAAGGTACTATAGTGGAAGCTAATATTATTATATAAATACTTATAACTACGTCCGAATCTTTCTTATATAAAGTGAGAACTAAGATGATAGCTATTCAACAGCAACTTCTGCTTCAACACCCAGTTAAGTACATCGTAGAAATGACCTAAGGTCATAGTCGTGTGCCAAGTAGCACTGTAGACTTATAGAAACATTTATCAACTTTTTTTCACCCTGCCATACAATATATTGACATTATTTACTTCTTAAGTTTGGCCGTCATGAAGACAATCACAGAATTATTGTCAACTACGCTGGATTGATATTTTCATAAATGAATGAAATTAGAAGTAATTTTAAACTCCACTTCCATTAAGAATGACGCGGTAAGGAAGTTGCAAGGATAACTGAAATAAAAGATTTCCTGTGGTCTGCAACCCATTGTGCTATCTAAACGCAAAAAGCATAGTGAATACCTTTGACTTACTAACCTAAAGATAACTTTTGCTATTTATTAGGCTAAGCTTGATAAAAAAAAATGGGTGCATAGGAAGTGTAGTTGTCAAAAGCTTGTTAGCAAGTTTATCATGAAGAATATTGTTAGTATTTTGAATTTTTAGGGAATGTTGCATTGACTACGTTGTATCTGTACGAGACAAGAACAAGATAAATAAACATCCCAAATGTTAGAAGCAATAAAATTATAAAATCTCCTTAACATTTCAGGATTCATTTCTCATTTCTAAGGAATATACATAACTAAAAAATGATATGTTTGTTTAGGAATAATTCAATTGAAGAAAATTATATTTATTTATTTGTTTATATGTATCCAATTCAACATAGTATCTTCTTCAGTGGAAGAGTAATTTTAATTTAGAAATAAAAAATAATTTTAGTTTTGGAATTTGCGTTTATATAAGTGGTTCATTAAGAAATTCGTGGAATTTTTCAAGATGATTTTAAACAATCCACTGAACACGGAATCCATCTAGATCCATGCAAGCTGTTAAAACAATTGAGAAAAAGAAGAGAGAGAGAGAGAGAGAGAGAGAGAGAGAGAGAGAGAGAGAGAGAGAGAGAGAGAGAGAAGGGGGCTTTTAGTTTTCATGACATATTTCTTTTCGCCAATGTATAAGTAGAATTCGTCGTCACGATTTCTACATTGGAAATCCGTTAAAAGCGGAGAGGTAAGTTTGCTTCACTGCATTTTACAGTTTTTGATTTTGAGATTCAGAACATGTTTCGAATATAAAATTGTCTGCTTTATGCATACATTAAAATATTTCGGGGATTCTAAGTAGAAAACCTAAAAAAAAAGAAGAAATTAAAAAAAAATGTATCACACACACACACACACATATATATATATATATATATATATATATATATATATATATATATATATATGAAAACATGATTACGTCCTCAGGAAATTGAATCACATTATAATTATACACGGAATAGATCATTTGTTTGTTCTTCCATATCCACAAAATCTGAATTTATCAAATTTATCGGTTAAAGATATTCGTGCTGAACAATTTCAATTTACAGGTACTTTTATTGTGTTTTTTCTGTGAATAAAATAAAAAGTCTGAGATGGTTCGGTATTTATTCAATTATCTCTTAAAAGAATGGTCTAAAAAGTTCAGGGGTTGAAAGTTCATATGATGACGTCATATCTGCTGTTAATATCTTTTTTGAGCAGTGGTATCTAAGAACTGCCTCACCTTCGGAAGATGTGTGAACCGCAAGGGATACATGTGGTAAAAAATACTCATTCAGTCATATTCCATTAAGGAATCGTGATCTGTCAATGAACATATCAGCCGAACCTTGAAACTTTATTTCAGTGTGCCTGACTTAGCTACAGAACATGGATTCAATATTAACACCAGGCGAAGTGCTTCATTTTTAAGTAGCTTACAAGCCCTGATCTGCTAGGATCGTAGAATACGCCAACTACATCTCTGCAGAGAGCTGAGACCCCCGCCTTATTTGATGTATTGGGTGTGACACTAAACCATCTGATGGCGAGGCTTCAGTCCGGGCGCTCTGGGGAATCGGAGAACTGGTATATTAGCATTACTCCTACGTCCATTTTGACCCAGAATGGTAGTATGTGTTTGGGTTCCACCTTTGTGGCCAAATAGGACGGTTTAATCATTTAACTTAGTGCAACTATTAAATTGATTTGTTAAGGACCCATAGCAATACATAAGATCATTTAACTTTGTGCGAATAAAATTATCAAAGATAAATATTAAAACTTTCAATAATTTAAATGTATGCAAATAAATGAACACTGTCTCGTTTAAAAGGTTTATAAATTCTGTTTTTATTTTGTATTTTTTATCAACGATTTCATATA
Source organism: Sepioteuthis lessoniana (assembly GCA_963585895.1). Lineage (NCBI taxonomy): Eukaryota > Metazoa > Mollusca > Cephalopoda > Myopsida > Loliginidae > Sepioteuthis > Sepioteuthis lessoniana. The sequence goes on along the minus strand of OY757915.1, from coordinate 120,430,650 downwards.
GATTTTCTTGAAAATATGTTTCTTAGGGTAGCGTACGTTTATGTCATTTTAGTTCTCGGGGTGTAATTTACGTTATTGAATTGGAAAGAGTGATTATTTTGGAATTGTTCTATACCATCAGTGATAATTTTTTAGTGAAATCTTGGGTGTAGTATTTCTGGCTAGTTTCAATCGAAAATGAGATGTTGTGGCACAGGTTCCATGATTGTTAATCATTTTATTGCCTGGTTTGGTTGGGCCACACGTTTTTTAGTTGGCTGTTGGGTTGGCTGAGGTCTTTGAGCGGAGATATAAGTCAAATTAGAATATTTAAGTCTGTGATTGGTTCAATTGAAAATGTAAAAACAATGAATTTTGGCACGTGAGAGATGACGCGATATTTCAGCAAAATGACATCACCCCACCGATATCCTGACTTTAAATATTTCAAAATTAGCGAATTTTGAAAAAGTGGTCAGTTAGCCAGTTGGCCAGTTTTCAGTTAGGAGTTTGCATTCAGAGAGTTCTGTCAGGATGGTGGGGGCGTGTCTCTTTGTGTCTGTTCATAGACCTTTGCAGAGTCTGTCTGTCTATCTGTCTGTCTCGTGCTACTGTATGTAGTCTGAACATCGAACAATAAATGATTGTTAATTGTTGATGGAGAGTTCTTGTTCTTGAATTGCCAACACCCTGGCAAGTTTGTCCCAACGAATCAACCCGACCGTCAGAAGAAGTTCCGGATAGATTGTGCCATTCCTTGTCTGTGGATCTTTCAAACACAGCATGGGCAAAGAAAGGATTGATAAACGAACTATCGGAAAATGTGATACTATAGTATCACAATGGCATGTTTGCCTGATTCATGGGTGATAATACTACAAGTTTGTGACGTCAAATGTAACCACGAGGACGTCATGATCATTTTTTGTGGTATAAAATACAAAAATTGGGTGTCAGTTATAATATAGCTTTTTTATTTTGTTTAGAAATGGTTGCAGTAAAATATCTATTAGTTTGTTGACTTTATTTGTGAGGAATGATGGGCCTGCTACTATGGGTCTAAATTTGAGGTCACTAGGGCCGAGAAATTCTATGCATTCAGATTTTGGTGTTTTTACTGGGTTTTTTTCAATTGTTTTCGGACCAGTGAATTTTGGTAATCCGTAAAAACTGCTTGTTTTTTGGAATGCAGTTTGTTAAAAAATCTTTTTTCTATTTTAGTTCGTGTTTTATGGTGTGTTTTGCTGAATTTTGTAACTTTTGAATTGATATTATCGTTTATGTTTGTGTTAACTAATTTATAGTTTGTTTCATCTCTGAGCAATTCTTGAATTTTTGTTCAGTAATGTTTTATTTAAAATGACTATGGTGCTTCCCTTGTCCCCTACTTTTATAATTATATTTTCGTTTTTACTCTATAATTTTAAGGGTTGTTTTAGTGAGAGCTTATTTTATGTGGTTTTTATCTTTTAGGTTAATAATCTATAGTTTTTCGAAGAATGTGATTCGTTCCCTATTGTTATTGGGAAGAATTTGGATTATTTGGATATTTTTTACTTGGGAATCATCATTTATTGTTGAATTTTTCTATTTGTCTAAATTTTCTTTAAAATTCTTTGACGTCTTTTTTCAATTTTTCTTTAAATTTTAAACCTAGCTTTAGTAAATTAATTTGCTTTGTTCATTTTGTATTTTGATAGTTTTATAATTTTGGGTTTTATGATGTTAGTTTTGTTTTAGACTTTTTTGTCCGGTTCATTTCGTCTAAAAATGATTTTTGCTTGTATTACTCAAAAAATTGATTTCTGTTTGAATTGTCTAAAAATGTTTTTCTTGTGTTGTTATTATTTCTAGCGTGATTTGTATTGATTAAGGGGAATTTTCTTAACTGATTTACATCCCTCAAATAGATGTTGTCATTTTTCTCATGTTAAATTTTTTTCTGCTGTTGGTGTCATTTAACTTCTTTTTCATTTGTGGGCAGGTATTGTAATAAGACGAAAATGCAGTTTTTTTTTCAGAAGTTTCTGTATTTTCTTCCTCTCTTTTAAAATTTTTCCATTAATATTTACTTTTTCTCTCATTGAACCAACGTAAAAAGAATTATATATATATATATATTTATATATATATATATATATATATATATATATGACGTTGAACTGTTGAATATTGACTTGAACACATCTTTTGACATGCCACGTAAATTGCATGGCGGCATAGAAATAGGCATGTTTCCTTGAATAAACAGGAAGCAGATACAACTGAAATGCTGGATTAGTTTCTTGGGAGGGATTTCCAGCAGGGTCGGACGCCAGAAGTAAAAAAAACAAAAACAAAAAAAACCAACAGGAATTATACCTGTTTCCTAAAGTAAATAGAACTCAGGTATTTCCTCGGCGGAAGTGTCGGGTAATTTGCATGGTTGGCAGGCTTGACAGGAGGCGTATCCACGTACAATTCGATTGTGGTAAGTATGACCATAAGGATTGTGTAGTCGTCGGGGAAATTCTTTAAACCAGCAAAGATTTCAACCCAAGCGGAACGAAGCAGAAAAGCTGAGAGGTTTCATAGAAAACCTGCTCTATCACCCCTGTGTAGGTGCATTTCAGCGATTTCTGATTCTCGTTTACTTTACTCATACGTATATTTAAAAAGAAACAGATTATATTTTTATACATCTGCGTTGATGTTCTTTCCTGTATACAGCAAAACAATCGGGGGAAACTTTTCATTTTTTTATTAATGATATCATGCACTTTATGCGTTTCCTCTTTCACAGGATATAAAACAGATAAGGAATAAACATATAAAAATTAGCATGGAATTCAGTTGAGATTGTAAAAAGCAAACTCTTTTTTATATGCCTGGTTAAAATTAGTGAAGAAATGCATCACAAAAGAAAGTTTCCCGTTTATGAAGAAATCGGATTTTTCAATTTTCAGCTCCTAGTAAGCACTTTTATTGACGTCGAGACACATATAGGTTAGGTTGCTTGAGATCAATATTGACTTTTTTGATGTTGTTTGAGTTCATGTTAAAGAAAGGCTCTCCGAGTAAACATTTTTGTCACGCCTTTCTACACCCTCGGGAAGTCGGATATTTGATAATCAACAGAAAAAGACGTATATACTTTGCGTATTTACGAGAGATTAGACAGAATTGGTTTTGACTCCCAATCATAGAACGTTAGTTTACTTTTTTTCATGTGATTCTGGTTGAATCAGAACTTTTGAAAATAAAACCATTTTTTAGCTGAGAGTTGAAAATGTAACATAATTGATGCCACTGAAAGAAAAAGGTCAAAAATTGAGCGAGTGGGAAAAAATCCGTTGATGTTTAAATCAATGGGTTAGCACTTGTTGACAAGAGAATTTACAAAAGAATATTAAGTTCATTTTTTAAATGATAAAATATGTCGATTCATAGATTATTTAAATTTTAAAAAATGTGATTATCAGGTAAAAATCTTCTGGTTTTACTGAAAAAACAAAGAGGGTAGATTCATTAGAAATATAAAGATCATTCTATGTTATATCTATGAGTAATAAGGAGGATTTTTCTGTTCTTTGTTATACGATTCTATTGCAGTTAGTATTGGATAGCATAGCACAACTTCACAGCATGTAGTTTCCTGATATAGTAATGTGTTTGTTGCAAGATAATTGAAGAATGATAAAAACAAAATCCGTGGTGTGAGGTTATTGGCATAAATTCCTTTAATAATGCTATATTTCATATTCTTTATCATACTTTCTCACGAAGACAAAATTTGATGGGGAGTGTCCTCGTGGTGTAATCGTTAAAGCGATGGACTGTGGAATCGTAGTAAGCGAGTTCGTACTCCAGCTGCGCTATTACGTTCACTTTGGGGCAAATACCCTTGGGAAAGGTATGAACCCCCTTATACTCCCAGCTATGTGTTAAATTGTACCACTACAGTTCTTCACAGAGAATAACATTGGCATTAAATAACCTCCAAAGGTTGATATGCCATTAAACAAAGAAACCAAAACAAACCAATCAAAAGTTGATACAAATTATTTTGTGTGATCCTGAACGTTTTTACCCAATCTATTCGCGACAAACAAAATATGATACAACGTCAATTTATTAGCAAGTATAACTAGTGTGAGTTCTGAGTTTTCTTTCTCGTTAAGAGATTGCTAAATAATCCAGTAAATCCTAATATTTACCCATATCTCGAGGGAAGAGATAGATTCATCCTTTTCCCAAGGGCATAAACTGTAAGTGAACCGCAATCAGCCTCACTCAAGATTAGAACTTGGTTCAACGATTCCAAATTAATATGATTATAAATCAAAAAGTGATTGCTCAGTTTCATCATCATTGTTCAGAGACTCTATAATATATACCTACACTTATCCATTTAGTGTAATGAGAAATTATATCTTAAAAGGTTAATCTGTATGAAACATGATTCTGACCGATTTTACTGGTCTCATCCTAAATCCTGATAAATCTGGTGATTTACCATCTAGACACAGGCGGTCCAAACAGCAAGAACTTTTCTCGAGTTTTATGAGAATAGCAGAGATACTTGAGACAGTATTGTACATGTATTTCCACTGGACTCACGCGGCCACCTTTGACAGAAGATTTTCCGGTGAAATGAGAGAATTAAGATTAATGTTTGTTGCAGAAATGAAATCAGACAGAAATATTTCGGCTTTTAATTTTTTATTGTTCTAACTTCGACTTGACATTTAACTTTGGTTTTTTTCTGTGAACCAGAATAACATGAAGCGTAGGAAAAGTCTTCTTAAGATTCTGTTTTTTTAAAGAAAAAATACTTTCTTATATACATCGATATGACGGAAGTAGACATTTCTATTGTCATTCAATTCAATGAGCTACAAAGACACAACAAAAACAAATAGTCTTCAATTTTTCCAAAAAGATTTTAACGGTCTAAGATATTTTCAAACAAGTGAAGTCTATCTTTGTGTTATCAAAAAGCTTCGGGTAGGGTTACTCTTCTGCAAAATAGTCTTTAAGGAAAAATGTTGGCCTGCTTTTAGCAAAATGATATGATCAACAATCTGGACAAAATAAGGCACTTCTCTTTTCTTAGACCTAGAAAAGCGTCGTGGTAACAATATCGACAGCAATATAAAGAATTCGTTCTGCTATCTTCTTTCATAGAGAATACGAAGGGCTTAGTTCAAAATGCATTGTAAGTATATATATATATATATATATATATATATTTATTTATTTCTCAAATCTGTTCTTAGTATTCAGTGTAATTAATTAGGATGGTCACTGTAAAAGAGGAGTGAAAAAAGAATAAAGGTAACTTTAAAAAGGTCATATAATTGTTTTTATTTTTGTACAAATGAAGCTTACAACATTATTAAGATCCATAGGTTATAAAGTCTGGTAAAAAAAAAACAGGGGTTCATCTAAAGCTGTGAATGTGATACTTAGGGTTAGGGTTAGAGTTCGGCTTGGTTTTAGTAAACGACTATTCAATAACTCTGTGAGAGTAATACTTCATAAGGTCAATGGGTTTACAATTCAAAACCAGCAATTACTCATTTACTTTTGATAACTTCTTTAGAGAAGTGGTTAAAATCATGTGTGAGGCGGAGTTTGGAGGATTTAACCCTACCACGCCCAATTATTACTTGGGAGAGATAGCAGTACCCAGGTCTTCCCAAAGGAAATATAAGTTCGTGATATTGCCTTCCTTGATAATGTAGAAAAACAAGTTTCTGTTGTAGAATCTAATAGATAAATGAAAGGGAAAAAGATCACGCCCAGACTACGAAGAAAATACTTTCTTATATTCTTAGGCCAAAAAAAAAAAAAAGAAAATTATTTTACATTAGACTACTACAACACCACAGAAAAATCCATTTTAGTGATAGGCTTACGAATATAGATGAAGCAGAAATAACATGAATGCTTTGAATGAATTATAAGTTTTGTATGTTATCCAAGAAATGACTACTATATCAAAACTAATGTAAAAAAACTCATTTCACATTGTGAAACGAGTCGGAAGAGCGTTCATGATTCCATAGCCATTAATAGTGACTTCTAATGAGATTCAGTAAGGTACTTATGGGAAAGACCTTTGATATTCTCTATGATAATCTAGATAATGTCGCTAAAATTTCAAAGTACTATATCTTGAAAATTTAATCAAGGTGCTAATAGTCTTTGTGAGTACAGAGTATTTTCAGTCATGATCTAACATTTATCACCGAAATAAGTCCTTGCCTCGGGTTCCTTAATATCCTCGAAGATTTTCGCTATTTATGTTGAGATTTTTGAGAAAGGAGCAAGAAGATCTGGTTCTTTGCAACCTTCAGTCTGGCTTAAGCATTTGAATGATAATTTCATCCTGCGTCTGCACCAGGAAATTTTTCGGATCCTACTAGATAATGTAAACGTTGGGTATCACCTACCTTTTCAGCATAATGAGATGTTCCATCTGCCATATGTCAGACCAGAGGAGCCGTTCCTATTGTTGAAGTATATCATTACTCTATCACAAATCCTATGTTCTTATTACTAACAGTCTCTCTCTTGTAAATACTCTTTCCTGTAAATATAACTATTTTCCTCACATATCGTGGTTTGTCTTATTATTACTACAACTTGTGTTCACTAACCAAAACACAACAGTAAACTTAAGTAAATCTGTCATACGGTTCATAATGAAGAAGAAAGATAACAATCGTTTTCCCTCTTTGGACATTCAAATAGAGAACATAGCGCACAAGAAACCGGTACATAAAGGGTTATATCTAAGTATTAGGTCGGACCACACTTTCTATATCAAGATTCTATATCTTCCGAAGAAGGTAGATCCAAATGCAGCGATCCTACGAGGCAAGAAATGAATAAATAGATTTAAGAAAAAGGGGATATCAGGAGCATAACATAACAAATATCACCCCTTGATTGTTTTTCGATCGTAAAACAGGAGAACTAACATAATCAAAATTTGATCACGTGTAATTATTCTTGCATGAAAGGGATATTGTAATTGTATCAAGGTAATATCCAATTGTTGAATTATACTAAATAAGCACCTTATTAGTGTTGGTCTCGTGGCACAAGAGAGCCTAACACAAATTACATATATAATAGTCAATGTATATATGGAAAGGCGTATCGAATAGAAAATAGCCACCTCGCAAGTTAGGCAAGAACAATATATACAGAGCTGAGGTGAAGAAATCTGATTTAGCGGAGTACATCTGAAAAGAGAAAGGTAATTGATTCCTTATGCGGTTGGGTTCAAATCATTGATCGTTGAGATCAGAAGAAACTGAAGCTGGTGGAATATATCAGTCTATCTACCGTATTCTTAAAACAAGTGAGCCAAGGTGTGATTTTCTATGCTTAAGAAAGCAACAAAACCCCACTTAGAATTATGTATAGATTTGAATCAATCAAATAGTGCACTTGTTGTGGATTTGTATCGACTTGGGTCCTCATGCAACCTTCAGTTTTTAGAATATCATTCTTAGATAAGCACTCTGCGACTATTTCTATCATAAAATGTTACTTTTTTGCATTAAATATTCCATAATTTTATTATTTCCCTTGAACCAAACCAGATTCTATAAGACATTTTTATTACCTCTACAGTACTGAAACGAAAAAAAAATTGATTATGTATAAATTCACTCTCCACAAAACAAAAAGAAAAAACCCCAAAAAGAAAATAATATTCTACAACAATGATAGACCTATTACGTGTCTACTTATAATGTGGAAAATACAAACAGTATAAATTAGGGAGGAAATATATTACACGCTATTAAGCAGCGGATTGTTCAGGGAAGAACAGAAAGGATGCCACTAAGGAATAAGAGGAACAGATGATCTACTCGAAGAAAACAAAGTGAGGCGGAAAAATGAAGCCATGGTGTGGATTGACACAAAAAGGCCAATAATATGGTCCCGCAATCCTGGATAGTACACTGTCTCAGAATCTACAAGATATCTGACAAAGTCATTAAATTCATCACGAAAGCCATGAAAAATTAGAAAGTGTAATTGACAGCGGAAGGAAAAACTTTATCTGCGGTTAAAATCCAGTAATGCATCTTCGCGGAAATTAGTTTTCATCATTACAATTTGTAAAAGCGATGTTACGCATACTTAGAAAATACATTGGGGCTATAAATTTAGTAAATTGCAAGAAAAGATCAATCACCTAATGTACAGAGGACAACGTACTGTTTGCAAAAACTAAAAAAGAACATGAGACCCTGAAGTAACGAATATTCAGCCAGGATATAAGGAAGAAATTTGGCCAAGAAAAAGTGTCATGTTCGTGAGAAGTGGTAAAAGACAAATAACAGAAGGAATATACATACAATCAAGAAAGAATCAGAACACAGAGAGAAAAAATGTTAGTATTGGGAAATATTGGAAGTAGACGCCACCAAAGAAACCTCGATGAAAGAAAGAAATAAGAAAAGAGTGACTCAGATGAATGAGAAAGCTTCTCGAAATCAAAATCTCCAACGGAAATCTCATCCAAAGGATAAACACCTGGGTTATCTCCCTTGTAAGATAGTGAAAAGCTTCCATAAAATGGTCATGAGAGGAAATTAAACAAATGAACCAGATGATAAGAAAGATAATAACGATGCACTAAGGCCTTATTTTCGAGAGATGACATTGACAGTGTCAAGAAAAGAAGTAGGCAGACCATTGAAGAGATAGCGTCGATGGGTCAATACAAAGTCTCGAAGTTTATACTAAAAAGAGCAAAAAAGAGGGAAAATCTTAAGAGAGAAACTGGGTCTCTTCGAATCGTAGTGAAGACAACGCCTTAAGATCCAGTTATATTAATGCGAAACTATATAATACGCATCAGTACAGCAAGTGTAGGTTATATAGTGATAAAGACAAATGATTTATCATATAATAAACGAATGTAGCAAACTACCACGTTTGGAAGACAGGGTAGGAAAGGTGATCCACTGGGAAATGTGCAAGAAATATACATTTGACCATTCTACCAATTGGTATATACACAAACTAAAACCTGTACAGCCGAATGAGACGCTTAAAATTCACTGGGATTTTGCGATAGAACACATCACCTAATCCCGGTCAGATGACCAGACCTAGTTATGATTAATTACGTGTCGAGAAAAGAAGAAGGAAGTGGACTAGCCAGAATTGAAGGCTGCGTCGATGAGACGATAAGACGACTGGAAGCCTACATAAAAAAGAAAAACTGATTACGGAGACCAGAAACAACAACACAGACAACACGAGGATCAATAGAATAACACTTACCAGAAAGCAAACATTGGAAGAAAAATATTGCATGGATATTTCAAGCGACAAACAAGTTAAATCTCACACGAAAAGACTTGGGCAGGGTAAGAAAGGGAAAATTTAGGAGAGAAAGCTGATCTCATCTAATAGAAGCTCAAAATAACGCCATAAGGACCAACAATGTTAAAGCAAAGATAGACAAGACACAGCAAAATAGTAAGCGTATGTTATGTGGTGATAGAGATGAAAAAATCAATCATATAATCAGAGAATGCAGTATATTAGCGCAAAAAGAGCATAAGACTTGACACGGTGGGGAAGATAATCAAGAGGGAGCTGTGCAAAAATGATTAATTTGAACATAAGAACGAGTGGTTAATGCATAACCCAGAATCTGTACTGGAGAATGAGACGCACAAAATTTTCTGAGATTTTGAGATACAAACGCATCACCTAATCTCGGCCAGATGACCAGACTAGTGATCATCAACAAAAAAAAAAAGAGTAACTGCCTAATAGGGAACTTTGCCGTCCCGGCTGGCTACAGAGAGAAATAAAAGAAAGCGAGATAAGTACCAAGACCTCGCAAGAGAACTAAAAAAACTATAGAACATGAAGGTGACGGTGATACCAATTGTAGTTGGTATACTTGGAACAATCCTTAAAAAATTGGTAAAAGGACTGGAAGACATAGGAATAAGAGGGCAAGTAGAGACCATCCAGACTACAGTGTTATTAAGATCGGCCAGAATACTGAGAAATATCCTGGAGACTTGGGGAGACTTTCTGTCACACAACCCCCAGTGAAAAACCACCTACTGACGCTGGTATGATAAACCAGAGAACAAAAAATCATGACGATGCATAAGACCTTTTTCATCCCAGAGATGACGCTGACTGATTATATGTGTCAAGGAAATAAGGATGAAGAAGACTTATAAGCATTGTGTTGATGCAAAAATACAACGACTCAAACAAAAGTGCCTAGGAAGACTGATTACAGCCACCAGAAACAATACAGACAATGTGAGGATCAACAAAAATAACGAACAACCAAAAATAGGAAGGAAAACAATTTTATTGATACTTCAAAATACCAACAAGCGGAATTTCACACGAGAAAACTTGGATGAGGCTAAGAAAGGGAGACCTTAAAAGAGAAACAGAATCTCTTCTAATCGCAGCAGCACAAAACAACACAATAAGGACCAATTATATCAAGGCGAGAATAGATAAAATAGATAGCAAATTTAGTTTATATGGTGATACAGACGAAACCATTAATCACATAATAAGCGAATGCGGCAAATTAGCATAGAAAGAGTATAAGACTAGACATGACTGGGTGGGAAAGGTGATCGACAGAGAGATGTGCAAGAAAATGAACTTTGACTATACGAACAAATAGTATATGCAAAACCCAGAATTTGTACAGGAGAATAAGACGCACAACATTCTCAGGGATTTTGAGATACAAACGGATCCCTTACTCGGGGCCAGATGACAAGACCAAGTGATTGTCATAAAAAAGAGAGAACTTACCGAATTATGGACTTTGCTGTCCCGGCAATTTGAGTAAAATTGAGAGAAAGCGAAAACTATCTTGTCCTTGCTAGGGAATTGAAAAAAACTGTGGATCATGAAAGTGATGGTGATACTAATTGTAATTAGGGCTCCTGATACAATCACCAAATGATTGTAACCGGTAGCGGAGGACTTTCAAATAAGAGAATGAGTAGGGACCATCCTAGTTACAGCCTTATTTAGATCGGCCAGAATATAGAGAAGTGTACTAGGGTCTTAAGGAGACTTGCTGTAGGTCAAAATCCAGTGAGAAACCATCGACTTACACTCGTGATAAAATATCTCAAAACACTAACATAATTATAACAATAATATTATCTTATAAAATCGCGAATGAAATTGAAATTGAATAATTATATTAATAGTGCCCATGGCGTAATGAATACCATTGTAGGAAATTGAATCAAGTTTAAATCCTGAACGAGTCTGTTTTCATCTCACACTTCGCTAATACCCTTGGGAAAAATATGAATGCAACAATTTTAGCCCCCCAGTCATGAGGAAATTGTTGGGCAAAATGTGCTCTTTAACTATGGGATTAGAACAGGTCTAGAAACAAGAAAACTTTGAATTCAAACCAGTTGTTGACAAGGAGTAAGATGCGTTCCGTCAGACTGTTTCCTGTCCAAGACACACAACATGAGTTGTGCTATCGCGGTTAAAACTGGACCAGTAAGAAAGCAATAAGAAAGAATAATATTAATAGTCATACAAATATGAAGAAGTGCATCCAGAATTAATGATAACAGCAAAATGAATTAACGAGTGTATAATTATTGTTAGAATTTCACCTCATTTGATCTTCAGTGAAGTTTGACATGTGTGAAAAATGTAAATAATAAATTGAGAAAAGAAAAAGAAAAAGAAATTCTGACCATCAGGACTGGTCAGTTCATTGAAGCCAGAAGATCGGATCCGAAAAATGTCCAGCCAGATAATCGATAATACTTTTTGCTAGGGGATCGTAGAGTGAAGACAACACAAAGTGGATGATTGGAAAAAACACATTAAAGTTGGTGCAATTGGAAACGTACCAAAATTTAGAAGCGATTGAATGAATTGGAAATTTCAAGAAAAACAGTGATTTTGTGTGATCAGTGCTATGATCTGTGGAGAGATTGGAAAAGATTATTCATGCTGGGCAAGACTTTCATCTCATGACACTAATCCATAATGATAAAAATATATCAAAGATTAAGAAAATAATTACCGTGCGAAGATGACATGGTAGAAAATATAGTAAGTAAAATGCGAAAGGAAGAAACAAGTTATTTTAAAAAGTTCTATTGTCTTGGTAATCAAAAAAGCAACAGATAACAAATGGTAGATAAAACACAAGTAATTATACTATATTTCTTATCAAATAACTCAGAAGGAAAATGTCAAAAGTAAAAAGGAATCAAATTCCATGAGGGATTCAAGAAGAAAAATTAACTTTTTTTTAGAAATAAGTACATAATAAAGAAATACAAGAGAGAATCTATATCAGATGTGATAAAATCTTGGTGAGCTTAGAAATATATTTAAAAGTAGACAAGACATATTAAACAGTCAAATGTCGCAGATGGGTGAAGAGAAATAAAACTGTCAAAAATTAAAGGGATTTTATGAAAATTTACTCTGGGGTGGATTAAGAAGAGACACTTATTGATTTGGGACAGCAATAACTGTGAAAAAAATTGGATATGATCTTTCAAAGCAGGAAACACTTTTATAATTTCCAAGCTCCAGTGGAATTCTTGTGTTCTAACAAGACATCCATCAATAAGTATTTTATATATTTATGAACAATTTTGTATCTTTCTTTGTTAATAATTCAATCCAAATTTAAATAATATATATTGGCACTAAGAAATTTAAAATATTAAAACCATTTGGATATCATTTTATAAAGAGACGTTGCTCAATTCTAATTAATCATTTGACAAGCCAAAGAAAGCTGCACGATGATAGCAAAGGTTATTTACGGCAATAAGGTATTTAGTTTCTCACCTCGAACGAAGAGTAATCGAATAAAACATGTCAGATACCCTTTAGGAGAACAGAAAAAGTAAAATGTCAACAGTGTTAAAATATAAACTAATTACTCACTCTTGGTTTGGAAATAAAAATTAATCATCTTTATCGATGATAAAAGTAACAGCCCGATAGATCCTTTTAAAAAACTGAGAAAGCTCATGAAGCTGGGAGAGTATTAGGCTATTCTGAGAGAACTATCTCTAAAAGTAAAATGTAACAGTTATATGAGGCAATGTTTTGATAGAAAAAAATCAGGAAATTGAAACAATGTAGAAAAGGACATTGTGAAAGTAAGAAAGAACAATGAGGAGAGTTTTATTGCTTTAGGTGGACTCGCTGTTAAGTAAGAAAAAAAATCAGTTATGAAATTCATTTAAAAATATGATTTTGCTGTTGCAAGTTGGAGTCTTGAAGATGTGGATAATTTTCTTTTAAAGTAATAAAATACATTTCTTAATTAGAGTGAAGCTTGAACCAAAAAGTAAATAAACCAATAAAATTCATTTAGAATTATTTCAGAATACAAAAATATTCATATTTAATAAACTTGAAAAAGACATTAAAAAAACAACAAGTGGAAAAGATATTTGCCGATTTCTTAAAAAGCTTGTCTTCTACATTTCATGAAATTGGGTTTCTCAAATATTAATTAAAACCGATATCATGCGTTTTGTGAGAGAAATACCTTAGTAAAATAAAAAAGACAGGAATTCAGTTTTAATATAAAAATACGAGGAAAGATTTCGTTCCACCGGAGATATTTATTATAACGATTATTTTGATGACAATGCTATTCAAATTAAGAATCATTATTTTGATAATTATGCCATCCATCAGGCTGTATAAAATAATAATTAAAGTAGTTTTAATGAGTACATAATAATTCATATATAAAGTGGCTTATTTCGCAAGGGGAAATTTTCTTTTCCTCTTAATAATCGTCCATCAATGAGTTAAATAATACCACTACTCTTCTTCAACAAGTATTCTTTGGCATTAAATAACAAGAAAAAGTTTATATGCTACTAAAGGAAGAACCCGAAAGAGACACCTTCGTCGCCCAGTCATCTACAATGAACGGAAAGATAAAAAAAAGTAAAAAGTAAAAAGTAGATGAAGATACATAAAAGATATTGGATTGCAGGTAAAAGATAAAAAGAAACGATGAATAGGAACTATGTAATAAATGCTATGAATTTATAATGATATAATAAAGAGTGAGTGAAGCTAGCTTGTTGCTAAGCGGTCAAACCTCATGCAAGACAAAACACAAGAGGCGTTATGCACGGTGCATTCGCTAATAATAATAATGATAATAATAATAATAAAATGATCAATCACATAACAACCGAGCGCAAAAAAGGCTAGACACGACTTGGTGGGGAAGGTGGTCCATTAGAAATTGTGCAAGAAGTTTGAATGTTGCTATTCGAATAAATGGTATTTGCACAACCTAGAATCCGTCCTGAAAAATGAGACGCAAAAACCTTTCTGGGATTTTGAGATAAAAGCGAATCAACTAGTTTCGGCCGGACAACCAGATCAAGTAATAGCCAAAAAAAAAAAAAAAAAAAAAATATCGAATTGTGGGCTTTGCCATTCTGGTTCACCATAGGGTAAAACTGAATTAAAGCGAAAAGAGAAATTAGTACTTTGACCTTGCTACAGAACTGAGAAAAAAACATGAAATATGAAAGTGATGGTGATACCAATTGTGATTGGTGCGCACGGTAAAATCACTAAAGAAATGGTACAGGGACTGAAAGATTTGGAAATAAGAGGACGAGTTGAGAACATCCACACTACAGCATAGTTGAGATTAGCCAAAATATTGAGAAGAGTCTGGGAGACTTGAGGAAACTTGCTGTCACTTAAACTCCGGTGAGAAACCATCAGCTAGCAGGTTGTGTGTGTATGTGTGTGTGAGTGCGTACGTAAAAAATTTCAAATGAAAAAAATGAAGATTTTATATTCATTGGAAATTATGTAAATACTATGCAAATACAGTGAATACTATGTAAATACAGTGAAAAATGATATAAACATAATTGTTTTTAGAAAAGGTCAGATAAAGACAACAAACAGGATATTTGTGCGTCCCATTTTCTAAAAACTGCAATTTGCGGAACAGCTTTGCTCCTTAGGGGAGTACTATAAATGTAACTAGAAAATATTACGCAAAGGAGACAGCAAAAACATAAATACATAGATATATAATCCCTACCTTCCCTCCTTTATTGACTTTGGGTAAAAGACTCGGTGAAGAATTGTAGAAATGCGAATGTAAAACGGAAAATTGAATAATAATAATAATAATAATAATAATAATAATAATAATAATAACAAAAAAAATAATAATAGACAAAAATGACAGTAGACAAGGTAGGTGAAAACGTAAGACTTACTTTAAACTTTGGCTTCTTCTTGATTTTTTGATTCCACTTATAGAATCTTATTTAATTGAAAAGAAAACTGTGGAAGAAATGGTAAGTTCATCTAAGAAACCAAATGAAATTCCTGTATTTAAAGAAAGTTAAATCTTTCAAAAACAATGACTGAATATTTGACAATTTGAGTAATTCTCTCATAAAATCATCATATTTTATAGTTATTTCTCTTTCACTCTTTAATTTCATATAAAGTCTACATTCACAGGCACATTTTTGACGAACAAAATGAATTTCCGGTTTACATTGCAGAGACCCATTTTTTTCAGCCGAATTCACTGTGAGACAAGATTTTAGACAAGTATGCTATTATTTCTTAATTGGCTAAAATCACATACTTAGCATTCTACAAGAGTAACACCGGGTATCTATAATACAATAAAATAAACTTTCACTATTGTTTCCTTCTCCGGCTCGTCACTGGATAACTGTATATGTGTATAGAGAATATTAACAGAGTTCAACAAGCGTATCGCAATGGATACCATGAGATGCAGGATGGTGGATATGAAATGATGTGGATATATCCAAAACGTCAACAACGTACTTCATCAGAAGCTGAGCGGAGGAATCTCATAGTTCAACAGCCAAGAACAAATAATTCAGTCAAGACATTGCTGATATTCTTTCATGAGGGTGGTGTCTATCGATGAGAAAAAAGTCAAGGAAACATTTCCATAGCTTTACTTCAAACTGCTCAAACAGTATAGCCCTTCCCGCGTTTTGTGAGGTTGGAACTCTGTTCGAAAAATCTGATATTGAGCCCAAACAAAACCTAAATGCAATATCATTGTTAAAATTATGATATTTGACGTTAGGACTGTAAACAATAAACAAGCTACCTGAGAATCTGCAGCTTAGCATAATATAGGCATCGTATGCTTACAAGAAACCTAACGAACTAGAACTAAAAAAACATGATACTGGTAATAGATGAAAGTTTGCCTCGGAATCAGCATTGAAAAACTCCGTCGATGCTGCCATTGGAAGTTTAAGATTGCTTCATAATCCTCGTGCCTTAAAATCACTTAAAAATTATTGAGAGAATCCAACCGAGAATAATGTGCGCAACTTTTAACGGCAAACCCTGCGAAAAGCCCGTCACACCAATACCAGTAAAACGGACAGCAACACCTCCCATAACGAGATGTTTTCCCTTTTCCAACATATTCCCAGACACAGTGAAAATGATAAATCCTGCTAAAACAACTTGCCAGGCAGGAACCGGTAATATCTAGCTTATTTTTCTCTTGAGAAGAGGGTTGCATGCCTAAAAACCAAATAAAAAAGAGAGGGGAAACTATGGACCACATCAAACAAAACCACTCTAAATCAGAGCTAGATTATCTATTCATAAACAAGAAGTGGATAAATCACATTTTGAACTGTGAAGTAGATTCCTTTTTTTGTATGGGTATCTTTCGATTAGAGAATCGTCACAACAAAAATTCGCCTTTGTCTGAGTTTACATAAGAAGAAAATGGTTTTAGTAACAAGATAAGACTGTTCCTCACTGACCAATTTGAAAGTATAACCGCTATAACAATGCTTTACAAAAACATGAAAGAAATGGTTCACTCAATCGACACCAAATACTTTGACATTGTCACTGGAGTTTTCCAAAGAGATATATTAGCGCAATATATATTAATAATCAACCTTGGTTATGCACTTTGAAAGTCAAAAGATCTAAGAAAAGAAAATGGTTTCACGCAAAAAGGAAAAAATAAAAAACAAAAACAAAAACAACGATCGACGCAGACAACACAGCTGATCTAACGCTTCTTTTAAATACACATACTCATGTCGCATTCCTACTGCATAGTTTAGAACAAGCAGCAGGACGCATTGACCTTTATTTAGAACCAAATTAAAAAAAAGCGTTTTTATGTTTTAAACAAGAAGGAACTTTCCTGAATTTAAGTGATAAGCCTTTGAAATTAGTCGACCTGTTCACATACCTCGGTAGTAAGATCTTATTTACTGAAAGTTATGACAACAAACACCAATCGAAGGCGTTGACTGCTGTTGACAGGTTTTCGATCATATGAAAATCGGATCTCTTATAAAACAAAATAGGTTTTCTTTCAAGCTGTGGTTGAGTCAAAAGAACTAAATAGATGCACCATCTGGAAGCTAACAAAAGCCATGGAGAAACAGCTAGATGTGAACTAAGCAATAACGCTACGTTTCATTTTGAGCAATTCATGGAAGAAACACTGAAAAGGCAGCAAACGGCTGTTTACTTCTTATCTCAGAAACCATCTAAGTGTAACAAAGAACACGTGTGGGGCATTGCTGTAGAAGAAAAGTCCAACTCATAAGTGATGTCCTGTAATGGAATTCTATTCATGGACGAACCAGTGAGAAAAGATTTACAAATATCAGTTCTTGATGCAGTCCAGAAGAAGATGAAGTTGATAGGATTGCATTCTAAAAGACTTAAGACCGATGGGTGATCGGGATGGATGGTTTGAGAGTCAGAGAACTCAGTGTTATCAGCGCAATTGTATCTGTATATATATATATATATATATATATATGTGTGTGTGTGTGTGTGTGTGTGTGTGTGTGTGTGTGATATGGAATTGTATATTTCCGACCATATGTTGTATAGTAATGACAAAATGAAAAAAAATGGTAAAAGATGTTATTTTTGTTTTACTGAATATGTTTCGCTATATTGCAGAGCATTTTCAACGGCAAATATGAAAAGGAAGTGCAAATTGAATTAACATGACGAGAAAATCCAGCAGACACTTGCGCGCAACATACGGAACTACGGGACAGCTGTTTCGACCTAATTAGGTCTTATCAGCAATGTATACTGTGACCCCCTCCCCTACTGGAGATCGAACCAGCGAACACCAAGCCGAAATTCTACCAACCGATGCTAAATCAAAAAGTTATGGCAGTTATGGATGCAACTTACAAGACGCATCAAATTAACTGACCGCTCAATTGCCATGACTTGTTGATCAAAATTATGTTTTTCTTTGTTTCTGTGTTAGACTAGGGAATAGCTAGTGACCTTTCTTATGAGATCTTGTTTGTTCATAAATTCTCTTTATGAGAAGTCTATATGTTTCTTCAGTATAAAGTTTATTACAAACTGCACATCTGATTGAATAAACTACAGCTTCTAGAGTGTTTTTCTTAATTTTTATTTTTATATTTTTTGTTTATTATCATATTTACCAACCCCTCCGCTCGGGCAGGATATGACACAAGGTCAATTTTTAAGCGGAGTTTAACAGGTTTGAATTCAGAGTTTTCCTTCTCGTGTTTATTATATCATTTATAATTCTTAATGTGCTGATAATAATTTGTATGTTTGAGGCATGTAGAGTGTTATTGACGTTTTTGATTGTAGAGTTTTGGGATAGTATGATTCTTCTGGTTTTGTTATTTTTCGTTTCATTGATATTGTTATTGTATTTTTGTAGGCTTTTCTTTTTACATTAACTATGAAATATATGAGGTCGTGTAAGAGTTCGAAAGTATTCTTTTTATATATTCTTCTTTTTCATGTCTATATTCAGGACTGCATATTCTAAGTGCTCTTAAATAACTACTATATCTCCTTGCAATGACTATGCCGGATTTGATTTTATTTACACAATGGGAATAAATATTTATTTGATCATTCAAATTTGTGAATTTGTGGTGTACATTGTATTTTAATTCATTGTTATTACGATGAAGTAAAATGTCTTCGTAGAGTTTTGTTAGTTTCATCTTCATAGATAAATTGGATTTTTTTCTATTTTGTTTAAGTTTGTCAGTTATATTCGATATTTTTCTTTATGTGGATAAATTGATAAGATGTCATAGAGGGTGTTGGGGGTGAGTTCCCACAGAAGTGGAATTTTAGCATGTTTATTCTTAGAATTCCTTGAATTAAACCAAATCCAAAATAAACTCTCTCTCTCTCTCTCTCTCTATATATATATATATATATATATAAATATATATATATATATATATATATGTATAAATATATATATATATATATATATATATATATATATATGTGTGTGTGTGTGTGTGTGTGTGTGTGTGTGTGTGTGTGTGTGTGAAATTAGAATTGCTCAGTTATTCGCAGTTTAGAAGCGTCTCAAAATGTTTGTCAGAAATGGATCAGCTGACAATCACATGAAGATACATAAACTATTCAGACATTCCCAACAGAAAATCCTTAATATTTACAAATGTGTCAACTGGAGTTTGAAAAACTTGTTAATTGAGTATAGGCTTCAAGTAAATTTAGTTATTATAAAAATTGGCACTGGAATTTGTGATATCCTGTTACAATACATCATTTAGATTTATCTTCTAAGTATCCGGATATTTAATGTTAACGAAAATATAGAATCTTTATTGATATAAAATTTGAAATATTGCATATCTTTCGCAGAATCCCATGCAAAGTTTAATTGCGTCACAAGTTGCCTCGTTACGTTTTTATACTTCTTGACCACGTTTAAACGTCGAATTTAACTTTTGAAAAGATCTCGGCGTGATAGGGAACAAATTTCAGACTGAGAGGTTTAGAGTTAGAGTCTGGCAGAGTTGATGCGATTAAGGGCTAAATACGAATTCGATGGTCACACAGTACAACTAGCTCTCTCAGTGACGTTTAAATAATCACTGTAAATCAACGAGAAATTATCTGTATCCATATTTGAAGTCTCTCCATGGCTCAGGCGTCTAAGGGTGTAAACTACCCAAAAGAGTTTCATAGATATGACACTAAATAACATGATGCTAAGGCTCCAGTAATGCTGGAGTTTTGGGGGAATGTGGAGGATGTCTTTATTGGCATCGCTTCCTGGTCCACTATGGCCAGGAGTGGTAGCACCTAAGAGGGTCCTATCTATGGATCAAATAGATGTATTTGACATTTAAGTGTAATAATACTAAACTGAATTGTTTCAAATAGAACTGTTTTTGACATCTAAACTGTGTGTAAACAAAAAAAGAAAAAAAACCTCTTCTCATGCTAAACTAAAGTGTTTGAAAAGGAATTGTTTATATGTATATAAATGGATTCGTCATTAAATAATCTAAAATGATTGATATGCCATAAAACCAAACCAAACAAATAAAGCCCCTTCATATTAGGCACCAAGTCACATCGAGGTAACGCTAAAGATTATTTAAATATTCAGAATGGCTTGATATGTTCCTTAAATAATGTTGGTCATTGCAAGGAGCAAGAATCAGCCAGAAATGCATTTCTAGAATTCTACTAACTCCTCAACTTGATTTCTACTTGAAAGAGTCGAACATTTTGCAATATTTTGGTACATGTTACTTTGCACTGCGTATATCAAGTGACTAAAATAGTCCAAGATCAGATAGGTCTCCGCTTTGATTAGTAGTATCGAAGTAGTTGATGCGGTGACCCGTTGTTTTACTTTACCCTGTGTCTGATTTAAAAGCCTCAGAGATGAACGTGTAACATCGTCTAATTCAGTAAAATATGCTTCATGAGTTCGAACTGAGTCATAACATCGTGGAAACAATGAAAATCAATTTGTTATAAAGATGATGCTGCAGGCGATCATGGTATATTAACAAGTTGGTTTGAATAATTTTGTTCAGCTTGAAAAACCTCGACAATCAAGCAAGGTTAGGTTAGCCTAAAACGATGATACTGTGGCTGTTTACCAAAAGTATAAAGGCAAATAGAGCGAATAACACTCTGATAGTATCGGACCAGATTGGCACCTCACAGTTTAGTGAGCTTTCTGTAAATCTTGAATAAAAATAATGAAAACTCTTTAGAAACTGGAGGCACCGACTGATTAGTATAAACGTGACAACTAGATGGGGAAGATGCTGTATGATAAGAGAAAGATGTATCCACATGAATAATTGGATCTCGCTACAGACTTAGAGAGAGATAGATCTATAGACATACAGAAATGAACCGAGGAACATATTAACGAGATAAATAGATTTGAAAAAACAAAAAACAAAAACAAAACAAACTCAGATCATAGATAAACAGACAAACGTGTGAATGTGGGTATCTATCAATGTAACTATCTATCTATCTATCAGTCTATGTATTAGAAATGAATTGAAAGGTAGTTCTTTATTTTCTTCTGCTTTGATTTTTTCGTAAAGGCAGGAAAAATGAATAAAAATAACTTTAGGTTACAAGAAGCTTCCGGTATCTCCTGTTTCGAAATTATCAACCGTCAAAAAAACTGATTTGACACATCGCCTATAAATAAGGAAAAAAATATTTACACTGAGTTGAATCATGTAAGTGAGAATTAAAACAAAATTCTTCTATTTACATAGACAAAAATGATGCAACTCTGTTTACATTGTTGAGCAAGTTTACTTATATAAGAGTGAAAAAATATATTTAAAAACAATTAGATATAAATTTCATTTATTGTAATTTGCCCCCACATGTTATCATGAATGGATGTGCAAAGTAACAAACAGAGGTAAAAAAACCCAATATTCTTGTCTTCCTGAGGTGTCTTGATTTATACATTAATTTACTGACTCGTTCCTTTCATCTTGGATGTCAGAGTTACAACATGTACAATTCATTAAGCTAACTGCGATATAGTGAAATATTATAAAAAGTTCTTATTTGTTTTGAAAAATTACCTAGAAGACGTTTATGTGTCAAGGTGACTTGTGTCTGGTTTAAAGGAACATAAGTGCTTTTTCGCCTCAAAATAGAAAATATTTATTTTTATGCAAAGCAAAATCAATGCTAAAATTGTTTGACTTTAATTTTCAAAGGAAGCTACGTGCATTGATTGGCCATTTGGCAGTGGCTTGGTATGATAAAAAGCTTGGAGAAAGTTTGAGTGGGAACTTTTCTGGCACTTGCCATAATATGTTAGTCAAACATGAACACAGGAAAAACGATTGATTAGAAAGGAATATTCGGTTACAAATTTAAACGTCTTATTTTTTGTTTCAGTAGATGAAGCTGTTATTATGCAAAGCAGTTAAAAGAATCGGTTTTATTCTTGTGTTAATTCTTCTTGAAAGAGTGTTTTTAATTTTTACAGTGGAATGTATATAAGTTTCACTGCCTGAATCTAGGTTTGAACACCATACAGAGGTAACAATATACACTTATTAACGATTATCTTGACTAAAGTGTTTTCCCGAAGCATGAACAATAGAATAGGAATAACGTACCACCGTCTATTGAATGAAGAGTTGAGCTGAAAATTCACAGAAGGATTTGAAATGAAACTAGAACCAAAAAAGATGAGTGGATACAGCGGCTACCAAAGTAAGCTGACTAAAACAAGAAAAATGAGGAGAGACGTTTGAAAATATCACTGATTCTCTCTCAAGTCCTGCAAACTTTCGTGAGTACTTTACTCACCTTACGTGTCTGGAGGAGAAAATAGCCTGGCAGAGACTCTCTAAATGTCTACAACTTGTTTGCATCCTGAGTTTTCCTTCTCCTTTGCCAACTGCCATATTATGGTTTGTCCAACTATTTACTCACCTTACGTGTCTGGAGTAGAAAATAGCCTGGCAGAGACTCTCTAAATGTCTACAACTTGTTTGCATCCTGAGTTTTCCTTCTCCTTCGCCAATTGCCATATTATGGTTTGTCCAACTATTTACTATTAATTAATGGGGGGTGGTGGTGAAAGTCTTATATCCATAACTTCCCAAGGTTATTAATTCTATGTGAAATGCCAACAGCGGAGGTTAGAATTTGAACTCGAGACTCCGATTATACTTCTCACAACAATAACCGTTAAACTAAAAACGTCTGTGTATAATAATATTTCAGTGAATAATAATGATCTATTTGTGAATATTTCAGTGTTTTACTATTTTCGGTTTTCAAAGTTAGCTTTAAATTTGTTCAAATATTGAGTTAACACCAAATTACTACTACAATTCGAAGTGGATCAATCTTTCTGTCCTGTAAACTCTTTTTTATATCAATTTTTTTTTCACGGAGTTGCTGCATTCATTTTATAGAAAAAATGATTTTGATATTTCCTCCAATTATAAAACTATTATATTGATAATTTTATCCATTTTCTAAAATAAGATGAAAGCTTAACTAACTATGCGTCGTGATCAAAAGGTAACTTCACTGAAGTTATCTTGGTGTAAATACCGCCTGCTTTTCACGTGAGGAAAAACATCGGTTTTATGTTTCAAGGGACGCTGAATATTAACAATCCAGCAACTCACTATCTCATGTGGTAAGCCAAAGTTCATCTCCATCAACATTCGGTTAACTTAGACTGATAAACGTTGAATATTTTAAAAGCCATCAGGAGGCAATGATAATATTGTTAGTTTATTCAGTACACAACTAGATACCCTAAGGCGAACAAGATCGATGTCAGCGATGAGAGATCAAGATCACCGATGGTAGCCTGTTTCAGGGAGATGAACGTAGTGAACTTAATTTAACCTTGACAACTGTGACGCACCCCACAATCGTTTTGTAAAAACAATATCCCCAGGTTGTTGAAGTGAATTAAGAATTTTCAGGGGAATTCTCATAATCGATATTATATAGCACAGACGATACATATATTTATCATCATCGTCATGGTACGTATCCAAATAAAATTAGAAGCTTTCTGTCACGTCCAGTAAAGGACTTATTTTTTAAAACTATCATTTAAAATTCTGACCCGTACAAATACGAATTATCCAGTCATGAAACAAACTACACATCTTTCAAGAGATTTAAAGCACCGACATTGTGTCACAGTCTGTTTTTCATTATATCTAAAAGTTTAGACGAGACAGAAAATTTTCATATTTTGGATACATAACCACAACATATAACTGCTACAAATTCTGTAATTTAATTTACTTATTTAAAAAAAATGAAAATAGTAAAACAATCACAGATCGTAACAATGAACACAGTCTTCTTTAGGTTTTAAAAAAATGTAAATGTCTTGTAATAACTTTTTTCTTTTTTTTTTAAATTTTAACTTTCGCTATCATTCCAAGAAAATTGCATATAGTTACTCGTGATTGAAGCAAACTGTTTTAATTACAATTTTCCAAAGAATTCAATTGCGCCATGTTTTAATTTAATTCAAACACTTCTTTTTACAAATATAAGTAGAAATTAGCGACCATAGTTGATGGGGGCGACTAGAAGGCTCCCTTTTCAATAGCTATTACACCTTTGTGTATGGGAGGACGCTACTCCTTTCCCTGGATTGCTCCACTTTACCCTTGATACGTACCGTATATTGCTGAGCGTAAAGCAAGGAGGTATCAAGTACCATTTGGAAAGTCTTTGGTATGATACGACCTGGAATGGAAAACGTTCTTACATTACAGAAATTCATACAGTATATATGTGGATGTGGATGTACAACTATATATATAAACATATATATGGTAATAAAGTGATTTTTTTCAAAAAGCAAAATTAATTTTTTCTGTTTTTGTTCTATAAACGTAAATTTGCATTCATTGGAATTTTTAGCAAAAAAATGTTTCTCTCGAAGAGATATTTTTGAGGCTATCTAAAATGGCGGAAAGTCAAATAGAGCAGTCAGGAGAATAATGTCATAAATGTCTGGTGGCTGATAAGTGCCAACTATATGAAACGGACAGAAGAATGGGTGATGAGTCCGAAGAAGCATTTTATAGTCAAAGAATTGCTTCCAAATGGGCTCAACATAGTC
>OY757915.1:120385665-120403165 GCA_963585895.1 Sepioteuthis lessoniana | reverse complement strand
GTGTATGTGGAGTGATAGATAGCTTGATGAATTGAGGGATTGCAGTTCTTGCAGTTCGTTACAATTTTCTCTCAATCATTTTTTTTTCTCTTGCTCCGTATGCTAAATTGCCTAAGTTACCTGAGGAGTTTCAGAAAAACATTCCCACGCTTCGATCATATGGAAACCATCATTTAGAATAAATTGTTTCTTCCTTGTCAGTGGTTATAAAATCAGCAGAGTATCTGATTTCTCTTACATTACTCCTTTGCCAAGCCGAATTTGTGCTTTTTTGTTTTCTTTGCAAAATTGCAATCGCAGCAGATACCAACATGAACATCTGTAATATGGAGCTAAAAACTGCCGTTAAACATTTCACAATACGTTTCTTAATAACATCGACGACGAATTGTAAACTGATTCTCACACCGTACGTACAAGCCAATGTTCCATCCTTGTTAAGCCCAAATACGAACGTCCATTGTCGATTGATTGAACAAAAACTATTATTTAAAAAAATAACAAGATGTATTTTGATTTTCATTTGAATGATTACTTTTCGCTATTTATATTCATCAGCATAGATATTAACGAAAGTTTCAATATTTTGACATTCGTATTAACATGAACATAATACATAATAATCCTGAAATATTAAAGTAATGTAGTTAATTTTTACCTGTTATTATAAGTTTTCCGTTATGTAACATAAGCGACATCCGACCGAAATATATGACGAAAATATATGACGAAATTCCTACATCGTAAATCAGTTTCAATTTGCTGCTACGTTGCGGAGTCTTGAAAAAAATTGACAGTGATAAATCGAGATGAAGAAACAACGATTCCATGAAAGGAAAAAGTCAAACACGTGGCCACAGAAAAATACCTTTTACTTTATTACTGATTCAAGCAGCTTCCGGGCAGGTCACGAAAACAAGAAGAAAGTGATTTTTTGTTTGATTTGATGAAAGGATAACAAAATTGTAGTGCATTCCTTAAGTTGTAAGTGGTGTTGTGAGCTCCAAAATTTCAGTCATTCATTGTCATTTACCGTTGGCTAGTTGACTGACTGCAGACCCCTTTTTAAAATCCTCGTATGTGACTGTCTCTCACAATTACCACGACGGTTACCCCGATTGAACCCTTGTCGATCACACAGCAAGGCCCCTTGTTCATTGGAGATGAGAGGTAACTACTCTATTATAGAACTCAATACCAATTATTAAAAATACATGTAATATAACAATTATACAAGAAACTAGCCTGTACTCAGGAAGTGCATTTGTATATATCAAAAGATCGTGTAAAAATGAATATGTACGTCCTAAAATGCATCTACAGGATTCAGGTTAAAATAGGCATCGTTCTTCAGGATGTTACAATTGTATTTTCCTTTAATGTAATCGTGTCTAAACGTTTTCATATAATAAATTTGTTATGTTTTCAATGTAACATTGTAAATAACGAAATCAGTTTTTGACGGCTAATATAACACATTTGTTGAAGACCCTCACTTTATAAACTGTATTTCGACTATTTAAGTAAATACCTAAATGTTTTGACCTTATGATAGACGATGCTATAGTTAAAAAATATGATTGTTTGGTGGCAAGATAGTTAAGTGTTTCTACCCAGAATTACTGGTTAGTGCCCAAGCGTCGAGTAACAAAACAGTTTCCAAGTAGACAGGCTAATGTTACACAACAAATTAACGGTTTTACCACCACATGCTCGAACGGCTTAATGTCAGTTTCGCTTTGTCTTAAGTAATTGTCGGACCCTGTTGTAACCACATGGTGGGAAAAATTGACGAACACATGAAACGCTGCCGTATTTCACTAAAACAAAGGTATATTCGCCATACTATTTTTAGTAGTCACCGAGAGAAAGCTGAGTATGAAAGCTGAGTGGATCGCGTTAGCTAGACAATATGTCACTAGAATAGAAACCGTGCGCAGACACAGACCTTGAGATTTTTTCCTGGTTTTCAATTCTTGTCGTAACTAGTTTGCTCACTGGTTTCATCTTCATAGTTTTGCGTCTAATGTGAGATCCCTTTTCGGGTATAATTTTTGTCTGACTTTATATTTTCGCGGCTGGTGTTCAACTGTTGCCTTACCTCTTCGGATCCAGCCGCTAACTCACTTTCAAACTCGAGGCTTCACCTTACTTTCGCCTGGTATCCGTGGAAGCAACATCCATTCTTGCTGATTCCACACCTTCTCAGAATATTTGGGACCTCCGGCGTTTTTTTTTTTTTTCGTGTCATTTTAATTACCGTAGTCATTCACATGTGACTAGCTGACCTACAACCAGTGTTTAAGTTACTCAGAAGTCGGTTGGCTGCTTCCGTAGACTCACAGTCTGCAGTTTCTTCTAGTTTTTTTCTTCTCTCTCTCCTTCCCCAGACATTCACCTCTCATTCTTTTAATAACTTAGGCCTACCATATCACGTTACCGAAGGTAAATGACAAGATTTCAAATGTTGATATTATGTGACGTGTCTTTAGTTGAAAATTAGGGCAGTCAATTAGTGTTTTATTTTTTTCAATACCTGTTCGTGTAAATATTCAGAATTTACTTTTCACTTGATGGTATTGAGAAATATTCAATGTGACAGGTTAAATTTAGGTGATGTTTAGAGAAAGCTTAAATTTAAAGATTAAACAGACTCGTTTTATTTGAAATTAGCAGCAAACAACCTTTTCCTTCGCTAATTTCCTAAGAAAAACTAAACGTACTAAATATAAGAAATCAGATATTTTTTTCTCTCTATATCACAACCTGCGGCACTAACTTAACGTGCGTGAGTATCACAAACGAAAATGTAAGAAAAGATTAAGAACAGTTCATTGAAATTAACACAACAGTAAAAACGATAAATAAAAGAAAAACATGTCAAATCATTCAAAACAATCAGTATTGATATATTTTTTTGAAAATTTACTAAGTGATGAGTTTTATGCTGTTGAAGAAATCAGTTGTGAAAGTGTGCGTCTGTGTGTGTGTGTGTGTGTGTGTGGTAATGACTGTGTAAAGACTACGAAATAGGTAGCAATTCAGGAAATTCACACACACACACACACACACACACACACACACACACACACACACACACACACACACACACACACACACACATATATATATATACATATATATGTATGTATATATCTTACATTGTTATTTCTGTATATCTATATGTATGTTTATATATATATATATATATATATATATATATATATATATATATTGTTATTTGTGTATATGTATATGTATGTTATATATATATATATATATATATATATATATATGTGTGTGTGTGTGTGTGTGTGTGTGTGTGTGTGTGTGTAAAAAATGACTGTGAGTATCCAAAATAGAGTGTTCAAGGCACGACTGTTTAATGCAAAATAACCCACAGAGTAAAATATATATCTGCTTGAATAACAAGAAATTTAGAAATAATTTTTATTTCCATTGAAATGAATACTATGTTTTAAATTTTATGTTTTTAAACAAATATATATATATATATATATATATATATATATGTGTGTGTGTGTGTGTGTGTGTGTGTGTGTTGGCGTGAGAAAATAAGTGGGAAATTGGATCAGAATTAATTATTCTTGAATCCGTTTTCTCTGTTTCGGTTTAGCCATTTTTCCACTTATTATTTCACATCTTGTCGGATTTACCAAATCTACAATTTCTACACACACACGCACACACACACACACAATATATATATATATATATATATATATATATATATGTGTGTGTGTGTGTGTGTGTGTGTGTGTGTGTCGGATAAAAGAGCAAATGAAGAAAAACTGATAGGTAGGCTCGAAATGAGCCTTAATTGACTAAGAATTTTATTTTCAATATTTTCCTTCGGAAAATATTTTGAAAAGTATTTTGTGTTGTGATCGTTCAAATATTTTGCGGCAATTCAAATATTGTTGTCAGTGAAGTTTCCCGAAATTTAAAAACTATATCTCGAATACTCTGATCAGTGAATAAATGCTGAAATTTTAATAGAAAAATTTTCCACTTCTCCAGTCTATTTTTGCACAAAAATTATTACTCTTTTTCGTTATGGAAATCAGTTGAGTTACCTTTAGTATATATATATATATATATATATATATATATATAAACCAACACCTAACCGGATCATCAGGACATTTCTGACCAAAGGAGGTTTGGACCAAAACTACATTTTATTGATTAAAAGACCGCTGGAAAGGAAAAAATTAGCATTAAAAATAAGTAAATAAGAGAAAATGAGAAATAAAAAAAAAAAGATTATTTCCTAACAATTTTTTTTGTGTGTCTACAAACATTTAGTATTTCCGAACTTCGGTTAATTTATGAGGTTTATTGTAGGAAGCAAAATTAGGTTTCTCCTCAATGTATCAATAACAATATTCATGCCCCATTTTCTATTTAAGACAGCTTCTATGATTGTAATATCCTTTTTGTAAGGTCCCAGCATAGAAAAAATTCCATAAAACAAAGAAAAGACTAAAAATATACGTATGTACTTGAAAATAACCAAACAATAGCGTATGCGTAGTCAAAATAGAATCCAAACGAAATTTATTTTTATGAAATTTTTTTTTCTGAACTTCGGTGGTGGGGCCTCCTCGTGTTGTAATGGTTAACGCAATGGACTGTGGAATCATAATGAGCGAGTTCGAACTCCAGTGGTGCTATTATGTTCACTTTCGGAAACATTACCCTTTGGAAAGGTAAGAAATCCCTTATCCTCCTCACAGCTATGGGTTAAATAGCACCACTACTGTTCTTCTAGAAGGATGGCTTTGACATTAAATAACCTAAAAGGTTGATATGCCATTAAACCAAAGAATCCAAAGCAAACCTTAATATCAGTTTGGGTAATTTTTTTATTTTATTTACAAGTTGTATCATTTGTGTTAGTTATAAAAATAAATAAAATACTTATAACTGTAGTTGTCGTCATAGGAAATGGACACGGCGACACGAGTTCAAATCCTGGACGAGACTGATTGCATTTCACATAGCACTAATATCCTTGGGAAAAGCATGAATCCAATTATTCTCCATCCAGCTATGGGTAAATTGTAGGGCAGACTAGGTTCTTCAGCCTTGGTGAGGTAACTAGTCTAGGAGAAGGAAAACTCTGAATTCAAACCTGATAAACACCGCTTAGAAATTGACCTTGTGCCATATCCTGCCCGAGCGGAGGGGTTGGGTAAATATTTATAGCTCTTCTTAATTATGTTGAGCATTTTCTAATTTCCACACGTAATGTAGGAAAAACACATTCGTTATTCTTTTAAAAATATATTGTTACATAATAAATATCAGTATAAAATAGCATTTCAAAATAAGATAGAAGGCATACTGTTTTCTTGCTAACAATTTTCAGACTAAATTCTAGGATATAGAAGATGATTGCGGTTTTAAAATTACAAACACTCCCGTTATAATTGAGAATTAGATACTTTTGGGTCTGATTAAATGGGGTTTGTTCGGTTGAAAAGGTACAGAAATGTTGGCAATAACAAACAATAAATAAAGAAAGGCATTAAGAATATCGAAGGTAAAAGTAAACTTTCTCCCTTTGCGTTTTGGAAAAATTTCTCTGGTTATTTTGTAAGAGATTTGTGTTACGCTAAGAACAGCTTTATATATAAACCAATTGGTATAACCCAAATGATTGTATCTTGTGGTTTTGGGATTATGACAAGAATAATAAATGCTCTTTGTTAATCATGATATAAGGGAATTTTACCCGTCTCTTATGGAAAAGGCCATAGACGAAGGCATTAAAGCTAGCTAAGGAGTATATAGTTATATCAGAGGATAACGGTAATATCATTAAGCATTGTTGTAAATCGCTACTGTAAAAGAATGAAGAATTGTGGATTAAAAAGAGTGTTAGTGGAAACTTCCACAACCCCATGGGTTCATTCAACGAGCTTAATTGTCCGAATTTATAGCGTGCTTATTTTTATACAACATCCATGGTATTAAAGAGTCCTGCATCCATGGTGTTTATCGAGATGATGGATTGATTATTTTTTATGACTGTTCGTATAGAAAAGGTGATATGATAAAGGAAAAATTACATTGGTTGTTTAATAAGTGAGGATTCAAGTTGGACACCCAAACTAATTTAAAAATTACGGATTATTTAGACGTTACATTCAACTTGTATAACGATAGCTTGCCTCCATTTAGGAAAAACAACCAATATAGTTGTAGTTTTGATCCAACCTTTTTTTAGTCAGAATAGTCCTGATGATCCGGTTAGGTGGAAAGTAGATAGATTCTTTCTGACTCTGTAGGTATTTGTAATTCGTTCTACCTTGTGTATTGATCACTCTTATATTTAGTTTAAGGGACTCTGTCGGAGATTTTTCTTTTGACTAGGCATTACGTCATTGGTTGATTGTTTTCTAGTCCTTTCTTTTTTTAAGGAATTTTTTCCTGCATATCAGTTCGTGTATTATCTTTGAATTTGAAAATTGTATCAGCTAGGTTTTCCATACCATCAGAATTATAGAAATGTTATAAAAATTAATATATATATATATATAAAGAGAGAGAGAGAGAGAGAGAGAGAGAGAGAGAGAGTGATGGATAAATGAAAAAAAAGTAGAAAGATGGATTTAAAAAGATGTTTCATATTTCGTTATCAGAAAACTTTATTTTTCAAGTTTCTACTCTATATTTAAAAGTAACAAGAGTTTCTACTTGAAATATTTCTGAAATATTCTCTTGTTGTTTACAATCATCATTGTTATTTTGAACATTACATCATTTGATTTAACACACCGATTACTATTTTACGCAGAAAACATTTGTCGCAGTCAGTTTTGTTTATATATCTACACTCAAAAGACACGATCAGCGTTTATTTTCTTGTGAGAATTTTTAGAGCTTTTTTTTATTGGATAGCCAGTTTTGACGGCACCGGTGGCAGTTTAAATTCTCAAGTGTATATACAAATATTTCAGTTGGATTTTTTTTTTAAATATATTTTTTTCAATTTTACACTTATTGCAGTGCATGTTATCACAGTAAACGTCTAATCTCAAAAAAGCAAAGCAAAACAAATACATACTTACAAGTATGATTCTGACTTTAGATATCATCTTTAATAATCAATCGTTGAAAGTAAAACCACCTTCCGACGTTGTTAGAGCAAAGTTAAAGGAACATTTTTGATTTTTGCTACTTTGTTAGGTACATCATTTTTTTTTTCTTAAAACTCTTATTAAATCCTCACACAATAGAACATTACTATTCTATTCTAACGTTCCTTAGTAGATGCTTCATACGTATCTCATTTTGACTGACAAAACTCGAGTTATCAAATAGTTTTAGGCTTCTGTTGCTACGTGATGGTCAGCAAACTTGTGAGATAGATAATTTTGGCACATGCTGCCTGGCTTCCTTGGTTCATGCAAAACGAATATGTTTCATTCGAAGGCAATAGTTATGCCTGTAACCTCTCAGAGAAGAACCGCTTCTTTAAATTCATCATTACGTGCCTAGCATTCATTGTGCCGTACTTATTACCTTTGCTTATCTGCTGTAATAAGATGAATAAAAATGTCCTAAACTAATTATCAATAACCAAATAGAGAAATAAACAATACATAATAAATAAGGTAAATGTAAATTAGTAAATGAAAGTGTAACTCCTGTCTTAGAGAATTGGAATATTTTCAAAGAATTCCCATCTTAGGGACAGATATATAATTATTTTCTATGACCCAATACGTGATTGAATGAGCCATTTTAAGTAATTCCTCTTCATAGCATCTGTCAGCGCAATGGGTTATTACACTGATATATTCCAATTAACGAGTGGGATGCTGTTTAGGGTTGCATAGAACCAGAAGCAAATACATTACTGAACGTTCCAGATAGACTTCATTTTTATATGTTTAATGAGCTCCATCTTCCATGATGTTTCCCTCAAGCTCGTGGATGAAATAGTTTCATGCTTTTTACAATGCAATATGTGTAAATTGTCTTCGAAGGGATTTGAAGTCGTGTAATCGATTTCAGTTTTCATGCTTTTAACCGTTACGCCACTTGCAAATTCTCACTTTGTAAAGGGTGATTAAATATCCTTTCTGTTTGATGATATTTTGGTAATTTTTTTGTTCCTGGGATATTACTAATCAATCTTGTATTTCTACTTGAAATGACAACATTATATTTAATTTTCATTTTTCATCAAATATCGATTTCCTATCTGCAAATACCCAATCATCGATATATTTAGAGTACAAGAATACAAACCTGATCACTGATCTTAAAATTCATGACACAAATGTGTGTTTGCAAGCGCCTTAATCCACAAATGGTTCTTACTCTCTCAGTCGTCAACATTTTTCTAATTACATTTGCCATAAGCACCATCTGCAAAGGTCATATTGCCCATTTGCGATTCAAGAATAAAAAAAGAAGCTTAGAAGCGCGCAGAGAATCAAACGTGTCAAATATTCACTCTGAAAATAGCAAAAAACATGATCATTCATGAATGTGAAGTTGCTACAATTGTGTTAAAAGATTTCTGATTAGCTGCCGATAGCTGATATTTTCTTTTGGTTCACGAGGTCGGGTTGAACAGTTTTATGATTGCTTGGCGAAGCAGCGTTATATAAAATGTGTTTCTTTTATTTTATATATTTCTTTCAGCTTTTAAACTTTCTTTATCTCTTTTCTCCTTCTGAAAACTTCAACCATCTCTGCCACATCAAGTTTTAAATAATGCTGTCGTACGAATAACCCCAATTCCTTCGCACATCTTTAGTTTTATTAGTATTTTTGTTAAGTTATGCGAAATGGTCAGAACAATGAGTGTTTATCAAAAATGTTTTTATCACAGTACCATATTTTAAGCTTATACAATAATCTTTCGATTATCTGCCATTTTTTGAGTGCTCACTTGTTCCATTACTTAACGTTTTAAGGATTAGAATCAATAAATGAGGATCGTCTATTTCAAGCACAACACACAGCACTTAAATTTTTTAACCAATTTTAGACAGCACAAATATTGTTTTATATTATTCCATTTAAAGATTTCTGGGATCAGGTTTGACGTTTTTACAGCCCATTTTAAGATAGAGTTTTAAAATTTCGTAAATCTCAATATATAGATTTTCTATAATCATCTGAAACAAAAGTATAGATAATAATATTACCAACACACACACACACACACACACACACACACACATATATATATATATATATATATATATATATATATATATATATATATATATATATATATTTAATATGTATGAGAAATACATATGTTTTAGGTATGTACGTAAATTGGTTTTGGAAATAAAGTTGTGTAAACCATAAAAATACATTTTATATCTTCTAACAATTTATGTTTTACCATTTTTTCCTTTTTTATGTATTTTTCCGTGTCCAATTCTACCGATGCGACTAAGCGATATTCTATAGGATATGAGACAGTATATCTCGCTTTCATTCTTTCATTATCTTATTTCCATATTCTTATCATTGAATTTCAATTGCATAATGGCCGCCTTCACTTGAAATCAAAGTCACCGGAAGTCACATTAGAATTTAAAATTATTTTAATAATGCTATCGTCAAAATGTTCCGATTTTTAGTTATTCTCACGTTTGTACAACCGTTTTAAAGTCCGACCCATGTGGATCAATGAGGTTAAACTGAAATATGATCTTTAAATTTCACAATGTTTTGCAGCACACGGGTAAAGTACAAATACTTTTTAAAAAAATCCAATTTATTTGAATTTTACTCGGACGTCTATTGTAACAGTGAAATCCAGAATTTGACAAATACAAGTCTACATTACGATGCCGAGATCTGCTATCCTGGCTGAATTATTCAATTTTCGAAGACATAATAATTGTTTATCTTTATTATTTAAAATCAACCTGGTTTTCACCTATACTTTTTGCTGCATATTCAATTTCAGTAACTTGTACAATTATCAAGAGAGGAACCATTCTCAATATTATGATGTTTCTCTTGGAAATTTACTTTTTGTAACCAGGTTTTCATTTGGTCTCTTGAAATAACATTTTTGTACAACGGTTTTTCTATTTAATTCACGACGTTATCCTCCAACTGCTCTACTTTATGTATAAACTTCAACTTTCGTGTAACTTCATTCAAATTCCATAGAAACGATAAAATTCTTTGACAACTCCCATTCGAATGTATCCCCTGTTTATTGTTCTCTTCTCCAGTCTTGATGGAATCTGACATGATTTAAAACGCATCTTCACTCATTATAACATTGTTGTTTGCTTTATGATATTATTGTCTATATTTGTCGTCTATCTATGCAATGAGCTTTTTAGTTCAAATTATTTCCATTTATTTTGATCTATAGCTTTATAATAGACATTGTTTAATAAGTAATTGACTTCAGACCAGTATTTCTTAAAATGGTAGCAGAATGGGTGTATATATTATTGGCAGGCACTTGTAATTGTTCATTTTGGATCAGGGTTGTGTTTGTCTTCTGTACCCAGTGAACATTCTTGTTTTATGGAACACTCTTTACTCAAGAGTCAAAAATTTATTCCATCATATCCTGCCACTTGTCATATATTAAATTGTCAAGTTTTTTACTTCATATATTTTCACATATAATTATATTCTTATATATATATATTCATGAGATGATGTCATCGTATATTTTTGTCATCTAATTATACATATACATATGTATTTCTTTATCATTTCTACTTTCCTCATTTCGAAGTTAAGTTAAATATTTCTTAAAAGCTCTACCTTTCACTTATTTCACTCCATGTCCAATAACCTACACACACACACACACACACACACACACACACACACACACACACACACACACACACAAATATATATATATATATATATGTGTGTGTGTATATATGAAGTTGTCGACCATAATCGAGAGCGACTCGAAGACTCACTTTTCAATAGCTTCTCCCCTGAGGTCTAGTGGAGGGCGCTACTCCATTCTCATGATCACTCCACTTGACCCTTGATCCGTACCTGATATTGTTGTGTGTTAAACGAGGCGGCATCAAGTACTATTTTTGGAGTTTTTGGTATAACTCGACCTGGAACTGAACCCTCGACTCCCGAACCACTGACAAAAACTCTACCATTTAAACAAATATATATATGTGTGTGTGTGTGTGCATGTGTGAACTGACGCACTACAAACCTGATTTATATGTATTTTTCCTGTTGGTCAACTTTCGTCCACGACTTCTGCTTTGACTTTTGTGTTTCTCTTTGTTTGTTCAACCTCAATTTTATGATGCAATACATTTTTATTTTTTCCTCATTTTTATGCCACACATCAAATGCAAATTATATGGTATAATTATATTTCATAGATTTATTTGGATCTTTTGAGTAAAGTATATTGAATGTGTTATTTGTCTAAATTGAATATGTTCCATAAACTGGAGAAGTACCTCGGAATATAACATACATACATGCATACATAGATACATACATATTGACCGAGACAGAGAGACACACGTGCACATTCACATACATACAGAGTTCCGCACATACATACGTATTGACTTAACTGAATAGAATTACCAGTATCATCTAACCCTGTACAAATTCCCGCATGTGTAGATGATCGACATTTAAACCAATTCCCTCACGGAATAAGAGTCTCCTAAAGAAGTTACTAATATATCCATCAGGACAAAATACAAGACCAGTCAAAAGGTAGATGCATTTGTCAAAAGGCGGATGACAACGTTCGTTTACCACATTCACGTAATGTAGTGAAATAAGGCATTGAATCTTCGACTCTGTATTCGACTTCAAGGAGAAATGGTTACAAAGATTTAAATAAATCAGCTATCTAGGAAGATTATTGTTTGAAGTAAATTTAAAAGTGATGGACCCAAATCTTTTGTCAAAAGATTGGTCTAAGATATGAGCACAGATAAAAAAATAGGCGATTTCAGTATCAGTCAAAGATGAAGGCATTTTTGGATGGATTTTATTGAAACTGTTGGGTATCACCCACCTTTTTCCACACAATGAACTAGTCCATATGCCATATATAGCAGTGGCTACTAATACCAAGGCAGACGAGAAGGTGAAGAGCAGCTTCTTCTAGGAATAGTATTAGAGCGTTGGAGATTGAAGATCGCACTAGATCACCTTACTTGCTACTGTAATAATTCTGTCGTTGGACTATATCTTTATTCTGTATTTCTATGTTCTTGTCTACTAATAGTCTCTCTATTGAATATACTTTTTCCTGAGAATATATCTCTATTTCCTTTCATGCCGTGGTTTGTTCCTTATTTAATATTACAAGCGTTCACTCATCCTATGTTCTTGTCTACTAATAGTCTCTCTATTGTATATACTTTTTCCTGAGAATATATCTCTATTTCCTCTCATATCGTGGCTTGTCCTTTATTTAATATTACAAGCATTCACTAATCCTATGTTCTTGTCTACTAATAGTCTCTCTATTGTATATACTTTTTCCTGAGAATATATCTCTATTTCCTCTCATATCGTGGCTTGTCCTTTATTTAATATTACAAGCATTCACTAATCCTATGTTCTTGTCTACTAATAGTCTCTCTATTGTATATACTTTTTCCTGGGAATATATCTCTACTTCCTCTCCTATCGTGGTTTGTCCTTTATTTAATACTAAAAGTGTTCACTAATCCTATGGTCGTGTCTACTAATAGTCTCTCTATTGTATATACTTTTTCCTGAGAATATATCTCTATTTCCTCTCATATCGTGGTTTGTCCTTTATTTAATATTACAAGCGTTCACTAACCCTATGTTCTTGTCTACTAATAGTCTCTCTATTGTATATACTTTTTCCTGAGAATATATCTCTATTTCCTTTCATGTCGTGGTTTGTTCCTTATTTAATATTACAAGGGTTCACTCATCCTATGTTCTTGTCTACTAATAGTCTCTCTATTGTATATACTTTTTCCTGAGAATATATCTCTATTTCCTTTGATGTCGTGGTTTGTTCCTTATTTAATATTACAAGCGTTCACTCATCCTATGTTCTTGTCTACTAATAGTCTCTCTATTGTATATACTTTTTCCTGAGAATATATCTCTATTTCCTTTCATGTCGTGGTTTGTTCCTTATTTAATATTACAAGCGTTCACTAACCAAAACGCAACAGAAACTGATTGAAGGTGATTGACTATGTGCACAGTAGTAACTGATCATAAAAAAACCACAAGTACAGAGTTATATATTGTAAAAGGTTACAAAAATCATTAAAATCAAGTTCTAACATATTTGCTGTTTTACCCAAGTGATACACGACCTAATGGTGGAGTGGTTTTAAGAATATTGACATGATTAAAGTATCATGTAAGACATGGCCATATTAATTTATTATTTTATAACGAGACTGTTCATCTCTCATATATCATTTTCACAATGTATATACAGAGATAACGACTCTACAATAACTGCAGTTTGTAAGGAAACATTATCACCCGTTACAGATAAATTTTCTAAATTCTCTGCTGTGGAATTTTTAACTATGTCTTCCTTCGCGAAATTTTGTTAGCAGTGTAGGTAATTTGTACTAACTTCCTTTTCGGATTCTTATAGCCTCCAAAGATTTTAACCTAGATATGAACGTCAAATTATTTTAAATTACTTGAACCAATTGGTTTATGTAGTTGATTGCGATTTTTCGATATTTTTTCCTAATACATTTTTCCTATTATACGATAATGACAAAATCCTTTTTATTAGCTCAAACATACATCATTTATTCTAAACATGTATTTTCTAGACTATGATTGAAAACAGTATCGCTTAAACCATTTATAATATCCGTCTCATGTTTCTCTGCAAAACTGTATTCTATCTATCTATCTATCTATCTATCTATCTATCTAAATTGTACACTAAATTTGTTAAGATAAATAGCTTCTTATGAGGAATACAGTAGTGCCTCTGCATTTCAGTTTAAGAACCTTTGGCATTTATCAGATAAAAAAATCGATGATTTAAACTAACTAGAAGGAAACAACTTTCTCATTCACCAAACAAACCACCATTTTCACATTGGCATTTATTTTATTTTCTAAGAGTTGAGAATGTACGTCATCAGTTTATCTTTGATTTTTAATATTAATGTAGCAAGCATTTAAATGTTTGATATGAATTCAGCAAGGATTTAAACGTAAAAAAGGAAAAAAATATGGATTCTAACCATGAAATCCCTCATTAGAAATTGCGTTAACTTTATAAAAATGCCACAATCACTAAAAAAAAAAAGCATTTAAATGCCATGTCGTAAGTATTCATTGTATTTTGGATGTAGAATGTTCTTGCTTTATTGAATCTTTATATTTTCTTCTTGCTATATATTGAATTACGTTAAAGGGGAAATCATTTCTCTGTAATGGAAACTGTCACCAATATATTGATTGAACGAAATCGACATAAATTTAATTATCCGAACCGGACGAAATATTAGAAAACCAACCGGATAAATAGTAATATAAACAGATAATTGGTATTTATTTATCAATTTGCTTTAGTTTTTGCTGTTACGCTTAAGTTAATATGGATATACAACATACATGTCATATATTTTAGCAATTAGTGAGGAGAGTATCTGAGGCGTTGTGGCTAATGTGTTAGACTGCAACATCCTATCAAAGGAAATTCGAACTTCAGTCGTACTATTACGTTCAATTTCAGACTAGTGCACTTAAGAAAGGTATGAATACTCTTATCCACCTCCCCCAACCTAAAGTCAAATTGTATCACTATTCCTCGTCTACAATAATAGCTTTAGCATTATTAACCCTTGAAGTTTGATATGCCTTTAAGCAAACAAAACAAAACAAATCATGCACACACACACACACACACACACACACACACACACACACACACACACACACACACACACACACACACACAGAAAATGAACGATAATGAGAAAAAATGTGGCATTATAAACAGGCTATGTCAATTTAGAAGAAATTGCTAAATTTCTACCTGTGCTTACAATTTCCCGAAGAAACATAAAACACAGATTTATAGATAATACATAGCAACATCGGTTAATTTTTAATGTAAGATGACTCTTCTCACTCCCATTTGTGCCCGTACTTTGATTGATATTACAATTCGTATCATTAATTCTCAGCTGGACTCCATTATACTATCCATAATACCTATGCTTGGGCGTCTATTTTTCTTTAGTATTCGAACAATTCACTCCTTTTCATCTAAGAAAGTATAACACCCCCCCTCTGTAAAAAGTACTCAATTATATTAATTAAGTATGTTAGATAAAAGCCTTCTCTCTTTTCTGAGTAAAATTAATTTTAACTTAGAGAAACCCCAAGTAAAAACCAAAGATTTCCCCACAATTCATTAGTACGTTTAGAATGTACATTTCACAGTCGATTTGTATTAAATAAATCACATCGAAATACTTCCAAAGGAAAAAAAAGCTGTTGGTATCTTTTTGTTCAGGTTCATAGAATGTAGCAGAGACCTAAGATATTCATTTTAAATAAATTTTGATGAAGATACCAGTGTTTAATTTAATAAATATAAGTTAAGGCTTCCCAAGTTTCAGGCAGATCTATTGATATGAAAAAGACACAATGATTGATGTGTAATCATTGTGGTTACAGTTTTTCTTGGATAGAAATTAAAAGAGTTCATATAAATTTTGAATTGGTAGATATTACACTTTTACTTTTTAAAAAAAAAATTGAATCAAATGAAATGTTATAGATAAATATTCTTTTAGATAAAATGTTCGAAGTTTATATAGTTGCATGAAAAGTCTTAATGTAAATAACTTTTGCAAGTAAAAAACAACAGGAAAATAAAAAAAAAGCCGAAAGTTACGAATACATTCTAATTTATAAATATTACTATGCCTTGTCATATTGCTAAGCCTTGTTCAAATTACTGCAAACTGTAGAAATGTTGCAAAAAATATCTGATTAGACAAGTTGATGAAAAAAATGTAGAAATTAATTTTTAGATTGTTCGCTTTTGTACATATTTTACTTTAAATATTTGAAATTATAAGTAAAAATATTTCCGGAATTTAACTTATTTAATGTATCATTTCCATGTGTAGCAAATGAAAAACTTCATACGTTTTACTCAGCTAGAAAAAGTCTATCAGTTTTACTATCTCTGCACATTTGTTATAATTTGATGCACTATAGGATTGCAACTTAGACCCGCATCTGGTTAGCTTGAAGACGCGGCTTCTTAGATGATTTGCTTGCGGCTGTATGCTTTATAAAGCTTCCTTTTAAATAGTAGACAAGCAGCATTGGGTATCACTTAATCTATGCAACAGAAAATAAAGTCTTTTCAGTATCCTTTCCCACTATTTCATTTAACTGTGTCAGCGTTAGGGGCGCATGGACAGCTGAATTCGAAGTGTCAGTATATAGGTTATAAGCTTTCTTCAGATTCGGGTAAGCAAACATAAATGTTGACGTTGTCAATCTTTTGAAAGATAAAAGCATTGCTAACAACAATTCGTCCAACTGAAGCTAGTATACTTTTGAATTAATTGAACAGAATGTCTATAATACGAATATATAACCAATAAAGCGAAGTAATTCGTTGACCATCTTTGGACTCACTAATGATTTCCTAATATCTACCCAATTTTTATCGGGATGAATGACTACTCTATTTATTGTGAAAACCCGAATCATTTATTTCTTTTATTGAAAATTACATTCAGCTAATTTTAGCTTAAACTTGTTCCTTGGTTGTTGGCTGAATACATTTTGCCTTAAATGATCCAATTTTTGTTGCCAAAAAATTGAGATATCATCTAAATGAGCTTCAGCATCCCACCTAAAATCATCTTCAACATTATCATCAAGTCAAGCTGACAGCATGGATTTCCCTGACTTTCTCTCTCTGTCTCAGTCTCTCTCTGTCTCTGTCTCTGTCTCTGTCTCTCTATCCGTCTCTATCATTCATCGCCCCCGGCATTCTTCCTAGCTACATTATGTGTCCACATAGAGCTGATGTAAATAAGTTCTGGCTGGTCGGTAAACACAGGGCACGTCCATATGTTGGGGTCAATTGAAAAAAACTCACTTATGGGTCCGTCCTTGTTTCTCCAGGAATGTCCTGCATGTCTTGTTCTTCTTACTTGGATAGTTTTAGAGATGAGAGGTAAGTGGCCGTATAGGTGTTGATTTGTGGGTGTTGCTTTCTGGATTGGTTCAACATAGCATGTTGAATTCTTGTGTAGTCACCATCTACATTTTCCTCCGGCGTTTTGTAAACATCCATGGGCTGCATCCATAGAGTAGTAGTTTTTACAGCCACAGCTTGGAAAAAAATCTAATTTTATTTTAGCGGTTATATCAGACTTACATATGACCAATAACTATAAAACCGGTTTTAAAAAAATCTTATAATACTCTTTCTTCTAATCAGTAACAAACCTGAAAA
>OY757915.1:120274629-120385465 GCA_963585895.1 Sepioteuthis lessoniana | reverse complement strand
TGACTGCTTTTAAATTTGTTCTCGATGTGCTCTTCCTTCTGCTCACTTGATTTACCGCCTGCCGTAATAATTGTGATTGTCACTGGTTTACTGTATTTATAGTCCAAGCGTTAAATGTAGCTTTGTTGGCAGAGGGTTTGCAGCTAAGTAATTTTGGTTTTTATTTGAGCTCTGAAGCTGATATTTCGAACACTGAAGCCAGAAATAAAACCATAGCTGAAGTGCCCCTTGTTTACCAACGCGAAGGGTAATGGGGTTTAGACATAAGGATTAGATAAGAGCCATGGTAATCTTTCGTTGGCTATTATTTTCCTCATCGACAGACGCAAACCTTATAGATGAGTAGTAATAATTTGTAGAATGAACTGTTTCATCCTACAGGTTAACCTATGGGGTTCTTTCGCCCAGCCTCAAGTAAAGTTCGCCGTTAACCCAATTTTGGATTCATCCGCCTCATTTCACATCCACGAAGATGTTTCCCATCTTTTGGTGGTGATATACGCTCTCATACCTTTTTGGGGTGTAGTAGGTGTACTAGATTTAAAATTTTCTTCTCAGCTTCGCAGGGTTATATTCCAGACTTTATCATTTATGCTTTCAAGTAAATATCGTAACGCAAATTCAGGTTTGTAAATTTAATTCTATCTAAGCTTTGTGGATTAATTTCATTTTTCACCTAAACAATTAAACCTCAATTTAGTCATAGTCATTTTATTTATTTATATATATATATATATATATATATATATATATATATATATATATATATATATATATACTTTATTCTTTAAGAAAAACAACGAAACCGGTCACATAGAATTATAAATTTATTTCCATCCTGTTACGCATTTTTGAAATTTCCAAAAAAAAGCATAGTTAATTTTGAGAATTAATGTATATGATAAATAAAATAAATTGTTAGATAAAAAATTGTGAAAAAACATAATACATACGTACTACTCATAAAGAGTGTAACTGATTACTGCTTTCTAAATA
Source organism: Sepioteuthis lessoniana (assembly GCA_963585895.1). Taxonomy (NCBI): domain Eukaryota; kingdom Metazoa; phylum Mollusca; class Cephalopoda; order Myopsida; family Loliginidae; genus Sepioteuthis; species Sepioteuthis lessoniana. Next base: position 120,384,469 of record OY757915.1, on the reverse strand, counting down.
GTTTTGAAATCTTAAAATATTTTAAATGAATTAAATATTTGTTTTAGTTTAATATATCTATTAATGTATCATTAAGTGAGGTTATTAATTAAAGTTTAAATCTAATTCAATAAAAAAAACTGTAATTTAGGTTAAAATGTAATTAAAAAATAAAGAATTAAAATTTAAAAAAAAAATAAATTTACTAAATTTCTAACCGAAATTAAAATTTAAAACGGAAGTGGGCTTAATGAGGAGATAACTATTCACCCCTCTTCTATCCCCTTCCACTCTTCTGTGTCTATTCTAGTTTTTTAATAAAAAAGATCTGAAGAAGTTCGGTTAATTTTTTTTTTTTTTCGTGTTTTTGGAAATGCGTAACAGGATGGAAATAAATTTATAATCCTATGTGACTGGTTTCGTTGTTTTTCTTAAAGAATTTATTACTCTGTATTATTGGTACATTGAGCTCTTTACCAGGAAAATTTAAATATTCATTCATGAATAATTTCTTTTGTTCTTGTGATTGTGTTTCTTGGTTATTTGGTAGTGTATCGTTTGGGAGTGTGGTGTTTTCATTTGCCGAGGTTTGCGGTTCTTTTTCGTTGGATTGTTTTTGTTTGGCCCCATTTGGTGTGTCTGGCACAGTGTTATTGTTTTGTTTCAGTGTTTTTTGATGGATTTCTCGTAATTCTAGGTCAGAAAACCAACCCTATTATTATTATTATTATTATTACTCATTAGAGTTTTTCACATCAGCATAAGCTGATGGTCTTTCGCTGGAGATTGAGTGACAGCAAATCTCCTCAAGTCTCCAGGACTCTTCTCAGTATTCTGGCAGTTTTCTATAATTCTGTTTTTGGGTGCTCTCCACTCGGCCGCCAACTTCTAAATCTCCAGACACTTTAATAATCCTTTAGTTACCGTGCCAAAAACACAAATCACAATTGTGATCACAATTATGTGATTGATGGTTTCGTCTCTGTCACTGTATAGTGTACATTTGCTATTTTGTTGGGTCTTATCTATACTCGCTTTGATATGATTGGTTTTCATGGCGCTGTTTTGTGCTGTCATTAGGAGAGATTCTATTTCTCTCTTAAAGTTTCCTTTTCTTAGCCATGTCCATGTTTTGTCGTGTGAGACGTTGTTCATTAGTCGTTTAAAACGCCCCTGGAGTTGTTTTTCTTCCCATTTCTTTTTCTAGTTTTTGTCATTCTGTAATCTATCGTGTTGTCAGTATTGTTTTTTTTTCTATGTAGTCTTCGAGTAGTTGTATGGATGCATCAACGCTGTCTTCGATGCTGGCAAGTCCTCTTCCTCCCTCTTTCTTGGTACTGTGACGGCAAATTAGAATAAAATAGGTCCCCGGATGAGCAACCATTTAAAAGCGTGAATTTAAATATTGTTATCACCAAACGAGATGTTTATTTTTTCGCGCGTGTGAAGACGGGGCGGTCTGGCACTTGATCCCTCGTAGAATAAGTCCTTGTTCAGAGTCCTTTCTCGGGCACATAGGAACTGGCATATTATGTGGGGGTTAATTTAAGCCTAGACTGACCGCCGTTGGCAAGGTGCTTCCAAATTTCACATTATACATACACCCACCAGGCCACTAGCTCTTCCACCCCTAGATTTATGGAAGGTGTGGACTTCTAGGTTTAGATATAATAATATTAATTATAGCAGTCAGCAACTCCCGTATAATATTTTTAAAGGAATATTTTAAGGCGAAAGAAGCTAAAAAAGAAACATGAAACAAACGATTTTGATAAAGACGACACAAATGAACAAACTTCAACACGTGGGAACACTAGAATATAACTATCTTTTTACTACACACGCGGATACACATATTCAACGTGTCGGCTATATTATCAGCGGATAATATATGACGATAAATGTCTTTCTTCCTTTTCTTCTTTTCTTTAGTCTTTTTTTTTTCTTTAAATTGAGAGAGAGAGAGGGAGAGTATATAATTGGGTATAGGGAGAAAGAGTCTTAATTTTTACTTATCTTGGTGGGTTCTTTCGGAGAGTATTTTCTTGTTTTACGGGCTGACGGATTTTATATTATATTTAGTTCTGGCTTGAAGGTATAGGTTCTTCCCTCTTGTCCAAGATTCTTTCCGCTTTCTTTACCCGGAGTCTGGCGCGAGATTCGTCCCCATCTGTTCACGACGACCTCTGTTCCAAAAACTGATTTTCTTTTACCCTATGTCCGCTGACGGGAAGAAGGTGCCACTTCCGTTTTAGGGTTCTAGCTAAGCATTTAGCTTCTATATTCTTCCTTCCCCTCTCAGACGATTCGTTAGGACTACTATATGTCCCTGTACCCCATTCTTTACCTATCCGGTCACAGAATGCAAACATCTGTTGGTTTCCATTCTGACCCGGATTTGTTACTTGAGGAATTGACCTAGATTCCTCTTTCAACGGTCAGTCCTTGGCCTGTTAATTCAAACACCAAGGAATAGTAGTATTTCCTTATTTCTCTTCTCTCAGTGGGAGACCACGTGACAGTACATATAGTCTGTCCATGTCGTGTCTGGGATGTAATCCCTTGTGCATGGTCATTAGTTTTCTTGTTCTTTGATCCATTTGTCTAAGTTCATCCCTGGTCCACATGAGAAAGGGTCCCGAGTATCTAATGAGGGGGTACAGCCTAAGTATTTATTCCTTTGATAAGGTTTCTGCAATTGAGTTTTGTCTCGAGTAGTTTTCGCGTTCTCCTGAAATATTTTTTTTTGAATTTGTTTTTCATTTCCACTTGTTTGATGGTATCAGCCTCCAAGATTCCTAAATATTTCGAGGTCTCGTTTTCTACTTGTGTTCTGCTCTTGTCTTGATTTGGTCCTTCTATTCCGCCCGTTAGATGCCCTTTGCCACTTTTTATAACGAGCAGAGCGTATTTTTCAATGCCAAATTCCATCCCGATGTCTTGATTATTATTATTATTATTATAATTTTTATTATTATTCTCACATTAGAGGTTTTCACATCAGCAAACGTTGCTGGTTTTTCACTGTAGTTTGAGTGACAGCAAGTCTCCTCAAGTCTCTAGGACTCTTCTCAGTATTCTGGCCGTTCTCAATAATACTGTAGTTTGGATGGTCTCCTCTCGTCCACCAACTTCCAAGTCCCCCAGTCCCTTTAGTAATACTTTAGTTACTGTTCCAAACGCAACAATTATAATTGGAAAAATTGTCACCTGCATGTTCCACAGTTTTTTTCTATTCTCTAGCAAGGTCGAGGTACTTATCCTTCTTTTCACATTCTTTCAGATTAATCTGTGATCAGCCGGGACAGTAAAGTCAACAATTTTGCAAGTCCCATTGGAGTTGATGTGTGTCATTTTCTCGGACAGGTGCTGGTTTGAGCAGAAAACATTTGTTTGTATGGTCTAATTTAAATTTCTTGCATATCTCCCAGTGGATCACTTAACCGACCCAATCATGTCTAGTATTATATTCCTTCTGTGCTAATTTGCTGCAACCGCTTATCATGTGATTGATGGTTTCACCTCTGTCACCGCATAGTGAATATTTTCTATTTTGCAGCGTCTTATCTATTCTCGCTTTGATATGATTGGTTCTTACGGCGTTGTCTTGTGCTGCTTTTATAAAGTTTCCTTTTCTTAGCCAGGTCCAGGTTTTTCCGTGTGAGATGTTGTTTATTAGTAACCCATAGAGTTGTTTTCCTTCCCATTTTTGTTTTCTAGTTTTTGTCACTCTTTCGTCTATCGTGTTATCGGTATTGTTTCTGATGGTTGTAATTAGTCCTCGTTCGTGTTTTTCTATGTAGTCTTCGAGCCGTTGTATGGATGCGTTAACGGTGTCTTCGATGCTGGCAAGTCCTCTTCATCCCTCTTTTCTGGCTGTGAACGTCGTCTCTGGGATATTATTATTATTATTAGTTGTATCAACTTTATCATCACTACTATTACAAAATTATCAAACATGAATTGATAATATTTGGCCCCGCTTAATTTGATATCTTAATGTGATGTAAGAACGTTTTTAGTAACTGTTACGTGATAAATTCTGTACAAATTTAAAAGATCTAAAGAAAAGGCAGATAACGATGTACAAAGTGTAAGCATCTGTCTTTTCAAAATGTTAATGTATACAAAAATAAATAAAACTCTGTCACTGGCAATATACAATTATGGTTAAATATAATATACTTCTTTTTTAAGTCGCATTTTTAGAATAAACCAATTTAAGTATCAATTTAATATCGGAAATTAAAAAAAAAAGAATTTATGCATAATCAATATATATTCACTAGCCGTGAAAAGGATTTGGCCATTCACAAAAATGTTATTTCTCATCATAAAGTGTTATTGTTAATGAAACAAGTTAAGTATCACAATAATTCTATTTATTATATTAAATACAAGTCTTGCTGAGCCATAGTAAATACAACTTGAACCAAAAAGACACAAAAAAACTTCTTGAGCTTTTGATTAATCAACATGGCCCCCTTTTTGTCGCTTTCAATTCTTCGGAGATTACCAGCATTCTTTCCACCAAAAACCGGTTGTAAACTGAAGATAGTTCTTCCCAGCTGCCCCTCAAGGGTTTTCAGAGGTGAACCGCATTTGTTGGTTGTTTTGTTCTGACATTTCGTTCAAGTTCATCCCACACTAGTTAATGGGATTTGAGCCTGCTGTGACGTGGTATGCTACTTAGAGAGGGAAAGGGAAGATCAATTCTCCTACCCTTTGTGTTTGAACAAACAAGACCCAAGGACTGGCCGTTAAAGCAGTCAAAATGAAGATTAAACCCAGCTACTTGCACTCCATGACCAATAATTGGTTGGACATAGAAGGGAATGTCGGTCATTGTAGTAGCCCGAACAAAGAAAGAGGAAAGAAGAAAGAGCCAAATTATTGACCGAGCCTTTAGCATAAAAAAGTAGTACCTTTTCGTCTGAGGAAATTTGGAAAAGGTTCTTTAGTTCTGGACAGACGTTGGCAAGAGATGGACGCCAAGTTAGCCAAGCTCCGGGAAAGAGTAAAATGGAATCTTTGTACAGAAGATAGCAGAAAGGGCCTTCAGCAAGATTCTAGAGAAATGCCGCTCATCCTCAAAAGAAGGTAACCTGAGAACTAACCTTCGAAAGATAAGTACAACTCAACCTGTTTTTCCTCCTACCCTTCCTAAATATTGGAAATTATATATATATATACATATATATATTCAGAAAAGGAAAGAGAAGAAACTGAAAAGATTTGTTTCGTCAACCGTAAATGAATGAGTGGACTTAATACTTTCTCAAGTAAAAGAAAGAAAAGTAAAAAGAAAGAAAACAAAAAAAAAAGGAAAGAAAAAAAGGAGAAAGAAGAAAAGGACTGTCGAGAGACATTTGTGTTTAACACCGCCTACTTGGCTTAACAAAGCCGATGGTTTAAAAGGAAAGAAAAAAAGAAAAAAAGGAACTGTTTCTTAAATCTCATAATTACTTGTTTGGTCGTCGCTTATTGAAGCTTTGTTACAGTTTAAAGGTTCACTTATGTTGAAATCTAATGGTTATGTTGTTAATCTATCGAGTTGCCTTTTTTTGCACATTATCTTTTTCAGCTTCGTATCGCTAAATGTCTTATTCGCCTTAAAAACATTACAAGGGAATTTTGGAAATTCGACTACAGTGAAATATATTTTGTTTTAACCTAGAATTCCATGCTTTCCGTTATTCGAGTGGGGTAGGAAAACGAAGGACTTGGTGGGGTATGTGAAGGTGAAATTGAGAACCCCCTCGCCAGCGTTGGAGATGAGTCTAGCCTCAAATTAACCCCCACATTATTTGCCAGTACCATATGCCCGAAATAGGGGTCTCGACTAGGACCTATTTTGCCGAGGTTCAAGTGCCAGACTGCCCCCGACGTCACACGTGCGTAAAATAAACTCTTGTCCTGAAATAAATATTTATGCAACATCACACTGTTGATTGCGTCGACCAAGACATCAGTTAAAGGACGTGCTGTTACTCTTTGCTTTTAATGAACCTCTGGCAGAGTTTACTAGCATGCTTTGGGTTATTATATTTCATGAGTACAAATCCTTGAGACACCAGCCACGTTCTATATGGGATCGTGTGAATCAGCAATATGCAGTAATAGCCTGCTTGGCTCAATCGCCCTTCACCGAGTGCAAATCCCCAAATTTCTAATTGGCAAAAGCACGCTCCCACATCATAACGTGCTTTATGGTTGGTGTAATACCGAAAATCATAGCTCTTTCAAGAACTCTTCGTCGCACGTAAACACTCGTATTTACCCCAAAGATTTCAAACTTTAATTCGTCATTCCAAAGAAGCTTATTCCATTGCTCTGTTGTCCATTCTTTGTGCGCCTTGGTCCACTGGAACTTTTTGACATTGTTCTGCTTCCTCAACAATGATCTCTTGACAGCTATTCTACCAGAGAGGCCAGCTTCACTGATTCTTCTTCGCAAAGTAGATGTTGACATATTTTTTTTAGCTCCGTTGTGCAGTGATGCTTGGTACAGTCAATCACGAAAACCAGTGACTCGGATGAAATTGCCCTCTGATCTTGTTGCTTTTTGTTTATCACCACAAATTTTGGCTGGTTTTGTCCCGTTTCCTGGTGTCTCCTAACTGTAGCTCTGGGAATATTTATATTTTGTACCAAAGAAGAAAAATATCTAATGATTTTTTGTGAAGAAATCTGGTAAGACTCAGGTCCAAGTTAACGAGGGGGACATGTATCAAGTGTGATAAATAAAACCATTGTATTGCTTAATTTGCTTCATTATGAATAAACATTTATGGTGAAAAATAAAAATGTTTGAGGGTGCTCAAATACTTTTGGACTGGTAGTGTACAATTCATTTATAATTTCAGTTAAATAAAGCATATGACACAAACAATAAATAAAAACGTCACTTACCTTATTTAGATTAAAATATACCATTTTCTAGGACCGACGCTAAAGTCGTCCGATTATTTCGATGATAGCGTCCCTAAAATAACTCATTAGTTCTTGGAAAATATTAGGCCGATTAGTCACTCCAAAAAGCAACCAATTAAGATATAAACGCCCCCTATAGCAACAGAATGTTTTTCCTTATCTCTTTACCTAATTCTACGAACCAATAACCCGGCATTAAATCTATTTTAGAAAATTCTAAGCTCTACTTAAATTTGCTAATATATCGTCAAATATCATGGATTTGCTTTCCTCTTAGCTAACTTATTCAACGAACAGTAGTCAACTCAAAAATGTTTTGATCCATTCTTTTTTAGAGCTAAAGCGACGGAAAAGGCTCACAGATCCGATATCATTTAACCACCTAAGTCCCAGTATTTCATTGATGGTCTTATCTTATTCATCTTGTTCCTTTAAAAGAATTCGTTACAAGTTTTCTTAATCGCAGATCGGCTACCAGTATCCATCCTCATTTTCGCCGTTTCATTTCATTCAAAATCTTATACGCCGAAAATAAATTTCTTTTTCTTCCTCATAATGTTCAGGAGGGAGCCATAAATTTCACTTGGTATACATATATCATTGATAATTCTATTACTAGTACTACTGATGCTGCTGCTACTACTACTACTACTAATCGATAACGTATTTTTGCTGACAGCCGGAGAGATTTTAACTCTTACATCCCCGTTAAAGTTTAACAGTTTGATCAGTTTTCTTAAAACTGACTACTAGTATTTTTTTTATGGTTATTCATCTTCACTAACGAATTCCTAATTGAAATCCTGGCAAAATTACTCAGATATCCAGGATATGTTTGTTCTATGTAATGTGGTTATTCTTTGTCAAATTTCTTTCGAATTCAAACAAAACGTATGCTATACCAAGTTTAAAATGCATAGCCTGCCCTACTATTTACCCATAGCTGGGCGGAGGGTTATTGGGTGTATAACTTTCCCATAGTTATTAGCGCTACGTGTTGTGAAAACTACCACGTTCAGGATTGGAAATCGTGTGGCAGAATTCTTTTCTTACAGTGATAATCGATGAGGCGTTTATATGGCATTGAAGATAATCTGGGTTATATCTGCTAAGATAAAATCTCAGACTCATCAGCGTTTTTGTTGCATAATTCTCCTAAATCGTAGCCATTTTCCCGCAAACAATCTCGTCATAAGATGATATTTCTGTTCAAAATCTGTCATACATAAAATCCATGTTTGGTTGCTAGTCAGCTGACTTGGAAGTTTGTCGTCGCATACACGTTGACTATTAATGATTTACTGTTAGCAGTTTGAACATTTACTTTCTTTTCGAAAGAAAAAAGCGGATTTAGACTTAAAAGTCCTGAACTCTATCCTATAGATAATCAACACTTCTGCTCCGGTATTTAATAGCACTCTATAGCTTTTCAGTATTGTCGGTGATATTTCTAAAATTTCCCATAGAACTTATCATCAGCTTCGGTAATCCTTCTGCGAGTCCTATGAGGTTCCTATGAACGGGCCACACTAGTTTCCTCATAGGACAACATCATCAGTAGGTGATTTATGTATGGTTCGAAAAGTTACGCGTCCAATTTTGTATCCTAATATTAAATGGCGATCGCTTCATATTTTTCCGACTCAGACTGTACCTGCATTATGCGACCCCTCCTAAATATATTAGCAGTTTTTTTTCTATTTTTGGACCTTTGCTAGGTCTACGTACAACACCTTTACAAAATAGGGAGATTATCCTATATTTATACTCTTCTATAAGCTACCCCTGTGGCTGTTTGATGGTTAATAGCCTCTACAATTTATTTTCATATTTTTACGTTACTTCGAATCATCGATTCATTAGTGCTCTCAAATCACTACAAGTTGCACCTGGGACGGACTCAAATAAAACTTCCTATGTCCGCTACTTTCCCCTTGCATAACTCATATGCCTCGGAGGCTTTTCTTCACCCTGGTCAAAAAATTATTTTATACAACTTTCCTTTACACAAGCTACATCACCCATTGCTCATTAAATTTTGTAATTAATCAAAGACGAATGGGTGGCAACAAATAATTTGGAGGCTCACACACAGCATTCTCATTTCCTTACTCAACTGTGACAGTACGTATTTTAACATTTCATCATAGCCGAAAAGGAAAAGAGAAAATCAACCAAAAAATCAGAGAAGATACCGGAACTATTCCTTTTGTTCCGGTCGTCATCTCGATATTTTAATAATCAAATCGAAGATTGACATTGGTCACATCATCGATTTAACTGTTGTAGTGTTGCAGGTTAGACCAGCACCTGTTTGGATAGAAGATTAAAATCCTTAGATCATCACTAGTGTGGAGATGCTTAATCAAATGGAATATCAAATGGATTGTCTTCAAAAGGCTTGTTGGAAGAAAAAAAAGACGCCAGATGACTAATTATTGTAGTCTCAGTTTTATTCAATGAAGGCAGCGCTCTGCGTAGAAAATCGAAAAGAGGTTTAAGAGCAAATAAATTCGTTTAAAGCAAGTACTTCTGAGCTCATTTGTAAAATAGAGTAGTCTATATCTGTCTCTTGAGACGAAACGACTGTGTTTTTCATGGAGGCAATTATTCTTTTTTCTTGTCAGAATCGCTTGAAAGACCATCAATCAAATACCAAATTCACAGACAAGTCAACAATAACGGTCAAAGTCACCTTTGTCTCAGAAACAAACCGGTTCAATTCATTATTTCTGAATTTCCTCTTTTGAATAGAGGGTGCCAGCTAATATCGTTACAGTACATTCGTGAGTTACCCTACAAACACCGACTTAAGTTAACTGAACCTCTGCCTCTCTCTCTCTCTCTCTCTCTCTCTCTCTCTCTCTCTCTCACGTATATATATATATATATAAATTACATAATAAAACCTGCATATGCCAGGAAAGAAAAAGATATGTATAAGAGAGCAATTCAATGAATTATGTGGATATTCTCTGAAAAGCCCGATATATTCCATAAATCTAAATCCTGAATTGTTTGAATGAAGTTCAGCAAAAATGATTATAATCTTGTAAAAAACAAATTTTAAATTGTTATTCAAAATAGGGCAAATCATCAAATTCACGGTAGCTGAAAATTGCAAACGTAATTAATTTTAAAGAAGAATTTGTAATGTGTACAGAGAAGCATGATCCTGTCAAGAATGTTCCCAAACGAGTCTAACATGTGTTTTTCAGTATGAGCTTAACTGGTACAGTCAATAGATTGGAAACACAGTGACTTTCCGGTAAACAAAACGTTCCGAACGCAGCAAAAAGTAAAGAAAGTCATGCTGACAATTTTCTGGAGCATGAAAGGATCCATCACTATTGATTGTTTTGGTAAAGGTGCCGCTCTAAAAGGTTTTTTTTATTGCCAACACTTTTGGCAAAATTCACTTTATTTATTGAATGATTTTCGACACACACACACACACACACACACACACACACACACACACACACACACACAAACACACACTTATATATATATATATATATATATATATATGGGGGGATTAAGGGTACTGATTGTAGTGAATGGTTATGGTCAAAAGAAGGATAAGCAGAGCCGAGGGACATCCCAGAAGAATCCTTACAGCAGTGCAGGCGGAGATGGATAGGAACGTGCTTTAAACTCGAAGAAATATTACCATGTGGTTTGTTGATTGGAATTCAAATATATTGTTTGTTACATCAGTCCTGTAACTTTTCAGACTTTTCTCACACATAAATACATACACCTTTATATGTGTGCAGGTGTATTTATTTAACTCCTCCTCCACTAAGTTTTTAAGAACTGGTAATATTTTAGACTTCTTTCTTTTTGGACAACTGCTATAGAAAAGATAACGAAAACAATCTGCTCTACATTTTACTGAGAGATCGGAAGATGATATTTGGAGTCATATCTTTCAGAAGTTCATTAGCGCTACATGAAACGCAAATCACCTGGTTCAGGATTTGAACACAGCTCACCGTGTGCATTTCATACTATTATAACCGTTTTGCCACCAGCACTTCCTATTCTTCGGGTGTGTTTGTGTCCATATGGAAAGCTATCATAATTTAATTGTAACTCTGGGCAAAATTATATATGATAAATCTACAAAGTGGGAATTGATAGGAAATTAAAAAGTTGAAATTCTTAAGAATTTGTTAAAGTATTGTCTGCTTTTTTTATGGATATTCATTTTGTCAGAAAATACATTTCTTATCCTGTTAACAATATCATTTTTGTAATTCCTAGACTAACAGTAACAGTCAGTTTTGAATATAATATCAGTTTAGCTCAAGATAAATGTTGCATTGGTTTTATAATAGATATCTGGAACTAATTAGTGCCGACTTGTGTTTCTTCATATACAATAAAACCTATTGCCAATCTGGTATATTATGCGGCAATTCAAATATTGCATAGGTTAGAAAATGAAATATAATAATATATTGATAATATATATATATATATATATATATATATATATATATATATATATATATATGTATTGGTTTGATAACTATCTCTAGGTTCTATATATATATATATATACCTTACAATGTTTATGTATGAGGGGGTCATTCGAAAAGTTCGAAGCCTCTCCTAGATTTTCGAATTGTGGTACATTTCTCAGCTTTGTTTGTGTCTGAATTGCAATTCAAACAGAAACTGGGATTAGTTTTTCTTCTTTTCTAACAAGTGATAAAGTGCTGCCAAAATAAAAGCGTTCACCTCTCGCTCTTCTTTCTGTATGAGGCTTATAACTTTTTGAATTACGCTCGTATAAATATATATATATATATATATATATATATATATATATATATATATATATGTATATATATATATATCTCTGTATGTTTGACTATATATATATATATATATATATGTGTGTGTGTGTGTGTGTGTGTGTGTGTGTGTGTCTTTTTATGTATAGAGTATATGTGGATATTTGAGAGATGTTTTCTCGCATAATTCATGTCAATTTCCTACACAAAAGTCCAATACTGAAATACGCACTCATGTGTGTCTATTTAATAATGGAATCCTTAAAATAGCGGTTTGACCTATGATCGAGTTTAACTTCTGATGCGAGAAAATTTTAACATTTTTGCCATAGAAAAATATTTTCCCCTAAATATTTTTGACGTGATTCAATTAGGAAACCTTAAAGTTTAATGTCGATAACCATAGAAAATATATTGATCTATCGAACTCTTCTAGTTTTCTTCCAGAGGAAATCAAACTGTAAAAGGAATTGTAAAAGATCGCTATGATGTCAAAAAAAAAAAAAAAAGAATAAAGTCGACTAGAAAAAGAAAACACTTGGTTTAATCGATTAATGATATTGTTAAGTATCAGTTTTTTTCTGTGTTTACTAATCGTGATTTCGAAGAACTGAGGTGAATGTTACAAGGATAATTTACCAGTGAAAATTCCATTGGCTTCCTTTTGTGTAGAAGAAAGTGTGTTCTTTCTCATATGTCATTCCAAATTTATGATACATTATAATTATTCTTAAGATGTCAGGATTCACAACAAAATTCTCTCAGGAAAATGATTTTTTAGAACGACATTTTTCTGGATGAATTGTTTGAATTGTGAATTCAAAAGATACTTCAGATTTTGGACATTCATACTTTATACCTGTTTATCATAGATAGAATAAAACGATTCGACTATTTACAGTGTTGATTAAGTTTAAGTACCAGCCGAAGACATAACAGTGATTATATACTTAGTTATAGAACCGAGGAAATTCCAAGGCAGACATACATAATGGATTTATGAATTTAATCGATTATTTGCATTCTGATTTAAATCAGTATTGGTTTCTTTATAAAAATCGAAGGAAATATCAATCAAAATTCTTACCAAATTAAATTAAATATAACATCGCAACAAGAAAAATAAAAAAAATCAAAGCTTGAACTTTTTTTATGTGAAGGTGTAACTTAGTGCTGAAGGAAATATATATATATATATATATATATATATATATATATATATATATATATATATATATATATGAGAAAAAAGTGTAAATGATTAAAAAAGGCACCGATCTAAAAATTCATACATTTTTATTTCTTTATACTGAGTGAAAGGTTTGCAGAAAAACAGAAATTACAAAGAATGCTGCGTGCAATCCTCAACAAGTCCTGGCGGCAACACCCAACAAGACACCAACTGTATGGCCACCTGCCCCCTATCACGAAAACTATTCAAGTTAGACGAACCAGACATGCAGGACATTGCTGGAGAAGCAGAGATGAACTCATAAGAGATGTACTCTTATGGATCCCCACACACGGCCGCGCAAAAGCAGGACGACCAGCACGAACGTACATTCAGCAGCTATGTGAGGATACAGGTTGTTGTCCTGAAGACCTACCTAGGGCGATGAACGATAGGGAGGAGTGGCGAAAGAGGGTCAGGGATATCCGTGCTGCCAGCACGATATGATGATGATGATGAAAATATCTTTGTATGAGTGTGTCATTTTGTAAGAAAAATATATTTATGCATTAAACAAGATCAGTGGTTAGTAACAATAACTTTCTCTGTTGTAAGAATTGACCCAGAGAATCAATTTCAGATGTGAGACTCAGAAATTCTAACCCCGAAATCTGCAACAACGATCCTGTAAGTTTCAGGAACGATCCTAAAAAATTCTACCATCCGCAACACTAAACACCTGTTGAGAAAACGATATTTAAATGACTTCACTCCTAAAAATTGAGGGTGCTACACAAGAGCTATGAACTCAAAGTTGGTATTGCCCAGGTGGGGATGCGAACCGTTTGGATAAAACGGATACATGTGGTCCAACAACAAGTCCGGCAATTAAGTTTCTATATTGGAGTTTGCTCCTTAAACTTAACAACTCCTTAATCCTCAGTCGGAGCCCAGATAGAAATGCTTACCCCCTGTTCAATCGGGCAGTCCACCAAACAACCACGCCAGCTTCTGAAACACTGCCATGTAGACAGTTATTGCTTTTTCCGCGCGTATCATCCGTGGCGCAAACTGTTCATAGGCTTCAGAGTGGGGCAGAGCAAATCCCTTAAATGCGCACTCTTTATTCGGGTAAGTTCTTTTTTTTTTTACTCCTTTATCAGTTTATACAGATCAAATGCGCCACAGGTCAGTCGTAATAGCATGATGTGCTCTACACTCTTCACTCCATTCTGGCAGCAAATTAGTTCCACCTTCTTGACCCAGGTTTCATTGGTGGTATAATCCTCAAATTCTGGGATGAGCTTCAAATCGAATGCTGTCATCTTATATGGAAATAGCTTGGAAGTGGTTGTTAACAATTACCCTATCTGTTGTGAGAATTGACTCCACTTCTTGAGGCTATTTTAAAAGAAAAAGTGTTATTGTTTTACGTGGATATCAATTGATTATATATATATATATATATATATATATATATATATAGGCTACAATCGAAAAATGTTGTTTAAATTGCGTAAAAATGAAAATAACACAGACATCTCATTTAATCAGATATATTTACCAAAACTAGATGAAATAACTTGAAGTATTATGAATTGAATTCATTCGAAAGAATTGTCCTTAACTTCAACCTTATCTTCCCAATAACTTCCGAACCTTTTGCAAGTCTTTCTGTCGGTCTTCTTGTTTAAATTGCCAAATACTGCCATTATCCTAGTGTTTAGTTCATTTTTGATGGCGCTCTGAGTTTTGTAGGTGTCTCGCACAACGGCATCGGCACATAGAAATCAAAGGTATTGAAATATGGAGATTTAGTCACAGAATTTTTCTGACATCAAGCATTGGGTTTTCGCGCTAGTGTGGCATGATTAAAAGTTTTATTTCAACAGCGATTTTCTTGATACAGGAGAGCATTTCTTCCAACAGACAGATGGTGTCGACCACCGTGTTAAATTTGAGGCCACGTGAGAAGATGAATGAAAGTATAACGTCACCATCACTAATAAGCAGCCCAAACCCCATGATGAAGACTAAGTGTTTGGTTTTCCTCACTGTTGGTATATCTTGTGGGGACAGAGTTAATTAATGTTTGTTCTGCGAATTTATAACCAAGAGATAAAGCAAACTATGTTCTGTTGGAAGGGTCATTTCAGTTTGTTGCAGCACGTTGTTCCTCTCGTTTTTCATGGCCTGTGTTAAACCCATTTCCGATCTTGTTCGAGAAATACCGAATGTCTTCCTGTACTACCTGCCAGATGAGAAGTTCAGACATTTCCATGTCTCTGACTATGAACCTAATCGACGTGCTGAAATTGTGGTCAATCATGGTGAGGATCTCTTCAAAAAATTCAGGAGTTCTTTACCTCGACAAACCATCAGAGCTTTCCACGCTGCCATACCTATGTAATCACAACTGGACTCTTCCAAGTCTCTTCGAATCCTCTACACAGTACTCAGATTCACACATCTTCCTCCTCCTCATCATCATGTGCTACTTGCATGAATTACCCAGAATCTCTTATGTCATTTGTTTCTATCAACCGTTGCTTCCCGTAGGTCTTCTAGACATCATCCTGTGTTCGTACAGAGCTGTTGTAAATAAGTTCTAGTCAGCAACCATATGATACATCCATACAGAAGAATAGACACAAACGCTGCAGGGAAAAATTGCATTTTATTTTATCGGATAAGTTTGACTTCCATATGATCAATAACCTATCGATTGCATTATAAATCGCAAGATTGACACCTAAACACGCTGAAATCTTCCTATTGCTGCTTCTGCTGTAAATGCTAAGCAGTAGAGTATGTCGTTTCTTGATTTTAATTGGAGTGAATTGAGTAATAATGATGCTTTTCCTCAGAAACTGACTAGTTTGCTGCACAATTGATAAAACTTAGAGCAAAGCCAGCGAATGCAGGAGTTTTATTATATAAGATGGTGATCATTCGCCAATCTCAACCTATATATATATATATATATATATATATATATATATATATATATACGTGGTGCCTTCAATAAGTTTCCAGATTTTTTGTACTGGTATTTAAAATTGTCGTAGACTCTTGAAAATTCAGTATGTTATTGCTATACATTTTATGAGATGACTGACCAATTTTTATGATTTCAGGTCCAAAGAAACAGCGACAGCAGCAATTGAAATACACCTTACTAAAGCCTGATTGTCACGGCTGGTGAATTTCAAAAATGCAATCTAATTGTTTAGAAGAACGATATGCAATAAAATTCTGTTTTAAACTTGGAAAAAATGCCACAGAAACGTATGAAATGCTTCAGACTTGTTTTGGAGCATCTTACATGAATAAAGCATCAGTTTTTGAGTGGCATAAGAGATTCATGGAAGGCAAGGAGTCTGTGAGGGATGATGGGAGGTGTAGGATGAGTAAAGAAGTCAATAGACCAGAGTTGATTGGTCAAAGGGTTAGGGTTAGAGTTATTATGTTGAGGTTTTAAGGGAGTTCAGCAAAAGATTCTGTCGGAACCGGCCAGCACTCTTCAAATCGGGTCAGTTGCATTTCCACCAGGACGATGCACCAGTCCACAACTCCATACTTGTCATAGACTATTTGACCAAGATGGACATCAAGACAGTTTCTCGGCCTCACTATAGTCCAGACCTTGCTCCCTGTGACTTTTGGTTAGTACCTATGCTCAGATGCTGTCGTTATGAGACAATTGAGGAGATGAAAGAGGCTGTGACGAAGGTCATTGACACGCTCACACAAGAGGACTTCCATGGGGCCTTCCAGAAGTTTTTGGAACGGTAAAACAAGTACATTTCAAGCGGAGGAGACTACTTCGAAGGGGACTAGAGTTTCATGTGTGTACTATCAATAAAAGTGCCCATACGAAAAAGTCTGGAAACTTATTTAATGATTAATATATATATATATATATATATATATATATATATATATATATATATATATATACATATATATATATATATATATATATATATATATATATATATATATATATATATATATATATACTCGTCTTATTTCGAAGAAAAATGCTTGTAAATATCTAGGTGATAGGTTCAGTTTATAATGATGCTTAGGTTGATGACTTCCAAGAAGCTCAAAGCTGATAAAAATACTGCTGTTTGTAATAATACAATCTATTTACAAACTTATTGAAAAAGACAACAAAAATGGGTTATTAAAGCCATAAAATTGAAAAGGAATCATGAGATACAATTATTCATTTTCATTTTCATTTGCTATAATAACTTGTATTTTTTAAATAAGCAAAGAAAAATTAGTTCACACCATTAAGACAACCGCTACTTTTGGCAAGTTATATAACATATTACTCAGAAATCTTCTTGTGGAGGACAGAAGCAGTTATTTCAATGCGTCTAAAAGAATCTTCATCATAGAAAAAGTTACTGCTCTATATACAACTGAATTCGACATGTCTCTTCCAAAAAAATTCCATTTACTGTTGATTCACAATTGAGCATCTTTTTAATTGTTGAACGCATTTTAATGCGTTTTTAAGAAGTATGTCAATTTCTCAAAGCGAATTTTCGTCTGTCTCTCTGATCGCCAATAATCGCCGATATTTTAGTGTCTATTTTCAGCTTTGTGAATTCAAAAACTAAATACAGAGAACATGGTTGCTGGGATTTGTATTGTGCCTCATAATAATTGAAGAATAATAACTGACGTATGTGCAGGTGACTTGTCTTGGTGCAATATCCAGGTATTTCTCATCTCGAAGGCAAGTTTCTTCCTTACCATCTCCAAGTAAACATAATTATTGACGTTGACGTGACGGATAATTCTGACAGAAGAAGCTTACTTACGTATTTCCGAATTGAAACGCAAGTAGCAATCCTCATATTGAATTCGGCTGAAAAGTTCTCAATTTATGCATATTGCAACATAAAACATTCTCCGTAAAATTTATTCCTAATATGATTCAAATTTTCATACAAAAATCTTTACTCTTCGAGATCCTTCATTGTTCAACTTGAGAAAAATGAAAACTTAACGTGAGATTCAGACATATTTGCTCACGTATACTACCACGGTAATCTTGCACTATATTTTTAATTCAAAAGATTAACGTCACAGCTACTCAGCATTCCATTCATGAACACGCTGAAATTTCTCATTTGCGTTTTTTTTATTAACCGCTTTTATTTGTGACATATTTTCTTGTTATTCAAGTATTCTGATAATGTAAGCACTTTTGTAAAATCCATGCACATGATAAGTATTGTCCTACTGATGGAGTCCTTATTATTGCTTAAACATTGCGCAGGGGTTTTGATAATGCCGTAGCCGTTTAAGATAATCTCACTCCATTACATCGTACAAAGCAATCTTGGTAAACATCACATCATCATCATCATCATCATCATATCGTGCTGGCAGCACGGATATCCCTGACCCTCTCTCGCCACTCCTCCCTATCGTTCATCGCCCTAGGCAGGTCTTCAGGACAACATCCTGTATCCTCACACAGCTGCTGAATGTACGTTCGTGCTGGTCGTCCTGCTTTTGCGCGGCCGTGTGTGGGGATCCATAAGAGTACATCTCTTATGAGTTCATCTCTGCTTCTCCAGCAATGTCCTGCATGTCTGGTTCGCCTAACTTGAATAGTTTTCGTGATAGGGGGCAGGTGGCCATACAGTTGGTGTCTTGTGGGGTGTTGCCGCCAGGACTTGTTGAGGATTGCACGCAGCATTCTTGTGTAATTGCCATCTAGTTTCTTCTCCAGCCGTTTTGTTAGCGTCCATGTAGTGCATCCATATAGCAGTATCGATGTGACCGCTGCCTGGAAGAAACTGCGTTTCATTTTATCGGTTAGGTCTGATTTCCATATAGTCGATAGCCTATTGATAGCTGTCCATGCTTTCGTTAACCTCGTTTCGATGTCCTTTTCGGTTGATTCGACGCTGCTTCCTAGGTACGTGAATTTGTCTACTAGTTTAAGAGGGGTTCCTTCTAGAGTGGAGATGTCCCCCGTTTGGTTATAGCACATATATTCCGTTTTGTGTGCATTAACATGGAGGCCTATGCTTGCTGCTGCTCGTTCCAAGCTATGCAGAAGTGTTTCGGCTTGGTCAGGTGTATTTGCCAGTATCGCTATGTCATCGGCGTAGTCGGCGTCGGTAATTGTTGTTGCGGGGTATCTTCTGCTTCTTTTCTTCGTCAGTTCGAAGCCATTCTCTTTGATTTTGTCAATCGATGTTCTAAGTACGTAGTCTAGACAAATGATAAAGAGATACGGAGCCAGCGTGTCCCCTTGTAGTACTCCTGCTACAATGTCGAAGTATTCTGTGTCTCCATCTGGTGATCGTACTTTTACTTTAGTGTTTCTATAGAGAATCGTTATTGCCGCTACGGTTTCTTTAGGTATGCCGTACGCTAGTAGGATTTGTTCCATCTTTCCTCTGTGAATGGAGTCGAAAGCCTTGGTAAAGTCGACAAATATTAATGTCGCTTGTAGGTTCTTTGCCCGTACACCCTCAAGGATTCTACGGATGGTTAGTATTTGTGAGGTCGTAGATCTATTTGGTTTTTTCTAAAAAAAAAAAAAAAAAAAAAAAACATCACATAAACGTAACAAATAATTATTTAATCACATATATCTTATTATTTCTTTCATTTTAATGGTATATCAATATTCATGAAATATTCATAACCAAACATATCCTTGTAGAAAAAACAGTAGTGGTACTATTTAACTCATAGCTACGAAGATAAGGGGGTTCTTACATTTCTTAAGAGTATTAGTCCAAAAGCGCGACTGGAGTTCGAAATCGTATTCTACTATCTCGCCGTTAAGTTCTTTAGCAATTTAGCTAAGCGTACTCCCTAATCTGGTAAGATTAAAATGGTCAGAAGACATCAAACAAGGATCGAATTCAATGAAAGGACAGACATGCGAGATAAGTGAGCAAACCTTTCCCAAATTCGATGCAACAATTTACTCTGAAATATTTTGGAATATTCATCTGTAACTTGTATAAAATCAGCCAGTAACAGTCCTGCCAATAACGCTGCATCATCTAAACTTGATCAAACTTGGATTTGTTTTCTTTCTTTTTATGCCAAATCCATCTTTATAAAAGAACATTAATATTAATATTCAAGCGATAGATGAGAGGATAAAAGGGAGTTTATACCCTTTGATCAAACTCAATTGAACACTTGTTCTGCTTACATAAAACATAATTCCTCCGAGAAGGTTTTATACGTACGAGATGAAAATATATTCTAGGCTTATCATAAAAAAAGGTCTATTTTCACTGGGGTTCATTTGACTGATATCATTAATATTCTCCTGGAAGAGTTGAATTAGTAACTTTATTTTTCGACACCTTTTCAGATGAAAGCTTCCGTTTACAGTTTGGGGCAAAGCTTGAATTAATCTTCTTTCGTAATGTACCCCAAATAAAATTGAACACAGAATGGAATCAATCTTTCTTAAAATTATTCTGATTACAATTCGACAGAAAAAACAAAACTATCTGAATGATTTCTAAAGATGGTGAGCAAGTTAAAATTAAATAATGATTTTAAGTAAAGACCAATTAGATAGATTTCTAAATTCGAAATATCTTGTACAAAACTAGAAATGTATAATTATTTATCATGAGATTAACTGTACAAAAGTATTGATAAACGACTTTATTAGATTGTTTTAAAATATATCACCGTTGACATTTGACCAAAGTTAAATTTATTTGCCCATAGGAATATAATCATTACGGGCAATAGCAAAATCCAACCATAAAAACTATTCTTTTCGAGTAAAAAGCATTGGGTTTCATATTTTTAATAGTATTGCCGTCAATAAAGTATACTAGTAATCAATTTAAGTGGATATATCAAAGTATTATGTCTGATATGCTATTAGGATATGGTATAATATTCCACTCAAAAAATTTGATCGTCTTTTTAGATCATCATATTTAATATATGGGTCTTTTATTATTCTAATGTATGAAAGTTTCTACTGAGCCAATCAGTAAAATGTTCTGCAAAGTATTAATGACAACCCAATTCCCTTGGTATAGCTTTGCTGTACTGTAAAAATAGTTTTTAAAAAACCCAACGAAACCTATCATATTCCACCACTTGCTCCCTAATATCCCACATACCTGAATTCTCGCAATGATAATGAATTAGGATTGTTTTCGTCCATAATTCTATATTATTTCCACAAGAGATAAAATAATGCATTTTTTTTTTGTTTTTCTGATGATTATGTTTTGGCAAATACATTGAAATGTGGTTTCATTTAAATGCGTTTTTATTGTTTTTAAAATGCAGCATTGATTACCAAAAAAACTAATGGATCATTAAATCTTCAAGATTTGTAAATGTATTTATAGACAGTCAGTTTAAATGTTTATTACAAGAACTGATGTCTTTATTTAACGAGTCCGTCAATTCATCTCCAAAAAATTGCAGATTTTTTTAGAAAGTAATATTTATTTGATGTTTTAAAATCAATTTTCGATAAATACTTCTCAGCTTGAAATCTCATAATTTATAATTTTATTTTTCTGTTTTTTTTTTTAATATTTATTTTTAGTTACCATTGCTGATTCTTTTCCAGAATTTTAAAACTAATGGACCTCAAAAACAGATTTTTGGGTAAATGAAAATATATCCCTGACAGACCCCAAATGAGCTCTGCATTTTCTGGGAGGAAAATTTCGAAGACGTAAACGTAAAGGAAAACATTGCTTTCAGACTATAATTGTTTAGAATATCCGAATCTTATTTTGGTGAGAAAAGAAAAACACGATTTTAAATGGTAAATGGAAAAAGAATAGATTTATATAATAAAAAAAGAGAAATGACAGTTTTGCGATGACGTATAAGAAAGTTATGTAAGCAATCATACAATTCTGAGATTGTTAATCCCGTTATGAATTAAAAATATTTTCCTATGACAACAACTGGTTATTCTAACATTAAGAAATCAATTAATGCTTGAATAATGTTTGAATTGTACTAAATTAAAATTAGTCCAGAATGAACAGAAGACATTCATTAAAATGAAATAAATTGAGTTCAAAAGTTGAAATTTTCTGAAGTAATAAAATAACTAGAATAATTAGAAAGAGATAATGTAAACAAAATATTTGACAATTATAAAAATAAAACCTAATATTGAAGTATCTCTGTACATTTACAACTTATTTCATTGCTTTCAGCTGTAATAATTTTCTCTTTTCGATGCAATCAACATTGTCTCATTTTGTGTTTTTGTATGAACTCGGTCTTTATCTATCTGTACTTTCTACTTGGCTGACGGTATGTGTAATGAGAGATTCATAGACGGAAAAGGACAATTACATCCTGAGTGAAAGGCACAGTGCGCCAAAAGAGAGATGAAATAGGTAAGTAATTTCCACCAGTTGCAATACTAATCCGTAATACAACTGATAAGCTGCTATTTATTTATGTACGTGTGCTTTCTGTCTGGAATTAGAACGTCACTCTCTGATACTAGTCTCATTGGTTAGAGTCTAATATCAGCAATTATAAAGATATAATTCTTTTAGGAATTATATTTTTATAATTGCTGATGTTAGACTCAAGAAAAATTAAATAATCATCTCTATTTTTATAATTTTTAACTGTCTCTTTATTTTTAAGGATCAATTTGGTAGTCTTTAAAATGATAACTATTTTCATTTTTCATATCTTATATACATATTTAAATAAAAAACGGCGGAGTATTCACTATACTTTGATTCTAGTCATGAAGTGAAGTAAATAACATTGTCATTGATTTGTGTGAAACAATCTAGTTTAGTGAGGTTGTGATTCTATCTCTCCTGGTATTTCATTAAAACTGACAGAGAAAGATTATATGCTGCTAATCTGATGTTTCTGCTTTGAAAATCAGCGTTTAAAAGTTTCCTTTCTGCGGACATTTGAAAATCGAGTATCGGCAGCGGGAAAAATTCGCTGCAATCATGTAAATGATCAAGTGTCTTGAAATGACTTTACCAATTCCTGCTAAGAAAATAAGCAGACATTTAGCAAAGAATTAGAATTTTGGATGAAGTGAAGAGATAACAATCAATTTCTTTGCAACTGTGAGAAAAGATGTTTACAATTCGTTATCTTAATCCCAGTAAAAAGAATCGCATTTTCTCCTTTTGATATTTGACGAAGATAACGTATTTGACTGTTTGATATTCTTAAGGAATATTTGAAAGAGAAAACGCACGGTGCATATCTATTTAAATCTGATGTGAACTATTCGGATTTTATGGTTTCCATTGTTATAGAGAGTTTGAGGTTTTTCTCTCAATTCAAGAATAAATTTCCAGCATCTGCTCACAGACATTCAGAAAGAGAGAGAGAGAGAGAGAGAGAGAGAGAGAGAGAGAGAGAGAGAGAGAGAGAGAGGGGGGTAGATAAAGAGAGATAAAGAGACAGAGACAGAGAGACAGAGAGATTTAAAAACTAATAAAGTTAAACTTAGGAAGTGTGAAATTGTTAAGTTATTCAATATAATTTTTTTCATGACATTCTCTAATAGTTAATTTTACATCTATGTTGCAGTCTACAAAAATAAATAAATAAATGAATAAATAAATAGATAAATAAAATAAAACAAACAAAAAAGAACAAAATAAAAACTCCAAAAAACAAAGCAGCTAATATTCGTTCTTCGAAAACAATTTTAAGTTTGGATTTTGATATTGATTTTCAATGGGATTCATTTTTCATGAGAACCTGTCATTTTCATTTCACTTCGAGCCTTACGTGATTACAGAACGCAATCGCCATGATACAAACCTAAAAGGGTGAATATAGAAAATCAACTTTCAATTAATTCATAAATAAGTCACATTAATGTGCTCATCACACACACACACCCACACACACACACACCCACCCACACACACACACACACACACACACACATATATATATATATATATATATATATATATATATATATATATATATATATAGATACATAGATAGATAGGTGTTTATAAAGTTTAGAATTAATCCTACGGTATGAAATTGATACATCGTCAAAACTTCGTGAAACTTATGGATTCAGGAATAAATACCACAAAGAGGAACATATATGAAGCCAATTTTGATTTCCTTTACGCATATTTAATTAAAAAAGAACACAATTTGTCACGACGAAAGTGTAAAAATGTGGAATAAATGATGAATCTACTCCTATGAATTTACGGTCTGTTTTCTACGTCGGGTCCTCGCTACATTAATAAACAAACAGTGTGAGATACGAAAATGCATAACTAGAGAAGATGAAAAATTACAGTTCATATAAATAAACTTCGAATCATAGCCAATATGAAATAAATATTGAAAAACCTGTAGGAATCTAATTTCGCCTTTATCATGTGTAGATTTCGTTTTTGTAAAAGAAAAGTTAATTTCCTGCTCATTTTCATATTCACTTTCATTGACGCTGAATGTCGTCATCTCATCACTTTATACAAATTTTACAACCATTGATTTAACTCTTTAACGCTGAGCTCATATTCATCAACTGTAATGTTGTGGATAAAACAAAAAAGGTGCACTACGAAACATGTCATGCCCACAATGTGACAAAAGACCTAAAAATCAGCTGATATCCTAAGCTACGGTTGAGAGGATGTGGATCACTGGTAATGATGCTTCAGCCTCGAAATCCTATCTCACCACATAATCCTCATCTGATGAAAGCTTTCCTGACACCATTGCTGTCTTTTGGCAATCCATTTATGGAACTATGAGTTTTTCACCACTCCATTACAAAAGAAAACTTAAACAGAGCAATAATCGTTGCTGAATTGCACATAAATACATGTCTGAAATATATGACTTGTATGGATCATAAGAAATTAAGGGAGAAATTTCGATGACTTTGTAAATTCGAATAATGTGTGAAATGAAAAGAATTTATTTGCTCTCAAAAATGATCGAAAGAAATAGTTAGCAATGATCCAAATCGGTTAATAGGGTAACATGTTGAGTTTCCAGCTTGAAATTGTGATAAAAATAAAACCAAAAAAATTTTTTTTAGATGTTGCATTCAGTTCGGAGAATGAGGAATTCAGACTCTAGAATTACACACATTTCTCCGTTTTATATAAATTCTTCCTGTAACTGGTCTTCCTTCATCTAACAAGACTCAAGTATGTTACAGGTTTTCTGTAAACTCCAATAATAATCGAGTCTTTGAATAGGTAAAAACTTAATACCAAAAAGCTTTAACAGAAATTTGATATAAAAATATAAACCTTGCTTTCAATGAAAACGTAAATATTCAACCACGAAGTAAAAGAAACAAGCAGGAATATAATTTAATGAATTTAATAAAGAAATATTATCCTAAAACAAACAAAATGCGCAAAATATTAAACAAAAATACAGTACATATCAGCCATATCTGTATGGACAGTGTACCAAAAATTGTCCAAAAATATAACAACATATTCAACAAAAGTGTAAATACTGCAGAACGACTGTAATTGCAAGTGAAAAAATAAATGTCTCTTATTGCCTAAATGACAATGTGGTGTGTCAGGCAACTGTGAAAAAGTGAACAAGAGTTCGGTAGGTATTTTTTAAAGCAACACAAAAGTTTCAAAGATAAAGTTTTTATAATCCAAATTCATCATTCGAAAATAAACTTTACCCAAATCGCATATGGGAATCGAAAAATACGATCGAGAGGATACGCAAAAACTTCATTGACTCCTTTTTTACAGAAAATTGTATTTTTGTATCACTTAACTACGAGTCAACCTATTAGGGATCATATTATATTCACATTTCTTTGGCATGCCAATGAAGATCAATGTTTCTTTCACAGAAATCGAGAGGAAGGTGCAAAAAAAATCCTCGAGCACGCGTTTCACTGATCTTGGCATCTTTTTGGTTTCACCAGGTGCAACTTTGAAGAGGTGAGGCAATATTATTTACCTGGCTCTACGAGTAGCACCGCGGAATTCTGACAGTTTTGATGAACTTATCAACTTTTTTGGCTCTTGTGAACTTTCCATAAATTTATAAACTCAGTCAGAAGAATTAACCTTGATCCAAAATTTTGATTTTAATGTTTTCATTTTTCCGTGACTTACAAAAACAAACAAACAAACAAATATCAAAGAATAGATAAATTAATTAATTGATAAATAAACAAATAAAATAAAGCCAAAAATCGACTTTTCCTTTCATTTCAACAAAATTTAAACACTTGAGGAAACCCTCGTTGAGCCATACCGGTGTTTTTGAGTTCCCTTGCATTTTTTGAAGGACATGTTTTTGTATATACTTCTTAACGATGATTGGTAGTGAACGAAAACTGTTTATTTTTTCTTTTGTTGATACTAGCAGAAGTTTTGGATAATCTTTAAATTAAATGGTGGCTAGGTATGATATTTTTATTATAGGCAGTTTCCTTTCGTAGGGAATTTAGACATCGTTCTGCTGTTAAAAGCCTAAAATTCACCAGCACTAGCACCAGCACACATGTTCTATAGAAAGTGTGGGTAGGGGCTATTGGATCTTCTGTGTGGGAAATTTTTGTGACCCTCCCTATGTGTTTGTGTGTTTCTATGGAAATATATGTCGCAGTTTTTTTTTTCTCTAAATCAGGTTCAATTAAAAAACATAAAAAAGGTTCCTGCAAAATATATTTTGTAGTTGTTTTGTTCGCTTCTCAGAATTTCATAAATTTGGTTAAATTTTAGAATAAAAAGTATCCAAAATTATATCTGATATTATATATAATTTCTACCATCAATAGTCATATTCGGGATATAATTAGGATGGTATTTCTTTTTTCAATCCAGTGAAAGTTTCATATGATATCTTTACATCTCCATGTCAAATTTCTCTTACTTGTCGATAAATCGTTGTTCATATTTGAATGCTTTCGAACATTTGTAATATTTATACTGGAATTTTGATATATTTAGAAATTACTTGCACGTTTACATACATATATATATATATATATATATATATATATATATATATATATATATATATATATATATATATATATATATATATACGTCCGTATATGTAGATATATATTTGTATTTGTACACATATATATGTAGATATATATGCACGCACAATCACACACGCATATATATACGTAGTTTAATTTAGGCCAAACCAGGCTTATAGAAAAAAAGTAATGAATCTATTCAGTTCATTGCGGGGAAGGAGGATTTAGTTGTTCATACATTTTCCAAGTGTATTAGTAGGAAAACGAGCGCAATATCTTGGGGAGAGTTTGAACCAGCTTATAAAGATTTCGCATTCCAGCAATTACACCATGGAAACATTACATTAATAATGTAGCATGCAATATTTATAAATAAAGGGTGATAAATATCAGCGATTGAAAATACATATATCTCTGAGTTAGGATAGAGTTGAGATAGCGTCAACGACGCTCGTTGACTGTTAGCTTCTTGCCGATACCACCATCAAACTGATGGCTACAAAGTGTCACTGACAATGTTCACGCTATGCAAACGTGTATATATATATATATATTATATATATATATATATATATATATATATATATAATATACACAGAGAAAGCTTTGAAAAAGTAGCAGTAGAAAGCATGTAATATTTCTTGTAACAACCAGGACTCTTTTAAAATTGAGTGCATGTGCATATGACATTGCAACAAAAAGTGACTACCGTGATAAAATACTGAATACTTAGCATGCCAAAGGTATGAACAGAAATTTATCGTAAACTTTTGTTGTACATGTCAAACATTTAATAAACAGGAAATAAGTACTGGTTTTGTGTATAGTGTTCCCAGATAATCGTGCGAATCTGCTAGATAGGTTTCGTTTAGAACTTTTATGTTCATCAGCAATAGAAAATAACATTGTTGCAGTAACTCAATCCTATTAAATATTTTACATAATATATGGCATTTAGGGAAATGTTTGTCTATTAAACTGATCAGAGAAAAGGGGTAGCACCCTTCCTACACTTCAGTGTAGTAGCTATTGAAAAGGGAGCCTTCGGATCACCTTCGACTAAAGTCACCAACTTTACTTATTAGCTTGGTTTTGCTGCATTATTTAAATTGTGGTTAAATCAGAAGATATTGATTTTGGTTTGTTATTTAAGTTATCCCTACAATATTTGTCTCAGTCATTGTTTTTACTTACATTTATAAATGATCAATTGGATGGTCAGCAAATACTTTTAGCGCCCTCTCAGGTTCATTTTATGCCTTGTTGGCGATTTCTTTATTTCTTTTGACAGTCTTTTTGGAATTAGGTATTTGGTAGGGGAGGGTTAGAAGCTGTATTTATGGAGGATGATATATATATATATATATATATATATATATATATATATATATATATATATATATATATATATATATATATATATATATATATATATATATCACATTTCTTTTAGCAGGTTAAATATAACGCACAGGTAATATAAGCATTTGGCATTAGTGTTGAGAATTTGAAGAATTTAGAATTTTTCCTTATGATATGAATTGATCTATGATTTTTGCTTTTAGGCAGTAGAATCCCGTCGTCTCTTAAAGGCCTGTATCACTATTATCTATTTTCTCGCTCATTCTGGATAGGAAGTACATATTTACCAATTCAAAACAACTTAGACCCATTAAGGTTGCCCATTGTTACGACAAATACTCCATTTTTAATTCGAGTATTTCTCTGCATGATAATAGCAGTGTTTAATAATGTTATATTATTCATTTGATTTAATTGCTCAATTTTTTGCCATATTAAAGCTACTGAATAGTATTTCCTCTTTTATAGAACGTGAATGGTCTTTAATTTTGAATAAATATATATTTTCCTCATTGGTAATGTAATTAAAGCAGTTAATGACTATCTTGAATATTGCTCCAAGTATCAATTATATAGTTGCTAATCCATCTTAGTTGACTTTTAATAAAGATTATAAATTTGAAGGTTTGTTTAGTTTTGAAGTTTTCTTTCTCGTCTTTTTAGGTCATGAACACTTATGTTTTTTTATGAGCCTTTAAGCTGATTTTCGATGTTTGATTTCCTTGCAAATTTTGGCTTCCAAAATTAATTTGACGCCTTTTTATAGAATATTGAAACTTTCTCGTCTATTATTTCTTTTGTATTTATTATATATATATATATATATATATATATATATATATATATATATATATATATATATATATATATATATATATGTGTGTGCGTGTGTGTGTGTGTGTGTGTGTACATAAAGGTTTATCACAAGAACCACTTCTACTTGAGCAACGGGTCTTGATTTTTGGTTACTGTTTGATAATCGACTTTTCTTGATTTTTGGGCTTTTTTCAGTGCCTCTGAAAAAATCTCTTCCATTCTTTCTAACATTTCGATAGTTCTCAGGTCAATAATTATCAAATTCGTTTTTTCCTCTTTTATCCTTTGTTCAAGTATTCTTCATTTGAATAGCCCAAACTCAAAGTTGTCCATATAAAAAATGTATTTCAAGTTATCAAAGATTCAATCTTTTTCAGCATAATTTTTTCCCCAATGTAAAAAGTCATTCACCTATATTCTTTTATTTTTACATTAATCCTTGCCCAAAATATGAAAACTAATTCAACATAAACACAAACGAGTTCACACATAATAAGTCTTAGGTACAGTTATTATACACTAAATATTTGTACCTTTTTCCATTATTTTTATGAAAAATATTCATCATTTTATTGTCGTAGCTGTGTACGACAGTCATTTGAAATTTTAGTTTAACAACACTAAAAGCAAAAAAAAAGGAAGCGAAAAACCAAGAGATTTTTTTCATTCACACAAATAATTCGCACGTATGTAGAATGCAGAATATTGAAATGGTTTGATAAAGTTCAGGCCAAATACAATCTTGTTTTTATTGAGCAAAAGTACTTTATGTCTGAATACCTGAGCGGCTCGGCTGGTGTAATGGTTAGCATGTTAGTACTAGCAAGTCTCATTGGGTACACCATTCATATCTCCTTGTTTCACATCTAAGAAAAAAGCTTAGTAGATTACAGAAATGTATGCATTCCAAAAGTCTTGCTAGCGCCTGGAATAATTTTCACCTAATTTATTATTATGACTATCAATATTTATACTTTCACAAAATTTCGAAAGAAATATCTTTTATGAAGCAAGTTCAAATAGTTTTAGTTTTATCTAATATGGTACAGGCACAATTTTTGAAAATAAGGAACTCTATTGCGATAACCATCCATGCGAAATCAGCAAATTTAGCACGCAATATCCGCACGCAATATCCCAATGTTTCTATGTGTAGAAAAAAAGGATTATTGACAGTAATAGAAAATAAGCAGTTAATCTCGCCAGCAGAGAATACTAGAGTTATCTGATTTAAATGATTGTGCTATAAAATCAAATTGAGTAAATGAAGCTCCAGAAGAATGTGCTGCGTCAATCCAAAAATGTAAAGAGAAGTACTCGTTTAATTCACTCATCCATCGGACGAGGCATACGTATTTTATCATATGGTTACAAGCCCACGTACGAGCCCATATTAACATTAGGGCGTTCTGGATAGTTACGTACTTGGTAGTATGCTTGAGATGCAATTCATGAAAATGCTGAAATCGCAGTTTGATGCTCAAATGAACAAATATAAATAAGTAGGACTTAGATGGTAACATAATTTTCAGTTGGCCGGCTTCGGAAGCCATTGAGAATAAAGTAGATCCACTGTTAGCATTGCTAACGTAGAGAAGTGTGCTAAAATTTGCCTTTTCATGTTCCTAAGCATTTGCTGAATTAAACACAGTTGAAGACCGTTGGATGTAACTTGAAGTGAATTGAGGAATATATACACCTGAAAGTTGTCGACAAAATATGAATATACTGTAAGATATGTGGAATAATAAAGTAATTTCATTTTAGAAAATTGGAAAATGCTTCTTAAATTTATTAATATTATTTTCCTATGATACAAATATTTATAAACAGAGTAATAAAGTTTTCAAGGAATAAAGGAACCAGTTGAAAATTGAAGAATGCCTTGATTTTACAAATGCAGTGATTTGACAGAAAGAAAAAATAAGGCAGTTGTAATGCATAAAAAAGACAGTAAAAATCTTTATTAACAGATTTGATGGGTCATTTTATATCGAAGTCAGTTAAACACTTATCGTCTATAATTCTATGTGGTACAGAAATGAATCTTCACAATTATTTTAAACAAGTAAACACTTCATTATTACAGAAATATATTTTTCACTCATAAATGAGATACAAACGGGTACTACCACTCCGGGTCAGAATGAACATTCGAGGTGCCTTTACCTCGTCAAAGTTCCAAAACTGGAGCCTCATCATCAGATTCAGTTTTGTATCCTGGACAAATTATTTTTGGTTGGAGTCTTAACCTTCTGCCTGAAATGTAGTTGACGTATTCGTGGCTTCACCGACAGGGCGTCTCAAGAAAGGGGACCACAGAAATAGTTTTTTGCTGAAGACATGTTGAAGATGATATAAGTACATTTGAAAAAGAGAACATGTTAAGCTTTCAGTCGCAAGAATAACAAACGAGTCATGTCAAATAGAAAGAAAGAAAAATATTATTGGTATGTGCAAATATTGTACTTGATAAGGAAAATTTGCAAGAGGAACATGAAAAGTTCTTCATTTACATAAGTGGCAAAGTTTGATTTCTCACTTGTCGAAGAATAGAAAGAGAAATGCACACATGAAAAAAAGATGGCCAAGGATTGATCTTCACACAAAAATACGTTTGACTCTCGATGGGAATTATTTTGATAGAGTTTACAAGAGAGAGAGAGAGAGAGAGAGAGAGAGAGAGAGAGAGAGAGAGAGAGCATTTCTCGATTTTTTTTTATCAATTTCAAAATTTTAACATTTCCTAGGGACAACCAACACCCATCAAAAGAAGCGGAAAAATATCAGTTATGCAACTGTCCTTCCAAAAGATGAAAGTTGTATAAAGAGTGGGAGAGAAAAGGTGAAACTGTGAGAGGGAGAGGAATATATCCACTGGCTGTAATGGAGTGACTCTCCAACATTTTCAAGGAAAAGCCCCGAAAGTGAACCTTGAAAGGATTGTAATCACCAACAGGAATCCGATAACCCCGGGAAAACGATGAGTGAAATGAAAATTAAAAAAAAATAGCTCGTAAAAGAAAATAGCATTGTTATTTTTCCAATATTCGAAAAAGAAATACTGCGAGTTTGGATTCTGATCCAGAATTACCTGACTTTTATGAATTAGGACATGGAAAGAAAACTGATAATATTATAATATTCAGTGATGTGGCACAATGCCGAATAAATGGAGCATCTAATGAGACTCGAACTCACTCTTAGCAGGTTTGCTTAAACCTGCTTACTAACCATTACACCACCCGAGGTGCCCAGGTATCTAACGGAGTTTGTGGTGTTTTGAAAGTTTGGTTCACCAGAAAGTATCAAGAAACAAGACAAAGAATTGGTGTCAGAGAATGTCGTTAGGGGAAGAAATGATTTGTCGTAATTTTTGGCAACTAACCGGGAGAAGATAGCAATGTTGTGATATAAAAGATTAACTCCTTAGAAGAGGAAAATGAGTAAATAAGTTGTTAGATAGATAGATAGATAGATAGATAGAAATGTTTGCATTTACCAATTTGATTTCTCGGGTGACATAAATAAGTCAGGGTATGGTAAGTAGTGAAAATAAGAAAAAAGTTACTTTCTTGGTCTGTACAAATTCTATAAGAGGTTTGAAATGATTGACATAGCGAGCAGAATTTTTTGACATCATATTTACAATAGAACAAAGTGTGACAAAGGTCACTAAAAAAGACAGAAAAAGTAGGAGAGGTGGGGAAAGAAAGAGAGCATGGAAAAGAGGCAGCTAAGTGTGTATTGAAATGAGTGGACAAATTATTGAGTGTTATTATTACGATGTGCAGATTGTGGGACATTTATTACTGAAAACTCAAGTCTCATAGAGTGGCTACAGAATAATTAATAAGTAATAAAATTATATTGAAAATAAATACCGTAATGACCTAAAAGAGAAATAATAAAAAAAGTCGTCAGAAGTAGAAAAGCGTGAGTAATTCAGTGATAGAATCAATTCATTTCTAATCTTCTTGCTTAAAGGATCTCTGCAAAGGGCGATAATTTTCTCGGGTTGTATCACATTTTCGTTGTACTCGTGGATATTTCAAGTATTTAAACATCCATTTCTCAAGATTCCCCGATCATCTGAATTATCGATTGATCCCCAGGTAATCCTAACACCGTGAAACTCTGCCTAGTGAGAAATATTTGTGATTTTGATAATGATTTGACATCATTCTACTAAAGTACTGAATTCTTATCTTGGTCGTCATACCGCCACCAGTTTTTAGCATATGTTTGTATGGCCATTATATATGTATTTACATAGATAAAATTAGTCATAAGAAGATATTCTAGTGGACGAGGATTATTAAATAAGTTTCCAGGCTTTTTTTGTATGGCCACTTTTATTGATAGTACGCACATGAAACTCTAGTCCCCTTCGAAGTAATCTCCTCCACTGCAATGCACTTGTTGTACCGTTCTAACAACTTCTGGAAGGCCCTATAGAAGTCCTCTTGTGTGAGGAGCGTGTCAATGACCTTCGTCACAACCTATTTCATCTCCTCAATTGTCTCATAACGACAGCCTCTGAGCTTAGGAAATAACCAAAAGTCACAGGGAGCAAGGTCTGGACTATAGGAAGTCTGAGGAACTGTCTTGATGCCCATCTTGGTCAAATAGTCTGTGACAAGGGTGGAGTTGTGGACTGGAACATGGTTCTGGTGGAAATGCCACTGACCCGATTTGAAGAGTGCTGGCCTCTTCTGAGGGAATCTCTTCCTGAATTCTCTTAAAACCTCAACATAGTAACCCTAACCCTAACCCTTTGGCCAATCAACTCTGGTGTATTGACTTCCTTACTCCTACCACACCTCTCATCATCTCTCACAGACTCCCTGCCTTCCATGAATCTCTTATGCCACTCAAAAACTCATGCTCGATTCATGCAAGATGGTCGAAAAGCATTCTTAAGCATTCCATTCGTTTCTGTGGCATTTTTTCAAAGTTTAAAACAGAATTTTATTGCATATCATTCTTCTAAAGTGTCTTCACGTCCAGATTGCACTTTTGAAATTCACCAGCTGTGGCTATTAGGCTTTAGTAGGGTGTATTCCAATTGCTGGTGTAGCTGTTTATTTGAACCTGAAATCATAAAACCTGGTCAGTCATCTCATAAGATATATAGCAATAACATACTGGATTTTCAAGAGTCTACGACAATTTTTTTATGCCTGTATAAAAACGTCTGGAAACTTATTGAAGGCACCATGGGGACCTCGGATTAGCCAAAAACTACCGAGGCATAACACTTACATCCATAGCTGCCAAAATCTACAATGCCCTACTGCGAAACCGAATAGAACCCAAAATCGACAACATACTTAGAAAAAACCAAAATGGCTTCCGAAGAAATAGATCCACGACCTCACAAATATTAACCATCCGCAGAATCCTTGAAGGTGTACGGGCAAAGAACCTACAAGCGACATTAATATTTGTCGACTTTACCAAGGCTTTCGACTCCATTCACAGAGGAAAGATGGAACAAATCCTACTAGCGTACGGCATACCTAAAGAAACCGTAGCGGCAATAACGATTCTCTATAGAAACACTAAAGTAAAAGTACGATCACCAGATGGAGACACAGAATACTTCGACATTGTAGCAGGAGTACTACAAGGGGACACGCTGGCTCCGTATCTCTTTATCATTTGTCTAGACTACGTACTTAGAACATCGATTGACAAAATCAAAGAGAATGGCTTCGAACTGACGAAGAAAAGAAGCAGAAGATACCCCGCAACAACAATTACCGACGCCGACTACGCCGATGACATAGCGATACTGGCAAATACACCTGACCAAGCCGAAACACTTCTGCATAGTTTGAAACGAGCAGCAGCAAGCATAGGCCTCCATGTTAATGCACACAAAACGGAATATATGTGCTATAACCAAACGGGGGACATCTCCACTCTAAAAGGAACCCCTCTTGAACTAGTAGACAAATTCACGTACCTAGGAAGCAGCGTCGAATCAACCGAAAAGGACATCGAAACGAGGTTAACGAAAGCATGGACAGCTATCAATAGACTATCGACTATATGGAAATCAGACCTAACCGATAAAATGAAACGCAGTTTCTTCCAGGCAGCGGTCACATCGATACTGCTATATGGATGCACTACATGGACGCTAACAAAACGGCTGGAGAAGAAACTAGATGGCAATTACACAAGAATGCTGCGTGCAATCCTCAACAAGTCCTGGCAGCAACACCCCACAAGACACCAACTGTACGGCCACCTGCCCCCTATCACGAAAACTATTCAAGTTAGGCGAACCAGACATGCAGGACATTGCTGGAGAAGCAGAGATGAACTCATAAGAGATGTACTCTTATGGATCCCCACACATGGCCGCGCAAAAGAAGGACGACCAGCACGAACGTACATTCAGCAGCTATGTGAGGATACAGGTTGCTGTCCTGAAGACCTACCTAGGGCGATGAACGATAGGGAGGAGTGGCGAGAGAGGGTCAGGGATATCCGTGCTGCCAGCACGATATGATGATGATGATGATGATGATGATGATGATTATACTAGAATACATGGTCATATGTAAATAATTGCTATTAATAGCAACTCTTTTTAATACAGGACAAAGCTATTTAACTATTTCAATTTACATGCCGTTTTCTCCGCAATGATAACCGATGTTTTCTGTATTGTGTTACGATTTTCTTTTCATCAGAATCCTTCTTAAGTGGATTACATTTTTTGCTTGCTCGGACTTTTGGGAAAGACTTGTGTAAACTTCATCGAAAAATATTGGCTACTCAATCACTTGTTTGCATTTAACAATTTTTATATCTTCAAAATACAAATGAGAGATACGCACTGAAATCGAAATTTAGTAGACTTGTATTTATAAAATCCGGCTGCCTAATTATACATGATATGTGAATGCACAACGTAGAAATTGTTATGGCGATAAAACTGAGCTAGAACATCAATATTTTATCGATATAAATTGGATAAAAGTTGAATGACGACGAGGTAATTTTAAGTGGAAAAAAATCTCTTGCTTTCATTGCAGAGAATGCGTGTATGTATCCAAGAAATAAAAATATCATCAAATTTCTTCAGATCTTTCAGCAATATTAATTTAGATTATCAAGAAAAGGGAAAATATATTTTTACGACAATCATTTCATGAATCTGATCATGATTTTTTACGATCAATGTTGTAGAGTTTATTTGTATTGATTATTATTATTTGGCCTGGAAATATTTGTAATTTATGATTTATGTATATTGTTCACCTATCGTATTTTAAGTCGAATGGATGGGCATTTTTTTTTAAATTTATTTTTATCTATTTAAAAACTATACGACTTCATTTGATAATGTCTGACCACATACACACACGCGCACACACACACATACACACACGCTCACGCACAGACACACAAGTGGGAGCGCGTGCGTGTGTGAATTTTCTGAATGTATACATTTTTGTAGTTACCGATACAATTCATCTACATATCGATCTCTGGCAGTTCATATACATATCTCTCAAGAATCTGCAGCCTGACAAGTATTTTACAGCAACATAAAATTCCACTGTCTTATATAGAATTAATTTTAAGTGTACTGTTATAAAGTTCTCTTATTTTTTATTGAAAAATAAATTTTGAGAAAAATGAATTATTTCTAAAAGACAAGGGTAGCAATTTTTGCTCTTATATGTTTTGTCACGTAATATTCAAAATATCAGTTTCGTATTTTCCTCTTTCCTGTCAGCTTGTGTGATTGTCTCTCTCTCTCTCTCTCTCTCTCTCTCTCTCTCTCTCTCTCTCTCTCTCTTTCAATCTCTCATATACATAATTACGAGGGTGAAACAAAGAAGATGGTGAAATAACTTACGCAAGATATTCAAACGTATGGCCAATGGGAATAATTAACTGTCATCGATTTGATAACGAGTTCAGATGGAAAGTTCCTGAAGGTTTCCGACAAAAGACAAAAGATACTCTTAGAAGGAAAGTGTGTATAATGGCTGAAATGTTATAAATATAACAATCAAAATAACAACAACAATCAAAATTATGTAAATAACAACTACTTATCTTATTTGTTTGTTTGTTTTGTCTTTATTGCATGTCGGCCTTTGTAGGTTATTTAATTCCCAATCTATTTTTATACAAAAAAACCTATTTCAAACAATTTAGTTTAGCATAAATAGACAGTTCAATTGTCAAAAATATTTCTATTTCAAGCTATTCAGGTTAGTCAAACAGTTCTATTTCAAACGATTTAGTATAGCGTAAGTACAATTTCAATAGCAAAGACGGTTCTATTTCAAACAATTCAGTTTAACATACAAAAATATTTAGCTTTCAAACAATTTAGTTTAGCATAAGTACGCAGTTTAGTTCTATTTGACCCATAGATAGGACCCTACCAGGTGCTACCAATCCGGGCCAGAGTGGACCTGCGAGCGATGGAAATGAAGAGGTACTTCGCATTCCCCAAAGCTCCAACATTACGATCAGATTGTTTACTGTCATATCATGACAGTCACTGGAGGGGTCCTACCCATCTGCAGGGAAGCAATAATTATTTTAGAAATTAGAATACCCGACTGGGCTATTGTAATCTTACAATATATATATTGGCAACATTTCTTCATTAATACAAATTTCGTTGAACATAATAGACATTTTCAGTAAACATATTTTCTTGTTGACCCTTTCATATTGTAGTATTGATTTTATAGTATTCGGCAGGAATTGATTGATATATTTTCCATAATTTTTCATTTTTTAAGTACTTTCTGCCCGACTTTGGGTCATCATCAGGGGGTGGATGTATTACAAAAGCGATGTCACTTTTGTATGTACATTACTACTTTGTAAGAAGAAGAGCATCTGGGCCGTTGCAGTTGTAGCGTTTACTTTTAAAATTGTTCTATAATTAGTGTCAGTAGCTAAAGACATTTAAGTACATTAGCACTGGATTGAAAATTGATTCTATTAATTTTGGGTTGCATGTTTCTAATATATAGTGCTTCGAGAATCTTTAGTTTTTGTTTGTTATTTTGATATTCTAATATTTTCCATATCTCTGTTGTTGGGCATGAATGCTTTTTTAAATGCTGTGCTATGGAACTTGTGTCGGAAAGGTGCATTGTAAGTCTCCTCGATAGGGTAGTTGAGGTTCAACCAATATATATATGTATATTATTATTTTTGGAGCTACAATCCTCTAAAGGACATTTAAATTGATATATAACGATGGCTTTTTACAAAACACTAATCGAAGAAGAGGAATTATTTTTAATGACTTAGTTGGAGGTTTTAAATTTATTATAATATATAATAAGTTTTATCTTTTTTTATTAGGATCAGTGGAGAGTATATTTCTATGAATCAATGATCTTAATATTTTTTCATCTGATTTATTATTTGGTTACGGTAAAAAAGTTTGATATGTTTGTTGACTGGATGGAGTAGTACAGTGTTTATTTGTTGGTTAACATTTTTAATCATACAATTAATTTGTTCCTCAACAATATAGTTTGGAAACCCATTATTGATGAGAGCCTGTTTCATGTTTTCTATCTCTTTATAAAATATCATTTCGGAGGAGGAGATCAGTTTGGCACGGGATATCAGTTTATCATTAATTGCTTTTTTATATCTGAAGGGGCATTCAATTATAAATTTGAGGGTACAGGAGTTATTATTAGAGGGGTTTTTGTAAGTAAGACGTAGTGAAGTTATTATCTTTGTTAGTATCAATGAGAACTTCTAAAAAGGAACTTTTATTGTTTTTGTTTAGTTCATTAGTATAGTGAGGAACTGAATTTTTTGGGAAGGTGTCTTGTAGTATGTTGATTTCGTTAATATTATCAGCAAGAATAAGGATATCATTAATATATCTTAGGTATATTGGAGGTTTTTTATGCTATTAAAAATTCTATTTTCGAGTTCAGACGTGTAAAAAATTATTGAAAATCGGGACAAGGACTGACCCCATAGCTACGCCATCCGTCTGAACGTAAATATTTTCAATACGGCAATATCAAAGGATCAACAAGAAAATATGTAGACAGAAAAGGTCTAAGATGTTCAACGAAATATATATATATATATATATATATATAATCTCTGTGTCTGCTTAAAACTGAAAAATTTCTGATGAGACATGTTATCGTAGACTTTTCTTTATAGATTTGCAGGGTGATAAAAATTCACGTCGAACATTTTTTGAGGAAGTTAATTTTCTTTTAAATCAGGTTTTTATCATTTCCATTGGAACATTTGATTATCAAAACGGATAATATGAGGTATTTTTATAACTAAAATCTTCAGAACTAAAAAATCTGTAGAAAAATCATTAAAAAAGATCTGTAACCAGATATAAAATTTCATGAATCCAAGATGTGTGCTTGATTCTAGACTGCTACATAAATATGATCTTATGTAAATAAGGGTACTTGATTGTGCCTTTAGTTTCATGACTACTGTAGTAATATCACGGACTATTTCTCTACGCGCAAGATTATAACCCCTTGGCGTAGGAATACACGCACACACATTCCCCATCCAGAATCAAGATGCCTTAACTAATGCATGCATGTCTAATGTTGTCCTTAAGCCTACTGAACATACTAACGCCCCCACAACAACAATATATTACATGGTGGCAGCCGGGATAATAAAAAAAAAAGATATTTAAAGGCTTAAAAAACGAAAACAACTTTTAAAGGTTTAAAAAACGAAAAAAAACGTTTAAAGGCTCACCCCCACCCCCACGACAATCCGTGTATAAAGAAACAAACCGAAGACACATATAGACAAAAAACCCAACAAACCAACTCGAAAAAAAAGCAACAAAACGTAGTCTTTTTCCAGAATTTCAAGAAAAAAACCTATCAGGTAAATAATTCAAACTCTTTTTAATTATTGCCACGCGCGTCATTTATTACGTGATACCACCATCTTGAATTTGCATATTGTTTGTAAACACGTTCAACGTAGAACATTTATAATGGTTAATAATGATATCCCTTATATGGACTGGCAATCCTCAAATCTAACTGAAACATTCAAATTGTTTAAATAGAGGTTGGAGTTGTATTTTGTTGTCAATAAAATAAAAATAGAACAACAAGTAAACTACATACTATTGAGAGTTGAGAATGAAGGATTAAAAAATACAACTCATAATTAACGGAGGAAGAAAAACGTTCTCCTGAAATTATTTTTAATAAGTTCATTGAACAACTCGAACCTAAAGAAAATTTTAGAATAAACCGTTTGAAATTAATGGCTTATAAACAGGAAGATGAGGAATCGTTAGACGATTTTGTCAACAGATGCAGGCGAATGTCTCAGAGATGTTCGTTAACAGAACATGAGCAACAGCAACGTATACTAGAGCTCATTATCGCCAGTACTCCCATAACAGACTTCCAAAAGGACTAAGA
Source organism: Sepioteuthis lessoniana (assembly GCA_963585895.1). Classification (NCBI taxonomy): domain Eukaryota; kingdom Metazoa; phylum Mollusca; class Cephalopoda; order Myopsida; family Loliginidae; genus Sepioteuthis; species Sepioteuthis lessoniana. Next base: position 120,343,945 of record OY757915.1, on the reverse strand, counting down.
AAAGATAAAACTCTAACTCTGGAAGAAACTGTTAGTATTGGAAAAACATACGAAGCTTCCAACATTCACATTAAACAACTGACGGCTATGGTGAATAATAATAATGTGGATAATACTAATATACAAGCCATAATAACATCATCACGTTCTACTAGGTCAAATAAATGCCTCAAATGTGTTAAAAGCCATGCTTTTCACCGTGAAGCTTGTCCTGCATTCGGATCAAAATGTAAAACATGTGGTAAAGTAAATCACAGGGCATCAGTATGTTTGACAAACGGAACAAAACCAAAGCAAAGGCTGAGGTCACAAAGCAGTGAACACAGAAAACCAAAATCTCACTATCAACCGCAATATAGGAGAAAACAGTACGTGAAAACTGATGCTGTATACAACAACAGAGAAGCTGATGAAAAAATTGAAAGCCTGACGTTCAATTGTATTAATATGACCCAAAGAGATGAAGCCTTCGTACTCATCAACATTAAATTGCCAAATCGAAATGGCATCCACAAGTTGCGTCTGGAGATCGACAGAGGGGCACAACGGAACAATTTACTAGTTTCTACATTCCGTAGAATGTTCCCAGAAAAAACTGGACGCAGATGGTTTCCCAAACATAAAAAAAAACAATTTATCAATCAAAACACTGATAGCTTATAACGACACACCAATAAAATGCTTTGGTAACGTCAAAATACCCTGTCAATACAACAAATCAGACTGGCATGTCAGCACATTGTGGAAGTACAAGGGCCAGCACTATAAGGGCTACCATCGCTGAAACAGCACAAACTAATTACCCTTCACTGCACAGTCAAGAAAGAAAATGCATTACACACTCCTGCAGCAACTCGAATAAATACAACTAAAGACCTGATGCAGATGTATCTTGATCAGTTCGACAAAATTGGCTCCATGCCCGGTGGAGTCAGACTATCGGTCAATAAGAACACATAAGAACAAATGATCTGTGATTGGCTAACCAATCACAGATCATTTCGTATTCTTCTACTGGTCAGCCAATCAAATGCGCTGATCTACGTCGGTGGGAAGAGTATTCCCTTCACATTTCAGATTTTAAATGGTCATCCAATCAAACTGCAATATAGGGGCTTGGTTAATTAAAGGTCCTAGCCCAGGCATTGTGGGGGAATATCTCTTTTCACGTTAACAAAATAAAAAACAAAGATCTGATTAATCTATCTAAAAATTTGATCTTTTAACCCAACAGGTGGGAAAGATATGTTAAGGTTTAAAACGAAAAAGGCACCGACAAAGCCCCAAAGTCGCTAACATTTTGTTTTGACAATTTGAAAGTGCGCTTATTATTAGTCCGTCACTGACATTTTAAAATGACTTCTGAATTTCTTTCAAAGTAAATAAGTCTCGTTATATTTTTTATAAAATGAAAACTAACACGAGTGAATATCTCTTATTTTCAAATACATTTTATCTATTGTGTTGAAATGGTTTAGAGATTTTAACAAATAATAATAATAATAATAATGGGACTTTGACATACACACGGATCACCTAATCTCGGACAGAAGACCAGACCTAATATTAAACAACAACAAAAAGAGAACTTGCAAAATTGTCGACTTTACTGTCCTGGCTGTCAACAGAATAAAACTGAAAGAATGTGAAAAGAAGGATAAATACCTCGACCTTGCTAGGGAATTGAAAAAAAAAACTATGAAAAATGCTGGTTACAATTATACCAATTGTAATTGGTGCGTTGAGAACAGTAACTAAAGGATGACTAAAAGGACTGGAGAACTTGGAAGTTAGCGGACGAGTGGAGACCATCCAAACTACTACATTATTGAGAACGGCCAGAATACTGAGAAGTATCCTGGAGACTTGAGGAGACTTGCTGTCACTCAAACTCCAGTGAAAGTCCATCAGCTATCGCTGATGTGAAAAACTCTAATGAGTAAATAATAATAACAATAATATGTATTCTGATTATTGAAATAATAAAATCCTGATATATTTGATTTTGAATAAAATTAACTTTTATAAATAATTGTTGGGAATTGTGGCACCCCCTCCACCAACACACATCCACACGTGCGTGTGTGTATGAATGCACATATGTCAGCATATATAATCACATAAACACATACGCACACACACAAACACACACATACACACACACACACACACACATATATATATATATGTACATATTAAATATACATACATTATATATGTACTTTGTGACGGTCACATAGCAGCAACCACATTATACTTAGAGAGGCATAGTAGGAGCTTGTTTACCGGAAGCCCTAGAAGTAAAAAAAAGGAGAACCCTTTTGTCTACCGGCGTGAATTGGAAGGCGAACGGTTCAGTTCTGAACGGAAAGCTGAGTAGAGACACGCAGCGTGGAAGAGTTGGACAGCAATGTGACATACATAGTTGAAAAGAAACACAGCGCCGGCAATCAGGAAAAATGCACAACCACGGGCGAGAAAAAATGCGCAATGAAGAAAAAGCTTGATGGAAAATAATTTTCGATCAGGTCAACCATGATTCCCCAGATAAGTCCAATTCGTATGTTTTTTTTTAACCTTACTATGTATTTATGTTATTTTATTAGATGAATGCTACGGAATAAATATATGTTACATATTGTTAGAAATTGACGTTATATATATATATATATATATATATATATATATATATAACCCCTCTGTATGATCTGCATACGACACAAGGTCACTTTTAACTGGGTTTAACAAATTTGAACTTCGAGTCTTCTTTTCCCTAGACCAGTTGCTATACTAAGATTAAAGACTCCAGTTTCTCCTGTTTATCCATAGTAGGAGGGGAATATTTAGATACTTCTCAAGTGATTAGAAAAGAGAAAAAGAAAATAAATAAAATCAAACAAGTTCAAGAAGTGCAGAAATTCCCAGAAGCCCTTGAAATGAATTTAGGGCAGCCTGACTAAAAAAGGGATCGTCCATACGCAAATGAGAAATTCGACTTCACGTCTACTTCCAAGGTAGTACTGAACAGGCCTTCTTTCACGCTGCCACTACCAGCGAACACATGGCTGATTAGGTTTTGTTGCCTGATGCCTAGCCATGTCTGCTGCAAGCGAGCCAGCACTGATGAAATAAACACTATTAAAAAAATCACCGACTTTGGACGTATCAAACATCGAAAACGATTAGTACAATTCAACGCCTTATTTGGGAGAAACACCTACTTTATTATTGTCCATAAAGTAATTTATTAACTAAAGAGTAGCAGTGTTAAACCCAAAATAAATTGAAATTTAAAAGGAATTTTTGTCTTCATGCTCTCCTTCTTTCCGTAATTTTTACTGCCTTCTGTAGACACAGAAACCAACGAATTAAATAGGGTAGAGGAGAAAACAAATGGAATCAGATATCAAAAATCCAAAACACACAACTACAAACCAACCAACCGAAACAAATAGATTCAGATATCAAAAACCACAAACCGACGACTAACGAACAAACAAACGAATCAAATGGAGTCAGATATCAAAAATCCAAAACAGACTACTCCAGACCAACCTACCTAACGAAATGAATAGTCATATATCACAAACCCAAAGCTACCTACTACCAAACAAACAAACAAACAAAACAAATGGAGTCAAATATAAAAAAATCCAAAGCTGACGACTACCAACCAACCAATGGATTCAGATAACAAAGACTCAAAACCACGTAGGATCGACCAACAGAAACAAATGGATCAGATATCAAAGACCCAAAACTACTACCAACCAACCATATAACAAATCTCTGCATACATCCACATATCTTTCCCAATTGTATAAGTGATATGCGACATGAAAACAACCTCGACTATGAGCTGAACTTAGGTCATCGAATCCATTTCCTACGACGACATCTCTTACGCCAACTACGCCTTTTTCTTTCTACCCGCTCTCTCTCTCTCTCTCTCTCTATATATATATATATATATATACTGAACTTCATAAAAGAGAAGGAAATTAAAAGCATTATTAACAAAATTGAAATTGGAGAACTAATCAAGTAATTAAACAAAAGAACGACAGAAAACAGAAGCTGGACATAAAAAGTAAAAAAATTCCGTTGAAAAAGGAAATGTTTGAAATATTCTGTTTTTTGTGAATGCCATTTCGAAAACATCTATGTTAGCCCTCAAAGTCAGATTTCACCAATGGTAGGACGAGATAAAAAGTATGAACAAAATGAAGATGTATGCTCCGAAAATAAAAGTATCACCAATAATCATCATCATCATGGTGTGCCGTTAGCACGGATTTCCCTGAGCTTCTCCCACCACTCTTCCCTATCGTTCATTACTCTTAGTATGTCTTCCAAGTTATATCCTGTATCAGTACAAAGCTGTTATAGATAGGCTCTAGCTAGTCACCCTACCCTTGATCCTCTGTGTGATGGCTTCCACGAGAGTACATGGCTTATGAGCTCGTCTCTACTTCTCCAGCAGTGTGCCGCATATCTTGTTAGTCTAATTTGGATGTTCTTTGAGATGGTGGTAGGTGTCTGTACAGATTCTGCTTTGTGGGATACTACCCCCAGGACTTGTTCAATACAGCTCGCAGCATTCTTGTGCAATTGCCATCAAGCTTTCTCTCCATACGCTTTGTCAGCATCCGTGTGGTACATCCATGCAGCAATATTGACATTGCTTGGAAAAAACTGCGCTTTATTTTTTTCTGATAGGTCTAACTTCCATATCACCGATAGTCTATCTATGGCTGTTCATGCCTTCGCTAATCACGAGTTGATATAATTTTCGGTAGATGAGACGCTGTTTCTGAGATAGGTGAACTTGTCCACAAGTTTCAGAGATCTACCATTTAGGTTGGAAATGCCACCAGTTTGATTAAAGCACATGAACTCTGTTTTGTCTGCATTCACACAGAGGCTTATGCCACCTGCTGCTTGTTCCAGACTTTGCAGCAGGGATTCGGCTTGGGCGGTGTATTTGCCAGAAGCGCTATGTCCTCAGCGTAATCGTTCGTGCGGGTTTACTCCTGCTTCTTGCCTTTGCCAGCGTAAAGCCATTTTTTTTTTCATTAAATCTACCGACGTTCGAAGCACGTAGTCTAGGGTAGTTAATAAATAGGTATGGGGCTAATGTGACTCCTTGTAACACACCTACGACAATATCAAAGAAGTTTGTGTCTTCATCTGATGGGCGAACTTTTATCACAAATAGTCACACGAATTGATTCTTGTAGAGTTCCCGGATCGGAAAGGCGGTAAAGCGCAGACGAAATTGGCACCGTAACATCTTTTTAAAAGTGCAGAAAAAATTGCACCAAGGATTTTCTCAGCAATTTATCTACTGAGTATATATAAATAGAAATATTTTGATAATTTCAGCCAAAGAAATTATATTCTATTTTACAAGAAACGGAATAATAAAAAAGCAACAATTGGCGAATTGCATTATTTTTGAAAACATAAATACTTCTAAAATATTTACCGACACTGAAGGTGAAAAATCAGCCAGACGAACAGACAGGTTTTAAGAGTGGCTAATCAAGAAAGGATTATCTGCAAAAAGTAAATCAGTTAATTAAAAGAAACAAAAGAATAGAAAGACCACGTTGTTTAATTTTTGTTTTCAAAGCAAAGTTATTTGTCTTTGTAAAAAAAAATGACATATTTAACTAAGAAGTAAAATATGGTCTCAACGAACATGGTGCAAAGATTTCTGAAAATAAGCACCAAAATTCTACTGCTTCTATCTGACGAGACTAACGCAGACATTTTCGTAACCAAGTAAAGAGATGAAATAATTGGACATGGTTTTATTTAACTTTTGTAATCGTTATAAAAGGAACTGCTAACGATAATATCAATTACAGATCTTAGATAATTCTCAATAGCATGGAATTTTTGCAACATCGGATTTGCCGAGGTCATGAAGGTGATGAATTACACTAGATTGGGCTCATCTGATACTTTCAAAGAGTTACCCAATGGATTTGCTCCAATGACTTGGAGCACGACCTCGGAATCAACGTTTTTAAGCTTGCCTGACATTGCCTAATCGTCCAGGTTCTTGTAACATGTTTAAAATTTCGTGAGCCCTCCGCTTACTCTAATTAACATCACTTCCAACTTTAGAACAACACATATTTATGATTGCTACAGCGGCATTATTGCTCAGTTCGAAATTAGAATTTAACAAATTAGACAACATTGCCCTCTTATCTATGCAGCTTTCAAATAACACACAGAGTGAAGCAATACACAACGTGTCAACACACCAGCTACCACGATACTACCAACCACATTGGATACCTATTATGGTTTGAACTTCTTCGGTCATATAATATCCACACCGCAAACTAGCATATATCAAAATATTGCCAAACTTTTGACTCACCCAAATAATAACGTGATGAAAGGACCAATAAAACTGAATGTAAAATAATGAATGTAAAATTTGAAGAACATGTGTGAAAAGTGGAAATGAATAACATCCCTTGAAAACAAACTTCCGATTGTACAAAAAAACATTGAAAATAGCAATGATAAAGATAACTAAGAAATAGAAAGAAGCTTATTCTGTTTTCAGTGTTGACGAAGGGAAAATATTCAAAAGACGAAGAAGAAGAAGAAGAAGAAGAAGAAGAAGAAGAAGAAGAAGAAGAAGGCATGGTAAAAGATAACACAAAAGTATTGATCAGATAATGTCTGTGAGGATAACAAACGCAGTAGCATTTTACAAAGCAAAAATATAAGGATGATATGGAGGGTCTTTTTTATGGTTAGAAGTGTAGAGATTAGCCTTGTCACAGTCGCCATATAAGGAATCGGTAAAGGCCTTTTTAGCTGCCACTTTTTACAACATTATCGTATATATATATATATATATATATATATATATATATATATATATATATATATGTATATGTATATGTATATATATATATATATATATATATATATATATATAAACCGGGTCATTGGCCTAATGAATAGAATTTTCACCCATGGTCCGGGAGACCGGGGTTCAATCCCAGGTCGGGTCAAAAAGACTCAAAAATGGTACTTGAAGCCTCCTTACTTATCACTCTGCACTAAAAGGTAAGGATCATGGGTAAAGTTGAGTAAACCAAAGAATGGTGCAGCGCCCTCCTTTACACCTCTGTGCAGTAGCTATTGAAAATGGAGCCTTCGGGTCACCCTCGACTAAGGTCGCCAAATTTACTTTACTATATATATATATATATATATCAGCACAACTTAATATATATATATATATATATATATCAACATATATCAAGTTGTGTTGATGGCCCGGAGTCCTTTGGTTCTCTCTCTATTGCCATCCATCTCTTTCATCTATCTCTTTCGGCAGGTTCTCTAGGCAGCATCCACTGTTCGCACTGAACTGACAAATATAAATATTTGCTGGTCGGCCAACAATGATGAACTCATGTATGGGAGCCCACAGGAGAACTTCGTTAATTAGTTCGTCCCTGCTTTTCCAGCAGTGCCGGCCAAGTCTCGTTCTTCTTCATTAAATAGTTTGTGAGATGGAAGCCATTAGCCGTACAGATGTTCTTTTGTGGGGTGCTGCTGCCAGAATATTTTTCAAAATAGCCTGCAGCATTATTGTGCTATTCTTATTTGGATTTTTCTTTAAGTGCTTTATTAAAAACTAGGTAGTTCAGTTATACAGTCATAAAGATATCGTTGCAGACTTGAAGAATTCATGTTATATAGGTCAGAGAGACAGGCTGTAGAGTGATAAAACACTCCTTCACTGACACAATGAACTAGTCTGAAAAGATTATATATAGTGTATATATATATTATTCAATGAATAAATATATAGTTGGTTTTCAATATTGTCTCCGACGTGTATTCGTTACTTTTTGCTGTTGGACAACGATATAAGAGATTGGCGATGGGGAATTTTGTATTGACCAATGCAGTATGAACAAAATTACGAAAGAAGACAAAAAGGAAGTTCAACAAGTAAAAAAAAGTCTACAACCGCAATGTTCCCTCTCTTTTCTCTCCGAAGAGGAAAAACTATGAAGAACCTGAATAGTTTTATGTTGGAATTGTCAAACCAGCAAGAAAAACAGCGTAGTTAAGACTTGGAAGTAGTCGGAGAAAGACTAGAAAAACAGCATCAAAAAGACCTTGAATGATCGGAGGATGTTTTTAAAAACCTTTCAAAATAGCTCAAGAGAAAGTGACCTAAGTAACAATTTTTCTCAAGATTCTATAATTAACTCAATTGGAGAATATAGGTAGAGGCTAGAAGAAGAGGTCACATTTGCAGTCTATTTTCGAAGATACAAGGATATTTTAAAAAGAAAACATTGTCTAACCTGGTCAGACGAGAAAAAAAGGTCGACTATGGCTTAATAAATTCAGAGCCATTGAACATGAAATGTATGCCAATTACACACAACCAAAAAACCCAAGAGAAATTTTGTTTCGGGAACCGTTTTTCTGTTAACACAAATTTTTACCGAAAGGAGTTGACTTTTCAACACACGTTGGCAATGTCCTATTCTGGCCAAAAAGGATACAGACGATTATTCTACATTTGCAAGTGAAGTGATTAGAGAATGCAAGAAATTAAAACTCAGCGAACTCATTATAGATATGTCCAAATGTCTCATATTTGTACAAGGACAAACAGCACCAAAAGATGCTGAAATAAGTTCACGTCTACTATAAAAAAAACTGGAACAAGATTCGAAACAGACATTACAAAATATCACTGAATAATATCAACGAATAATAAATTTACGCTATGAAACTGCAGAAATTGTTGAAAGAAATATTTCGCACTTACACTCTGTCGAAAAAAATAGAAAGGAAGACGATAAAAGAAAAAAAAAGTTTTCTTTTAAAAGTAAAATCATTGCTATGGATGCGGATGAATACACCTATATAAAAATGGCCTATTTAAAAGTAAAGAGAGTCTCATTAATTGTGGAAATAAGATGCACAAGTTCTCACCTAGTGAAAAAGGACCCTGGAAAAATACAAAATTTAAAAATAAGGTTAACTCTTCTCGAGCCGAAAACTAATTTACTACGCTAAAAAGATAATTCGTAAGTGTGTGAATGGACGAGACAAATGTTAAATTTTAATTAGACACAAGGTCTGACTTGACGATAATAAATGAATTAACGTGGATAAAAGTCGGCAGACCAATGCTAATTACTTTAAAATTTGCCCGCGGTAAAACCGCTAAAAAGTTAGCATTTTTAGATGAATGCTATGCTAATGAACAAATGCTAATTTAACAAAAAGTTGAAACTGAAAGCGTTCGGAATGGGCTGGATGGTATCTTTTGATTTGTTGAATCTGCCAATGAATATGTTTTGTTATAGCGTAAAGGAAGCCTCTGCCAGTGCAGAAAATTTAAAAGGGAACTTAAATCAAATTTTCCCGAATTTCTTTTTTTCTGAAGGGTTAGGAATATGCATAAAGGCAAAAGATAATGCACAACCGAATTATAATCCACAATGACAAGTACCTTTTGTAGCTCGAGAAATAATTGAAAAATAACTGGAGTGTTTAGAAAAAAATGGAGAACTAAGTAAAAGCAATTTCAATGCTTGGCCGAGCATCACAGTTTACGTAAAAAAATAAGACAAAATTCGGGTTTGTGCTGATTACTCTATTGGACTGAACGATTATTTAAAAACTTACAACTATCCATTACTTAGTCCTAAAGAAATATTCGCAAAATTAAATGGAAAATATTCTTAAAAAAACTCGATTTATCGGCTACATATTTCCAAATACCATTGGAAGAAAAATGTGCCAATGTATTTACAATAAATAAACAAGGTTTTGTACGAGTTCTGTAGATTACGTTTTAGGATAGAGGTCGTGCTCGTAATACTTCAGTGAATAATGGACGCTATGTTGATTGACTTGGATTTTGTAGCAGCTTATCTTGACGATATTTTAATAAAAAGTAGAAATCATAAAGAACACTCGAAACATATGAAATTGGTATTTTAAGAAATCAAAGAATACGGATATAAGCTAAGTATTGATAAAAGCAATTTTTTAAACTCCACTTAAATACCTGAGACACATAATTGATTAAAAGAGGAGTAAGCCAGACCCAGCTAGATCTACTGCAATAAAAATATACTTCCAACAACTAACGTATAAACATTACCAGCTTTTTTGGGACTTGCAAATTATTACAGCTATTCTATTCCTAAAATGCGCGCATTAAGAGCTCCACTAAATCAATTACTAAAGAAAGAAACAAAATGGAGGTAGTAATCTGAATGACAACACGTATTCGAAAGAATTATAAAAGCTTTAAAGTCTGACTTATCCTTTGTGTATAACGATCCTAATAAGGAGATATACATTGTGACTTGGGATATAACGGACTGCTGAAAAGAGTAGCCCTCGCAGCAAGAATATTACTGCCGACAGAAAAAAATTACAGCTAAATAGGAAAAGAGGCACAAAGTAATATAAAATTTGCAGTAAAAAATTATACAAATGTTTACATGGAAGTAGCTTCAACTCGCAAAATGACCACCGTCTACTATTATCAATATTTGGGTTTAAGAAAAGCATACCAGCTCATACTGTGAATTGGCCACCAGAATGAGGAATCATTTTTTTTAAACAATGCATTTAAAATGGAATTCCTTCTAAGGTAAAAGGACTCGCAGACGGATTGTCAAGAATAATTCCCAAACTAAGGAACCCTTAGAGGAAACCGTAATAAGTACATTAAGTACAGAAATGAAGATAAAAGTGTACTTTGCATGACAGTAAAGGATTTACTACAAACGTCAAATTTAATAAATTCATAACGGAAAAAGAAATAAATCATGAGTTATCAAAAGGAAAGTCAAATCATGAAAACATGTAACGAGAGCGTGTGGCGACACTGGCATCACTATAGAAAAATATTGAAGGATTTTCAAACGGGACATCCAGAAATCACAAGGATGAAGTCCCTTACGAGGAGTTACATTTACTTGCCTAGCATGGACAAAGAAATCGAAGATAAGATCGGTATTTGATTAATTAATACTTTACAAAAATTAAAACTTTGAGTAAAATAATATGCCGATACAACAAAATTTTTCAAGCCTAGCGAAACAATCTATTTTAAAGAGTATAAAAATGGAAAATTTGGCAGGAAAGAAGGTATTATCGAAAAACAAGTCGGAAGACCAGTGTATATCATTAAACATCCCAAATTGACCGTTAAAAGACACTATAACCAGCTTAAAAAGAGGTTTGCATCTGCACCAAATTATCATTGGGAAGATATTGATGATCTTTGATTTGTTTGAAATACCAAGACTGCTCTCTCTCTCTCTCTCTCTCTCTCTCTCTCTCATTATCTCTCTCTCTCTCTCTCTCATTATCTCTCTCTCTCTCTCTCATTATCTCTCTCATTATCCAACATTTAATTAAGAGTAAATGCAAAAATATATTTCTACGTCTGGAAGGACCTAATTTTTTCCCTCAGCTCAACATTATTATATAATGTCGGAATGAACCAGTTTTGATGTTATCAGATCGACATTTTCACCGGCTAATTGAAAATGACATCAGTCAAATTATTGGCAGAACACCAGTTTTTCTAGAGAAAAAAAATCGAAAACTCCATAAAGATTTAACTACTGTACAAATGTATCAGTTTGTTTAAGTGTAAATAATTGTGTCTGTTTATGTTGTGTCGTCTGCATGATTATTTATTTATCTGGCAAATGCACCCAGTAAAAAAAAAAATACAATTGTTTAAACGGATATCATTGAAACACCTCAACATTAAAAGCTTGTGACATAAGATCTGCTTAACGTGATGTCCTGCAAAAAGCAAGTTTCCTGTAGGGCAAAGCCAAAAATAGTTCAATTTAGTTTGCATTCCTCATCTGGGATGCCCCTGACGCCTTGCAATAAACTCAGACCTTATAGGTTTTGGAGAGGAAGTACTACTGAAGATGAGAGCCCCAGAGCTGAGTTTATTTTTACAGAAATGTGTCAGGTAATAAAGTTAAAGTATTCGTCAGTAAGATTTACCTTTGAGTAATGGTGTTAAAAGGGGGATAAAATTCTTTCTTCAGGTTGAACGCTAAAACCCCGTTATAAAAAAACGCAAAGTTATCCGTGACGTCAGCTAACAACAACGTATTTTCTGATGCCAACACAACGACTATTTTTCGAGATAAATGAATTCTACGAACTGACGCGGAGATAAGTTTCTTATCACATAATAAAAGAATACGTGTTTATTAAAAGCTCCCACTGATAGTATAATAAGATATCCCATAATTACTTAAATCTAAAAGAGAGAATTCTTGTTTTTGGTAACAGAATTTCCTTTACCCAAACCATAAAGTACGCAGCCTTTTATCTCTATATAAACTCAACAGCATATTGACCTAGGCTCTAATCCTCTTTGTGGGAGCTAGGTATATCGCCTGGATCTTCAATCGTCCCTTTTAGAGGAATACCAACGGGGTCTGAGGGATTTTTGGAGTTCCTGAGCGTGTCTGTGTTATATAGTCATCTGCTGATTCATGCAGAAATATACATATATATGCTGGATACATACCGATGCAATAATAATTAAGACGCCCGATGATAAAGTCGCAGGAATAAACGACGCACACAGAAAGACGCAGGAAGACTTCTTTAAAAAATATTTTACCTCTCTATTTATTTGTAAGGTTTCGAAAAGGGTTACTTAAAGTTTGCGTGTGAGAGGTAGCTGGGGACCGATCATTACTGATATATTTTGACCACGAAGTTATGGCCGTCAGCGTTGTGTCTTTCTCGTTCTCCATGGTTGCTCAACCGGACATAACATCTGGACTACCCCTGAATCAAGAACCACCTTTAAAAAGCCTTATGCCGTACTCGTCCGGTTGGTGGGCATTATGACAAATACCAGCGGCGGACATACGTACCCCAGTGGAGTGGGATCTGCATCTATCCCAGCAGCCAGCAGCCGATGTGGGATCCAACGAATTACTGCCGCTGATGCCAGATTCCAACCAATCACAGCAGTTCTCTCTAAGACCTCTTTTTTAAGCTAATTTACGAAAGTCATAACCACCTCTTTTAAGACCTAATTTCTAAACAAGGTTTTGAGTATCACTTCAGGTACCTTCACTACACTCCTTGGCAGACACTACGAGACGACGGCGTAGCACCCAGCCAGATATGCTGTAAACCTGCAGTACCTTTTCCTGCATCACCGAGCAGCAGATACCTGCAGACCAGCACCTATATTTTCTGTTGCAGCAGAGCAGATTATGCAATAGCAACCAGAACATGAGCAACATACAGCTCAAACTATCATTAGCTCTCCGAGGCCACATTAACTTACACTTCCAGTTAACCAGGGACTGAATACACCGGGACATCGATCATCCAAGTCCACCTCTTCGACCGCCTCCAGATTCCTGATCGTACCACTGCACCTATGACCTGCACAATTCACCGAATCCACCCTGATCTTCTAGACTCGCTGTTGCCACGAACTTTTAGTCAACTAAGTCTATATCTCTGGACAGCAGCGACATTTAACCGTAGAGACAACACAGATATTATACAATAATGGTGATTCTATACGCTCTCGGGCAAGATTTGCTTAATAAAAGTCTGGTATTTAAAACTTACCCTCTTGCCTTTGTCAATTGTCTAGTCCTTTGTCAATCACACTTTCATTTACAACCGTTTGCAGGGTTTACATATTTAACGTCACCCTTGAGAATTGTTACAAACATCGCGTCTTTTACATTGGTTTACTTGAACAAAATTTCAATAATATTGATAACTTACTGAAAAGCAGCTACATCTTCATGCTTTATGCTTGTTTGTAAGAACATACTAAATGGGATGATTATCCCCAATGATCAACCCTGGATTTGAACTATGTGTTTATGGATTTTAACTGATTTAATCATCATCATTTGCGTTAACACTGAATGAAACTTGTGATTTTATAATACATTTCAAGTATCTATATTTTGAAAATATTAATTTATTTACTGAATAAATTCATTTTCTCAGTAAGAAGCATCGAATATTGGTTCTGTTTTAAGAAAATCGAGATCGTAGAATATAAAAAAATAAAACAAAAAATATGCCACTTCAGCAACGCATTATGTGGACAGGCCTTATGGAAGTTAGTAAATTTCCAACTTTTTTATTTCTCAGTATTCGACAATCCAGTATTAAACTTACTGTCATGTTTCTTTATTTCTTTCCCTGACGCAATCATTCAAATTTCTTTGTCAGATACTAGAGTGATCTAACACACACACACACACACACACACACACACACACACTTTCTCTCTGTGTCTCTTTCTTTGTCTCTCTTTCTATTCCTCTCTCTCTCTCTCTCTTTTTGTATTTCATCTTCCTGTGCGTTGTCATTGCCTCTACTTCCTGATGGATTTTAAAACCTTTCGGCATCGATCATTAAGCACTGTCTTCAAGAGCCATTGAGCAATAAGATAGGTGGAAAGTAGAGGTCAAGGTATCTATGTAAGGAGGAGACTCGTTTTTACTTTCTTCAAGCGTCGTTAACGGCCATTTCGCATCTATTGCTTTTACACAGATAATAACGTTCGTACTGACTTTCGTCCGGCAAGCATATCCGCATCGATTAACATGTTGAGCAGGACACTTCTTACACATCGAACATGATATGCAAGTCCTGCTACAAAGGTAAATCTCACATTTCGATTTTTCGTATGTTCTGCCTGGAAGTAAAAAGAAAAAATCTCCAACACAAGTTAAAGACACTTACGTTTTAACAGAGGTGAATAAGGTACCCCGCATAGAGAATTTCATTTGTGTATTCCCATTTGTTAAATCACCTTGAATTAAAAAAGCAGTTATCGCCATAAATATCGATTGAACCATCAGAAAAAAGAATACAGCTACAGATGTCATCATCATCAACATCACGTCGCACCATCAGCACGGATATCCTTGACCTTCTCTCGCCACCGCACCCTATCGTCCATTGCTTCCGCCCGGTCTTCAGGATTATATCCCTTATCGACACAGAGCTACTGTATGTAAGTTCTAGTTGACCTTTGCTCGTCCATGTGAAGTGGTCCACTGGTGTACATCACGTATGAGCTCGTCCCTACTTCTCCAGCAGTGTCTCGCATGTCTGGTTTGTCTAACTTTGATAGTTATCGTTATGGGTGGTAGGTGGCCGCGCTGCTGCTGTTTTGTTGGGTGTTGCCTCCAGGACTTGTTCAGTATTGCTCGCAGCATTCTTGTGTAGTTGCCGTTAAGCTTTTTTTTCTGTTCGTTTACTTAGCGTCCATGTAGTACATCCATATCGCAGTATCGACACAACCGTTGCTTGGAAGAAACTGCATTTTATTTTGTCGGTCAGGTCTGACTTCCATATGACCGATAGCTTATCGATAGCTGCCCATGTCTTTGCTAGTCGCGTGTTGATATCTGTCTCGGTTGATGGGACACTGCTTTCTAGGCAGGTGGACATGTCTACTAGTTTCAAAGAGCTATCGGTTAGTGTGGAGATGTCACGTCTTTGATTGACGCACATGTATTCCGTCTTGTGTGCATTGACATGGAGGCCTATGCCTGTAGCTACTCGTTCCAGACTTTGTAGTAGGGTTTTGGCTAGGGCAGGTGTATTTGCCGGAAGTTCAATGTCATCGGCGTACTCTGTATCGGTAATTGTTTGTGTGGGGTACCTTCTGTTCTTTCCTTTGTTAGCTGGAAACTATTTTCTTTCAATTTATCTATAGATGTTCTAAGCACGTAGTGTAGGCATGTGATAAGGAAGTATGGGGGCTAATGTCTCCATGCAGTACACCTGCTACAATATCGAAGTAGTCTGTATCTCCATCCAGGGAGCGGACTTTTTCTTTTGTGTTTCTATATAGCATCATTACGGTTATGACGATTTCTTTTGGTAGGCCGTAGGCGAGTAGAATTTATTCTATCGTTCTTCTCTTAAAGGAGTCAAAGGTCTTGGTAAAGTCGACAAATAATATGGTTGCCTGTCGGTTTTTTGCACGTACACCTTCAAGACTTCGACGAATAGTCAAAATTTGAGATGTTGTGGATCTAGTCCTCCGGAAGCCATTTTGATTCTTCCTAAGTATGTTCTCAATTTTGGGTTCTATGCGGTTGCGTAGTAGAGCATTGTATATCTTGGCCGCTATTTATGTAAGGGTTATACCTCGGTAGTTCTTGGCTGATCGGAGGTTGCCCTTCTTTGGGAAGGGGAGGATACATTCCTTCGTCCATCTCTCTATCTGGTTTTGATAATATACGACATTATAGTGTCAGAAAGACAAGAGCTACTGATGCACTGAGGGTCATACATTGTTTATTAAATCAATCCGTTTATTTGCAAGAATTTAACAGCATATTTTTTGCCAACCCATATATGATTGAAGTTCCGCTTGATAGGTCTAATTACTTCGAAAAATTAGGGTCTTTGATCTTCACGATTCTTATAAAGTGGTTATTGCTCACCCTCCCTTCCTTACTGTGTAGTGTAATTTTGCTTGTTATATGAATGATTGATTAATTGATTTTAACGGCTGGTCAACCTGTTTTGATTTATTTTATGCCTTGCGCTTTGTGAATCGCATATTTTACGTTTCTGTTTATATTTTTTGTATAGTTTATTTATGGTTTTATGATAGTTAATATTCTTATATAATGCAAATAAATGATAAAAATATGTATTTAACTCATTAATGGGACGCAAAGGGTTTATCTCCAGGTCATAATAGACTTGTAAAGAACGGCAATGAAAGAGTATTCGACACACTTCAGAGATGCAGAACTGAACACTCACCACCAGATGCAATTTAGTGTGTGACGCGAAATTGTCTATAATCCCAAACGGGGGACTTTACTTTCGCACGTGTGAAGACGGGGCAGGTTGGCACTTGATCCCCTACAGAATAAGTCCTGTTCAGAGTTTTTCTCTCAGGCATATAAGAACTGGCATATTACGTGAGGGAATAATTTAGGACCAGACTGACCGCCGCTGGCAAGGGGTTCCAAATTTCATACTATCACACACCCACCAGGCCGCTTTCTTCCTTCACCGAGACAATGGAAGATAATGAGCCTATAGGTTTTAGTTGTAATAATATTAATATTGTAGTAGTTGGCAACTCCGGTTTCCCGTGTGATACTTTAGGAATTAATAGGACAATTCCAAGCAAGATAACATAAGGCGAATAGAAGCTGAAAGGAAAGCATGGAATAACAACATAGACCACATGGTAAAATGAAAATACATAAATTCCTTTACTACGGTTATATATATATACGTTCAGAGTGTCAAAACATATAAGTGGACAGTCCATGAATATAAATGTCCTTTCTTGGCTTTTATCCTTCTTCAAATTGAGAAAGTGGTAAACGAAATTTGAGTATAAAGGAAAAATGTCCCCAAAGTTACTTATCTTATTTTCGACGGGGTTCCACTGGAGAATTTTCTTCTTTCACGGGCCAATAGACTTTGTTCTGTTTTTAATACTGGCTTGAAGGATTTGGAGTCCTTCGTGTCTCAGTTAATCTTTTGTCTTCAACCCGGAGTAAAATGGCTAGGGTTCGTCTGCCCGCTATGAACCCTGCTCAAAAACTAAATTTCTTCCTATTTACTTCCGCTGAGGGGAAGGGAGCCCCACTTCCGTTTTTGGGTCCCAGCCAATCATTTGGCTTCTCTCTCTTTCCCCTTCCGATGTCCGGCGACCTGAGGTCACTAAGTACGACCACCTGGTCTCCCCTGCGTGACCCACATTCCTTCCTAACGGTCACTTGTTTGACGGCTTGATACTGTCAATTCAAATATGGGAGGATAGTATTAGTCTTACCTCTACGTCTCCGTGGTCTATCACGTGACAAGTGTCATTATCAGGACACTCCTTTGTGAGGTTCTTATCCATCAGTTGGATGCAGTTTTGTATTCCAAACTCTGTCAAAAGGGCAATTCACTTATCTTAAATCTGTTTTATATTAAATTATGTTTTTTATCCTGAATCTTGTTCATCTTATTAGATACAGGTACTGTCTTTGGAGTCGCAATTATGGAGGCCTCCAGAAGGCGTACAGTCCTTCTAGTCGCAATCATAAAGGCCTCCAGCAGGCGTAGAGTCCTTCTAGTCGCAATCATAGAGGCCTCCAGAAGGCGTAGAGTTCTTCTTGTCGCTATCATGGAGGCCTTTAAAAAGCGTAGTTTCCTTAGAGTCACAATCATTTTGACCCCCAGAATGATTAGAGTCACAGCGTCATAAAAATCAAGGAAAAAAAACTGCTGGGATCACCGTAAGCGTGAAAAAAATGTAAAAAGGAAAACATTTCTAAATATAATAAAAAATCCTTTTAAAATCTGCTGAAAATTACCATTAGCGATATGCGTCTTTTTTACCTCTTTGAAAATACCACCCATCCAAAAAATGTATGCACGCATAAATTAGGATTTCGGTCTTATTTGAAATTCAATTAAATACTTTTTACAAAAAAAGTAAAATATCATGAGAATATGGAGACGCATATATTTATATTAATGTTTAAACATTACTAGACTCTATGTGAGAAATTCGTTCAGAAAGAATTTATAAAAATAAAAGATTGTATCGATGAATTCGTCGATTCGAAAGAAAAAAACATTCTTTTAGGATGAAATACATAGCTTTGGTGTAACTTTGTGTAAGACCACAAAAAACTAGATAAAGTCATTTAATGAATAAATAATGATAGTATGAAAATATAGGAATAAAAAATTACTCGAAAAATCAGAAATTGTGATGTGGTATGCTACCGAGAAAGGGAAAGGGAGGTCAATTCCTCTACCTTTCTGTGTTTGAATCAACTGGCACCAAGCTTGACCGTTAAAGGAGGAAAGTCAATTCCTCGCACTCTATGAGCTGCAACCTGTTAAACAAAGTAACGAATCCAGGTCCGAATGAAGGTCAAAGCTACCCGCACTCCATAACCTATAATCAGTTGGACAAAGAAAAGAATCCAGGTCACCGGAGAAGGAAAAAGTCAAATGATTTGCTATAGAACCTTTAGCACCAAAATCATACCTTTTCGTCAGAGGAAATTTGGGAAAGAATCTTTAGTTTGAGGACAGAAGTCGGGGGGAAAAGATATGCTGACTTATAGTCAAACTCCGGGAGGTCCCCTCGCCCGCAAGAAGAATCTTTAGTTTGAGGACAGAAGTCGGCGTGTAAAGATATGCTGACTTATTTCAAACTCCGGGAGCTCCCCTCGCCCGCAAGAAGAATCTTTAGTTCTGGACTGACATTGACAAGAGATAGACGCCAATTTAGCCAAGCTCCGGGAAAGTCTCCTGTAAAAAGATTAGAACAGAATCTTTGGACAGAAGTCAGCAGAAAAGGCTAACATTCAGCCAGATTATGTGGATGCCACTCGCCCATAAAAGAAAGGAGCTGGACTGTTTTTCCTTCTACCCTTCCTAAATATTGGAATTATATGTATTCAAAAAAGAAAGAGACAAACTGAAAGGATTCTCTTTCATTAACAGTAAATCAGTGAATGAACTTTGTTACATGCCTCGACCCGGCGACTCAGGCATTTTCGCAAGTAAAAGAAAAAAGAAAGAAAGAGTAAAGGAGAAAGAAGAAAAGGACTATTGAGATACATTTATGTTTGATACTGCCTGCTGGCTTAATACAGCCCGTATTTTAAAAAGAAAGGAGAAAGAAAAAGGAACTGTTTCTTAAATCTTATCATTATTTGTTTGGTCGTTGCCTATTAAAACTTTGTTATATTTTGAATGCACTCTTGTGTTGAAATCTATTGGTTGTGTTATTTATCTACCGAGTCGCCTTCTTTTGCTCATATTGTTTCAGCTTCGTATCGCTTTCATTAATTCTCGCTGCATATCTTATTCACCTTAAAGCATTTAAAGGGAATTTTTGGAAATTTGACAACAGTTATTTCTTTTAACCTTTGAGTCCTTGTTTCCGTTATCCAAAGGGAGTAGAGACAACGAAGGACTTGATGGGGTACGTGAAAGTGAATTGGAAGCCCCCTCGCAACTGTCGGAGATCAGTCTAGCCCCAAACTAACCCCCATATTATTTGCCAGTTTACCATATGCCCGAAATAGGAGTCTTGACTAGGACTTTTTTTGCGGAGGGTCACGTGCCAGGCTGTTCTCGACGTTACACGTACATAAAAATGAACTCTCATCCTGAGATAATTATTTATGCTGCATCACAATATATATATATATATATATATATATACATATATTGTGATGCTGCATAAATAATTATATATATGTATATATATATATAAATGCAAATATGTACCTTATGTCTAAGCAGTTCTAAAACCAAAAATATAAAATTATGTAATCTTAAAGTCTGTTTCTCATAGAATATGTAGATCTCACGCAATCTTTGTGTGAGGAATTAGTCATGTGGCATAATGTTTGCTCATTTGAGGCGCATACAAAAAGAAATTTATAATTTATTCACGTAGGAAATTTAAACATTGTGAGCGGGATAGTTTCTTTGACATTGTATTCAATATATCGGAAACTAAGTGAGGAAATTTTTTTGACGTTTATAGAATTAAAAAATGCCACAAGGAATTCGTCGAATAACGAACGAAATCGTTCTTTTAGGGTGAAATACACAATTTAGTTATATGCTTCTGGAAGACAATGGTTGGTTAGAAAAAAAGGTGTAAATTAAAAAATAATGTTGTTATGCATATATAGAAATAAAATTATATCAAAACTCTCGGAAACTTGCATATATTCGTAAGATTTTTCTGCATTTCAAAGAATATACAGAAAACAATTGATATTTGTAGGTTCCCTAAACTCGTCGTCATTTGCATTGTGGGATAGAAATCGCACTGAAATTATAAATAGAGATCTAAACATAAACTGCGTTAGATATAAATAGAGTTACATTTAAATAGAACTGCAGCGTTTGCATTAAAGAGCTCGTTTATTTTATTTAAAAAAAAACATTTACAATAAGCGTTCAATGGGAATTTTACAATTGTCACAAATCCAAAATTTAAACAATACAATCTTTTAAGAAGAAAATATCTACTTATACCTATTATCTCCTGCCCGTGGTGTAGTCGTTATCGCCGTAGGAAATGAACGCGGTGATACGAGTTCAAATCCTGGACGAAACTGATTACATTGCACTAATACCCTTGGGAAAGGTATGAATCCAGTTATTCTCCCTCCAGCTATGGGTAAATAGTAGGGCAGACTAGTTTCTTCAGCCTTGGTTGGGCAACTAGTCTAGGAGAAGGAAAACTCTGAATTCAAACCTGTTAAACTCCGCTTAAACATTGACCTTGTGTCATATCCTGCCCGAGCGGAGGGGTTGGTAAATAGTACCTATTATCTCCTTCAACGATAATTATGATGATAATGCCAATACCTTTAGTAGAAGTAGTAGTCGTTGGTATAAGAGGTCGTAAAAGCCAATGAAAAAGAAAAGCTAAACTCGAATATAAAAGCGGCTCAGTGATAAACTGAGAGGCCCGTCTAAAATTGATGGTGTTTTTCACAGCAGAGACAATCAGAAAAATGAACAGTTCTCAGTATACAACTGAGAAAAATTCAATTAACATGTATTCAACCGGGAAAGAGGGATACATACAAACCATAGAGGATTTCTCCCCCCACAAAAAAAAAAAAAAAATAGACTTTAGAGGGCATCGAGACCTTCAAACTGATCTATTCGTCAAATGGAAGAGACTAAAACTAATCAGCGTGAACATGGGGAAATGAAAGATTCTCTCACAGAATGTTAGCGAAAAATGTTTTCATGATTTAATAACAATGCTATAGATTTAATGCATTGAATTTATAAAATTGGAAAATTTGCAAAAATACTGGAAAACATGCATTAGTTTTACATACACACAACACACACACACACACACACACACACACATATATATATATATATATATATATATATATATATGCACGGATAGTTTAAAAATTTTACATGATTTTCAAAAAAGATCCTTTTTCAAAAAAAATTATATCATTTGATATGTAAATATCAGATATCTGAATTATTAAAGGGACTTAAAGAGATCATATCAATTTTTGTGAAACACAATCTCTCTCTTTCTCTTTCTCTCTCTCTTTATATATATATATATATATATATATTCACACTCAGTTTCAATCTACATATATTGCATATTGTATTTAAATGTATCTAATCTGTTAAGTAGGTAGAATGGGAGATAAATAGATCGATCGATTGACTTGAGCAAAATGAACTATTTCAATAAAAGTTCAATGATCAAATATAAAATGATAAATCTATGTACTGCAAGGAAACAATTGCGGCATTACACAAATTCAGGTAGGCTGTTTACACACACACACACACACGCACACACACGCACACACTAACTCAATTACTTATTTGTATATATCATCATTTGATTTCAAACTTGCTCTTATCGTAATAAATTGTTTCGTTTGTTTCATCTGGAATTGTCTGGAAAAAGCGAAACTTGACTTCACAACATGCAGTAGAACTGTTCTAAAGAAAAATTCAAAAGTCCATCAAATATTCCATTTTGCATATCCACAGTGCAGGTGAAATTATTTAAAACTATGAGTATATCTGCGCCTCCTCTCTCTCTCTCTCTCTCTCTCTCTCTCTCTCTCTCTCTCTCTCACACACACACACACACACACACATATATATATATATATTACTTTATGAGTACCATTCATTGATGCTTTATTCGATGTGGCATTTTAAAATCTAAATTCTCATCACTTTTCCCATTTCTATGAAAGTCACCCAAGAGATTGAAAATCAACTTGTTTATCTCTAATAGATTTGCAATCCTGGTATTATTACAAGGTGGAACGATAAAATTGTCGCCCTAGAAAAGACTAAATGATTCCATTTCCGTTTAATGAAAACCGGTTTTCTTTTTTTTTTGTTGCAGACTATCTACTAGTTGGCCAGTTGTATAGAAATCTCAAGAGCGATAGGAGCCTTCTATCATGTCTGAAAGTGACACAATGTTCAACGAGCGAGATCAGAGATGCACCGCTGTACAACTCATGCTCTCAACTGATCCAAGCTATGACAACAGTACCATTGCCAGCACCATCAAAATGAAAATCTGGATTGCCTCAAATAACAGAGACGTGCCCAGGGTGATGAAAACAGTTTCCGGCTATGGTTATGGTTTCAAGTGAAGGCTACATCTTGCCCCCTCACATCTTCGAAGTTGGCTTGAAAGTCAACACCAAAGTGTGCCTGGATGTGCTGAAGAGTGTGGTGATCCCCTGGTGCAATCAGGTGGCCGGTAGCAGACCCTGGGTGTGGTAGCAGGACTCGGCGCCGGCCCACAAGTCTAAAGAGACCCAGGTTTGGCTTCAGAAGAAGTGCTACAACTTCGTACCCTTCTCTCACTTGCCCCCTCCTCCCCCGAACTGAACCCGCTGGACTACTTCGTTTGGTCATACGCCCAGAACATCACCAACATGACATCCCACAACACCAAAGCCAGCCCGATCGCCGCCGTCCCCCCAGTATTCGCCGACCTCACGCCGGCACTTGTGGAAAAGGCATGCTTACAGTTCCGGATCCGTATCGAGGTGGTGATTGATGCTGGAGGTGACTACATTGAATAGATGTCAGCTCTACTACATAATCAAGTTACCTGAATTGAATTTTTCAATAAAAGTTTTAAAATAAAGCCGTAGTGTTGTTTTCTTTAGGACGACAATTTTATCATTCCACCCTGTGTATATTTGTTAATGCTAGTAATTTACCAACAGATCTCCCGCCCTTACTTTTAATTTATAAAATCTCTCATTTTAATTGGAAACGTTGTCTCTAAACATATCACCAGAACCAAATTTATGTGACAATCTCTAAAGATTATTTGGTTTCATATCAACGTAATTATTTTGTTAAAGGAAATTAGAATTCTCTAGAAATGTTTACTTTATCGAATATTGTAGACAGTTTGGACCAGAGAGATAATTTTGTTTAATCTTTTTGTTTTGTCTTAAGAGAAAATAAATTATTTTTGATGTTGTGAGTTGTTTGTCTATACCTTTTGTGCAAATTATGAAACAATTGTTTTTTTTAATTTTATGTTAAAAACAATGATAATACTTAGTCACGCGTTCTTTAAAGACAATAAGTCAAATTCCTGAATAGGGCGACCAATACGATAGTTGAAGAAGCATTCATTTGAAAAGATGATAGAGTATCAAATTGCGAAATGCAGCTGTTTTATTGTATAATGATTGTTCATGGGTTTAGGAAGGGAATTTCTTTTTGTATTCTGAAATAATAAGGTATATGTCAACCCTAATCCTGTAGTTTGATATGTCTTAATTTAGAAGTTTTAAAGATCAGAAGTAGAGAAAACAATAGCAATCTCTCGACTAAAACTAATCTGGAGTGATTGGATCATTGAATCTAAATGTTGTATATTGACCTTTGACCCGGACAAACATGCCATTCCAAAGTGATGCCCCGGATTCCGATGGCAGTTATGAGAAGAAATCGCGTAGACGGGCTGGGTTGAAAAAATGGAACAAGGTAAAATCCCATGGTACACTCATAGACTGGTGCACCGGAAGAGAGGGACCTGTGAACTGCATGACAGTTATTTCCGCTTGATGACGATCAAACATACCATTCCAAAGATTGAGTGGGTGATTGAATTATTATATAACTCGGTGAGGACAGAAAGTCAGTTAGTTGGAGATCAGTAAGTTTGGAGACCAGTTGGTGAGAAAATGCTGGGATGAGAATATGTCCCAGAGAGGCTGGGCCCCCAAGCCCCCGGTTGAGCAGCCCAGGAGAACGAGAACGACACACGGCGATGTCCGGAGTGGCTGGGGAGGTCAATATGTTGCAGTTTTTGTTCAGTCTCCAACTCCCTCTCTCACACACACACAACCCTTTCAAATAAAGTGAGAGGTATATTTTTTTAAAGAATTCTTCACTCGTCTTTATTCATTGCGTCTTCATATTGTGTCGTTGTATTCTGCATGTAGAGTTGTAGCATATGACTATAATACAACATAGAATTGATTTGGTGCCGGAACTGGGGCATATATCGTTCATGATATGGTTACGGATTGGGTTTCCACAAGTTCCACGGAGACGATCAGAGAAACAGACTAAGAATAACGAGGAATCGATTTCGGAGCGGCTTGTTCAAGCAACAAAAAGAGAAAAAGCAAGAACAAACCAACAACAAAAAGAAGGAAAAGGAACAGACTGACGCGAAAAGAACAGAAAAAAAAGGACAAATGAAGAAACTGCAGCATGCTGAATGGAAAGAAGAAAAAAAGAAAAAAACAAGAACAAACAGCAACAAAAAGAGAAAAGAGAAGAAGAAAAAAGGAGACTGTAAGCAAATTGCTCGTTCAAATAATTCTATCTCTCTGTTAATTAATATTTGGGTTCGGGAAAAAAGAATTTAAATTTATTATAATGGCGAAAGCATTAGTTTTAATGACAAGAGCCTTTCTGGAAGGATAAAATTGGAAATAATTTTTAAAAAAATATGCGCGATCCCTAGATATAAATTATGATTACTGCTATGTGTAACATTGTATCGTAGTGAGGGAGGAACATATGCAGGCAGGAAAAGAAGGGAAAGAAAGATGACTAGGGGACAGTTACTGCCAGTTTTTATGAATGAAATTTTCTTATAAACGATATTTTTATAATTGTATGTTATAGTAGACGGGGTCTTTGTGAGTAAAATTTCGTAGCAACTAATCAGTGGTCCGGGCAAGTGGTGATTGAAAATTAGAATTTCAGTCCAAGATCTGGAATCCCACATATCGATGGTTTGTCCAAGCATTGCGCATATCTGTAGTTAAGATTTTTGGGGCAGGTTTTCATGTTTTGAACTTGTGGATCGGAAGTGTTTTTTTTTGAGTCTCTCTGGCATGAGATCGATTTTGGGTACTGGTAGAAGCCATACCAAAGTATGAATGCCCCCCCCCACGGAGAGGGGTTGAGAAAATTCGAGGAAAATTGTCATGCTTATAGATTTGAGAATCCTGTGGCATTGTAGTACTGACTGGTTAAATAGAATTCCCCCTGGAATGGGGTTCGATTTGTAGTTTTGAGAAGGTTATTTTTTAAATTTTGAAACAGGGTTTTGGAGATTAGGTAATTAAGATATGCACGGAATCTTTGATGATCTTTGGATGTGCCGAAAAAACCTCGCAGATTCGGATTTGGAGTTGTTTTGAATTGGGAAATGTTGTTGGCTGAATTGATAAAAGTTTGGGTTGTTAAGGAAAGAAGACATTTTGTGCAAGAAAAAAAAATGAAAGAAGAGTACTCGTAAGCTATTGAGAAAGTTTTATTATAAACCTGTCTTATCTTACGGAAATATTGATCGGAATTGAATAAATTGGGAAGCGAACGTATAGATTGTATTAAGGTAAAGACAGAGAGAGGTAGATATAAAGTTGAAAGAAAAAGGGAGAGTGAATGAGCAATTTATTATGGAAAAAAAAGAAAAATAGGAAAACAAAAACAAAAGGGTACAGGACAATGGAAAAAGGACAGAGAGGAAAAGAAAGGAAACTTGAACACTGTTGAACAGAGCATTTAGGAAAAAAAAAAAAGAAAACTGAACATTTGTGAACTGTGATTGTAATATTATTTTGACTTGTTGTAAAGTGAAAATTTATGAGTTTGTTTGAGTTTAAAGGCGACATTAGAAAAAATATTTTGCTGTTACACATGAAATTTGACGAAAACCATTAACAGGGATTTTATACTAGGTTTGCTAATATTTATGATTATATTGATTCTAAAAATTTTTTTTAGAATTTGGGGTTTTCGTAGAATAGGAAATATTTTTTTTTAGGTTTCTTCTTTTGAGCGAATCGGTGGCTGACGCGAGATTAGGACAGAGATTCATCCAAGTTGATTCAGATTATTTGTGCAGACGGCAAAATTAGTAATTATTTCACATTGGAGGTCCAAGGATGGAATAAAGACGTGGCCTACTCCAATATTTTATGGATGATGTCTGAGTCTTTCAGTAACGATGATATTTTGGATTCGTACGTGATTTGGCGAAACGAAACGAATCTGGGAAAGGCGAGGTGCCTATATATTGGTAGCCACGAGGGTTCCTGATTAAATTGAAAAGAAACCCGGCGAGGGTTTGATCAGGAAAAGCATGTTCCTCAAGGGCTTGCAAACCAATAGGCATGGTAACAGTAACTTAATAATGAAAAAAAAAGTTACACATTGCTGATAAGTATTTTGCGTGGACTATTTTAGGTGGTTTACAGCATGCGTGTCAGATAGTGATACATTCGGATGTATTGTGATACTTTGTTTTAGGCCATGATTTTTGCAGATTTATGTGGAATGCTTTGGGCCTTGAAGATATTGTGTTTTAGTTTATGGAATTCTCCAGTCACTCCAGGTAGGAACCTGTTGAGCGAAGAACTGGATTGTGGTCATGAGTTATCCAGGCTAAATGTATTGCTGGAATGACCAGGGTCACTGGGTTTGTGACCAGGATCTGGGACCAGAGTATGGTCCTTTTAGTGTTTTGGAATTCTTCAAGGAATTATAGAGGGTCCGTTGGATAAAAGATGCATCCATATTTACCTTGGTGCACACATATTAAGATGGGCAACTACGCAAAGATAGTAAAACAAATTTAGATAATAATTAGCCGGTCGCCTCCTAAATAAGATTTTGTTTTGCTGTGGTTCACGTAATTTCTTTTGTGTTTTCAGCTATTGTTGTCCTGGAAAATTATTCTGTAAAATATGCGTGTGAGGGTGATGGAGACGGACGTGAAGAAAATTCCACATGTGGAATTTTGAAAAAAAATTAAGGGATGATTGTTGTATATTGACCTTCGACCCGGCCAAATATGCCATTCCAAAGTGATGCACCGGAAGGAAGTGATACATACCGATGGAAGTTAATAGAAGAAATCGTGTAGGCGGGCTTGGCTGAAAAAATTGGATGTGTTAAAATTCCATGGTATACTCATAGACTGATGCTACGGAATAGAGTGACCTGTGAACTGCATGACACTATTTACCATGATACTATTTACCAACCCCTCCGCTCGGGCAGGATATGACACAAGGTCAATTTTTAAGCGGAGTTTAACAGGTTTGAATTCAGAGTTTTCATTCTCCTAGACTAGTTGCCTAACCATGGCTGAAGAACCTAGTCTGTCCTACTATTTACCCATAGCTGGAGGGAGAATTATTGGATTCATACCTTTCCCAAGGGTATTAGTGCTATGTGAAATGCAATCAGTCTCATCCAGGATTTGAACTCGTATCACCGTGTTCATTTCCTACGGCGATAACGACTACACCACGGGCACCTCCACTTGATGACGATCAAACATGCCATTCCAAAGATTGAGTGGGCGATTGAACAATTATATAACTCGGTGAACACAGGAAGTCAGTGAGTTGGAGATCAGTTAGTTTGGAGACCAGTTGATGAGAAGATGCTGGGATGAGAACATATCCCAGAGAGGCTGGGCCCCAGGCCACCGGTTGAACTGCCAAGGAGAACGAGAACGACACACGGCGATGTCCGGAGTGGCTGGGGAGGTCAATATGTTGCAGTCTTTGTTCAGTCTCCAACTCCCTCTCACACACAACCTTTCAAATAAAGTGAGAGGTATATTTTTTTAAAGAAGTATTCGTTCGTCTTTATCATTGCGTCTATTATTTTGCGTGGATATGATTATGCATACAATGTTTTATATCATTGTGTTGAGTATACAATATAAACAAGCCTTTACACATTAATATGTCGGATAAAGTATATGATATGAGTACAAAATATTTGCTCAATATTATATTCTCAGAAGAATTGAAGCCATAAATATTAGATGTAACTTGAATATCTCTTTCAGAGAACACATCTCCAAATTTGAGATCAGAGAGAACAAATTGACGGATCTACGATGACCTGCTTACAGGAAGTTGAAGTTAAAGTGATGTATGATGGTCATCCGATCAGATAGAATTGCAAAGATTCTTCTGTGGGGTTTAAGATAGTAGGGGGAAGGAATATTAACAGATAAAGGAAGACACTAGAGACCAATATCATAGAAAGGAAGGATCTGAACATTAGTGAATCTTAAAGTTCTGCAAGGGACAGTAATCCTTGATGAGGGAAGCTCCATCCTAAATCCTTTGTGGAACTCAAAAGACCTTTCCACAAAGTTAAGTGATCGATTAAGATGAAACGATCGCAATGTTCATTATTAAAAACAGAATTTACCGTATTAATTCTATTTGTTAATGACAGATTCGAATTTTAATTGAAAAAGAAGAGAGTGTATTTGTTATTCTGACAATTCCTATCGAGTAAAAGACAGGATGAATTGATTTGCGGTTCATTCTGTTGTCATTATATAGTAAACCGGGGTGTAACTAATATGCATATCTTATTTAATTAGAAATAAGATAAAACGGACGTTTTTAGTGGGTGTTATCACACACACATCCACACACACAAAATATTAGAGTGTTTTATCGATCGCTATTTCAATATCCAACTTTAAAATCTTGACTTTGTAAATGTTTTCTTATTCATAGAAATGGCATAAATAAGTCAAATCTATTTTTGATTAATTTTATACAAGTTCAGAAAATAACTTCTATTTTACTAAACAGAAGACTGAACATAAATTTAACCTTGTGCAACAGAAAGGTAAATATGAAGTGAAAATATGTCTTACGTCTCCCTTTCAGCTTTGAAAATCAACGTCTACATAATAAATTTACCCTAAATGTGAAGTAAAGTTGGCGACTGTAGTCGATGGTGACCCAAATATCTCTTTTCAATAGCTACAATACCGAAGTGTAGGTGAAAATGCAAATCTTTCCCCTGGATTGCTCTACTTTACTCTTGATCCATACCTTATCATGCGGAGTGTCAAGCAAGGATTCATCAAGTACCATTTTTTGAGTTTTTGGTATTACTCTACCTAGGATTGAAGTACAGTCTCCAGGGCCATTGGCAAACACTCTAACCATTATGCGAATGGGCCGGTATATATATATATATATATATATATATATATATAGAGAGAGAGAGAGAGAGACAGACAGACAGAGAGACAGTGACAGAAAGAGAGATATTTGATATTTAACTATTGATATGAACAACAAATAATTAGCAAGTTTTGATATCGATTCTCTACATACCAACATATATATTGATAGATGCATTAAACGTCTTCATAATCACCTTCGAAAATCCAATACTTCATTACCTCTACCTATCTCTAAACTAATTAAAATTTGTACCTTATACACTTCGTACAGTTACTTCCAATACAACAACACGTTTTATAAACAAACATTTAGTTTACCTATGGGATCCTCGCTTTGCGTAGTTCTTGCATGCATTTATCTTGAATTCCGAGAACCTGGTCTCTTTGTATAAATTATCCTTAATACTGTCTGTAACTTAAGATACATAGACGACATACTACTAATCTATCCCCAAAATCTCTATTTGCATTGCATTACTGTCAGACTAAACAATGTAGAACCTTCTATAAGGTTCTCATGTGATCTTGAATCCAACAACACTCTACCTTTTCTGGACACCTTACTTTTTAAGAATATTAACCAACTAGAAATCAAGGTTTGCCGTAAACCCCCTGGTAAAAATGACCGCATACATTTTTATTCACGTCACAACAACACCAAGCATTTATATGATGAGTTCAGCCACATAAAAACTCCTTTTTAACCTTCTATACCCAAAACTTTTGAACACTTTGCTAAATTTTAGATTTAGCCCTCAAAATACACAATAAGAATCAACCTCGAACTAACTGACCCTCTTATAAAACTAGTCCTCACACACACATCCATTACTTTGCCTAACAATTCTACCAACATCTACCAATAAACTACTTAAAAAACTCAATATTAAAACTACCTCTCAACATTCTAAAAGGATCCGCGATGTAACACACTTCAGTCCTCAAAGCAACATAGTTTCAAAAGTCTACGAACCTTCACGTCGCTTGAAAGAACTCAAAAGATACATTAGAATTGGTAACCTAAACATTTTTCAATCTAATCATAGATTTCATTTCAATTCTGCAAAGATGCTCATTTACATTCACAATAAAAGAATTTGAAGAACTTTCGAGGCTGATTATATTTCATTTTGTAATTCCTTAAAAATTCGTCCGGTTTTTCTTTTTATATTTCTCCGAATTTGAGCACATTCATTTTAAATAGTTATAATATGCTCCATCTTTAGTTAATATATCTACTTGGATAACCTCCTTATCAATTTATATATATATATATATATATTGTTAGAGTTTGGTGGTCGCTGTTCGTTTGGCGTTTTTGTGTAGGTTTAGCCGTATTTTCGCCGTGACTATTCGGTGATCGGAGGACACATCCTCGAAAGAGGAGTATGCCTCGCAATTCATTGCACTATTCTTCCATTTCTTGTTTATAAATACGTATTAGAATTAAGAAACAGATTCGAAACACTACAAGAGAAGACGGAAAAAAGTACACCAAATGACGAATATGAAAATTTCCAACAAAACTCAAAACTAAATATAGAGTCCCATGGGAAACTTTAGCGGAGAGATAAAAATGTGCACTAGTAAAAACAGCCTCCAAAAACTATCGAAAAAACACAACAAACACAAATGCCCGAAAACTAAAAACGGTACAATATCAATTAGCAGGCATATATATAAAGGAATAGACAGAATACATTCAAAATCAGATAGATAAGATTACAGACTCGGTGGAAGATAGACAATCTAGGATAGCCTGGCAAACAATAAACGAAGTGAGTAGAAGAAAGAACACAGCCAAAGCAAAACTGAAAGCTGCAAACCAACAATAAAGAATAAAACTGTGGAAACAGCACTTCGAAAACCTACTAGGAAAACCTAGTAGGAAACCCACCGAAAATAACACATGAATCAATCACCAGAATAATTATAAACGATTTGACATTAAACTAGGACCGTTCACACAGGAAGAACTCGACTCGGTTCTCGGAAAAATTAAAAATAGGAAAGCTTCAGGGCTGGACGAGATTCCCCAAGAAGTATGGAAGACCAGACAATTCGACGACATACTGCTCCGACACTGCAACGCAGTATATAATCAAAATCCGATAGATAGATTGATGAAGGGATACATCTTCCCCTTCCCTAAAAAGGGGGACCTCGGATTAGCCAAAAACTACCGAGGTATAACACTTACATCCATAGCAGCCAAAATCTACCATGCCCTACAACGAAACTGCATAGAACCCAAAATCGACAACATACTTAGGAAAAACCAAAATGGCTTTCGAAGAAATAGATCCACGACCTCACAAATATTAACCATCCGTAGAATCCTTGAAGGTGTACGGGCAAAAAACCTACAAGCGACATTAATATTTGTCGACTTTACCAAGGCTTTCGATTCCATTCACAGAGGAAAGATGGAACAAATCCTACTAGCGTACGGCATACCTAAAGAAACCGTAGCAGCAATAACGATTCTCTATAGAAACACCAAAGTAAAAGTACGATCACCAGATGGAGACACAGAATGCTTCGACATTGTAGCAGGAGTACTACAAGGGGACACGCAAGCTCTATACCTCTTTATCATCTGTCTAGACTATGTACTTAGAACATCGATTGACAAAATCAGAGAGAACGGCTTCGAGCTGACAAAGAAAAGAAGCAGAAGGTACCCCGCAAAAACAATTACCGACGCCGACAACGCCGATGACATAGCGATACTGGCAAATACACCCGACCAAGCCGAAACACTACTGCATAGTTTTGAACGCGCAGCCGCAGGCATAGGCCTCTATGTCAATGCACACAAAACGGAATACATGTGCTATAATCAAACGGGGGACATCTCCACTCTAGACGGAACCGCTCTTAAACTAGTAGACAAATTCTCTTACCTAGGAAGCAGCGTCGAATCAACCGAAAAGGACATCGACACGAGGTTAACGAAAGCATGGACAGCTATCAATAGGCTATCGATTATATGAAAATCAGACCTAACCGAGAAAATGAAACGCAGTTTCTTCCAGGCAGCGGTCACATCGATACTGCTATATGGATGCACTACATGGACTCTAACAAAACGGCTGGAGAAGAAGCTAGACGGCAATTACACAAGAATGCTACGAGCAATCTTGAACAAGTCCTGGCGGCAACACCCGACAAGACAGCAACTGTACGGCCACCTGCCTCCTATCACGAAAACTATTCAAGTTAGACGAACCAGACATGCAGGACACTGCTGGAGAAGCAAGGACGAACTCATAAGTGATGTACTCTTATGGACCCCCACACATGGCCAAGCAAAAGCATGACGACCAGCGCGAATATACATTCAGCAACTATGTGAGGTTACAAGATGTTGTCCTGAGACCTGCCAGAGGCGATGAACGATAGGGAAAAGTGGCGAGAGAGGGTCAGGGATATCCGTGCTACCAGCACGACATGATGATGATGATGATGATATATATTTATTTATATATATATATTAATTTTGGGTAAAAGGATCATATAATCTTTCTTAATGAAACGCAGAGGCTGAGTACATATTAGAAAAAAAGATTTTAAGCAATAAAACAGGTGAAAGTTTGGACGCGCAGAATCTCTATATCTCTCTGAGCATCCACACACTCACGCACACACAGATGCACAGACACACAGATACACATACACAAATATATACACACTCGAATATACATATATTTATATATATATATATATATATATATATATATATATATATATATATATATATATATATGATGGATTGTTTGATAGAATGATTTAAAAAGCAAACAAATATGTAGGCCGTTTATTCCTATGAGAGTTTCTGTCACAGAATTCTGGCAATTCTCTTCTGTCAAGCATATTAGATACAATTTTATCTTTGTTGTTTCAGCAGGCCTCTATAGAGTGAAATAAATAATATCAGTTGAAATAAAACAAAATTTACGCTGTGACATTTCACTTGATGAAAATTCGAGAATAATAAAAAATAGTAAAACATATAGAGACGAGCAAGACAGCTGCAGGAAACTTTTAGCATTTATATCAACCAGGTTTACATAAAGAACAAATATACAAAATATCTGTAAATAAACCAGAATCTTTACATCAAAAGAAAGCTCTTTAGTTATAGCATATATTGTGAACTATAAGAGCCTTTGAATTGTCAGCGGGAGTTTAGCACATCAGAAACCAAATTGAAATAATTAAAGAAGCTGATCATAAACGGGTGGAATATTTGACTTTCAAGTGAAGATACAGGTTCTTTTATCGGTTGATACATTTGTATAAAGGGCCTGACAAACGGAGCGCTGAACAAATATGGCCTTTTGCCAGACAGAGTTGAGAGCTCTAGCTCTTTTTCTAAAGAGGTAAAACAGTAACATTTTAAAACTATGTAAAATCTCTTTTGCTTGATATAAAAAAATCAGCTAAACGAATGTGCGGCTTTAAAAGCAGGATTTCTTTCTATTTTAAAAAAATTTTCTGCTACCAGTTTGATGCAATATGACTCAAAGATTTTCCAACTTTGTCAGCGGAGATTAGAATACCCTGATTACATCATCTTCAGAGGGGTGAAAAGCGATTGTTTCTGGAGCTCAGGTAAGTGTGGAGTACCATTTCATTGCTATGACTCCCAGGTCCAATATGACACACAGCAGTAATACCTTCAAAGTCCAATCTCTGGGTCAAATAAATCTGTTTTTGAAATAATTATAAGAGGATAGTAATACCTGAAACTATATAACCATGTGAGACTTTAATGTTAGACAGGAAACTATTTAACACTATGAAAATTATTTGTATTAAGAAAAGTACTTGTAGCTATAATTGTTTAGAAAAGATAATTAACTTCTTGATAACTATGAGCAATCTAATGACTATTAATAAAAAATATTGAACTCTTACGTGAGTATTAAATAGGAATACTTGTGACCATAAAACTATGCAAATTATTAGTATTAGATTGGAATACTTGATTATAAAACTCTGTGGACATTAAAAAAAACGTGCAATTAAAAATGCAATTAAAACTTGAAAATATAGATATTAGCAGAAAACATTTACACATGAACTAGATTTCAGAATTAAATAACCGATAAGGAATCGATGTACCTTTAGCAAATCAATCAAACGAAACTAAATCAAAGATAATTTTGTTGATTGTTGATCAAAATACCAAAATTCAAAAAACCGTTTAGCAGTCATAAGACTATATCAATATACTATCTCCTTTTATTCCATCAAATAAATATTTATTGCCTTTCATGTATTTTATACGCCTACGCCGAAGTCAGTAGAATTTCTTACCAATCGATCCTTTTCTTCATTTAAATCTTAAATTAACCAAATATTTTTTGACGGCAGTAGACTGATAGATAGATAGATAGATCTGTCGGAAATTGTCATCAATATTTGCTCTGTGAGTCGAGCAATAAAATTATATGCCATCAAATATAAACCATCTAAGTATGAGCAAAATGCTCTCAAATTGAATCTCTCTGGCGAGAGTGTTTGTTAGTCAAAATTGACAAGATGCCAGAAATTAAATGTACACTTCGTCTTCCGATTCTATCATGTGCGCCAACCTTTATCAACTTTATATCGGGAGAAATGTTATTATTAATTGAATCTTTTCAGTAGACATAAACAACACAATGTAGCCTGAGTGGTGAGAGAGTCACATTAATTTAACCGATGACAGAAATCAGTGTTTTAACCTACATAAAAGATTGAACGTAAAATTATATTTCTTTTAAAAAGACGTGGATTTTCGACTTGGAAGATTGGTACAACTCTATTTTCTAGTCTTTTTGCTCACATTCAAATACTAAACAACGTTATATGCGTATCAGTTCACGCTAGTATCTTTTGGAAAGTAATGAATTCTTTTCTGCTCTCTCCTGCAATGGCTAAATTGTAGGACAGACTGCGTTCCTTAAACTTTGTAAATCGACTATTTGAGGTGAAAGAAATCATTAAATTCGAATCAGTTGCACTGCACGAAAAAGTTGACCTTCCACCTCATCTTTCTTGTGCTTAAGGGGTTTCATAAATAAATACTCTCTTCTCTTACTAATATAAGCATAGTAAATAAGAAATATTAATTTATTTTTTGATAGAATGATTGTTTTGCAAACGGTTCAAGGGAATGGCTTTTTGAATAATTTTGCAAAACAACTTTTATACAACCATCTTTATTATAAGATACGGTAGTAGGTTTCCAGAGAACAGTACGTCGTGAAATGTTGGATACAACGCACTAAGTAGGATTGCAAAAATATAATCGAACGCCTAAGGTTGAAAAAATTGTCAGTGTTATCTATTGTTTAGAAGAGACATGAACGGGTCGTTAGTAAAATCAGGATGAAGAAATGTGAAGAGTTCGATAATTGTTAATTTAGGGGTTCCTTTCGTCTTCCAAACATTATTAAAATCAGGAAAATCTTCTTACGCATATATACATTTTGAGAAAAACATAAACCATTGCTTGGATCCGTTTAAGCTAAAAAAATGTTTCCTTTATTCTAAACAATGAGATTGTCTTTTTGATAGTTTTTTTCGTATGAGAATTATTTTCTCTCTATTTCTGTCTGTCTGTCTTTCTCTGTATCTATCTATCTATCTATCTATCAAGCAAGCAATTACATAAAAAAAAGTATCAAGTGATGGGTGCAGTGCTTCATAGATGCACAACTCGCATATCCTCTCCGAGCACAAATTTAATATTCAACTGAAAATAATCATCTACACAGAACACCCATAAACTCTCACGCTAATTTGAAATACAGATCTGTATTTGATCATTTTAATGAATATTATACTAGTGTATAAGTAAATGACTTATAATACTTAGCATCGCAGACAACGAAATCGGTGTAACTGAGTTCGAATTCTAGTTGAGGCAGACTTCGTTCATTAGTTAGACGGATATGAGACCGCCTTTTCTATCATTAGAATGAATTGTTAGAGAATAGGGAACATTTTTTTCTCTTACGTAAAGTATTAGTGCTGAAATGGAGTTAAATATGCAGTTAGGAAAATATCACACCAATATATATCTTATATGATTTGGCAAAAACTGCACTGAAGTTGTTACATTAATAGTCAAACTTGATAGGATTTAAACACACACACACACACACAAACATACACGTGTGTGTGTGTGTGTATGTGTATGTATTTATGTGTGTCTGAGTCAGTGTGTATTAGTGTATTAGTAGGTTGTATGGTATTAAGGCAGGTCAAACATTGTAGGGTTAATTTTATACAAAAGTCAGTTTAACAGAATATAAATGGGCATTTAGATATTTCAAACGGATAAGCACTCCTTACTTGGTTGCAATGTCAGTGTTTCAAGAGCCAGTATACTTATGTTGTTCATAAGCATTTTAAATAGATAAATACAACATTCTTAGTTAAAACATAACTCCTCTAAGAGTTAATATACAGGCTGTCACAATATACATGGCACTCACGTGACTGCTAATAACACTTGTAATAATACTGCTGTGTTCTTGTTTGTTTCAGATTTAAAAATAGTATACGATAACAGCAATTAATCTTTGATCATAATACCTTGGACAATCGGGGAACAAATATTTTGCGTCACAACTTCTTTGTAGACAAAATCATTAAAAATTATGCATGCACAATTTTGCAGGAAGTTTAACTTTAACATTTCTCACTAGAAAAGCTAGATTTATCCTTTTATGTTACAGGGATTGTAAACAACCTCAACAGAAAATTCGAGACTTGGCAAGAAGTTGACTGCAAGATGTCCAAACAATATGCATGCGGTAAGAGTTTCTATTGGATGTAGTCCGAAAAAGTCCCCCCGAAAATGTTCCTAAGAACTTGGTCTTTCACGTACACTGTTAGAGAAAGTCAAACAATTTTTGCCCTTGTCATCTGGTTTGACCTTTCGGAAGTGATATGATTGCTTTTTAAGACTCAGATGATAAGAGACCTGATTCAATGTTAATGAAAAGTGACTTGATGCAATAGGAATTATCATATTAATCGGTTTCATCTATTTTGAGACATCCTGTTGTACAAAGTAATTTTAAACATTATTTCAAAGAGATGTATTTTATCCATAAATGGTATTCTGGCAATTGTTGCTACTTCGAGTCAGCGTTGTCATGAAGCTAAAAACAACGATATAGTGACTCTATACCCACCAGAGCATCAGAACTGGAGTCCCATGATCAGATACAGTTTAACTTTATACGCTGGACTATATATATATATATATATATATATATATATATATATATATATATATATGTGTGTGTGTGTGTGTGTGTGTGTGTGTGTGTGTGTGAATGCATGTGAAAGTCATACAGATAGATAAATACAGAGCAATCTTAGGATAGGTATATTTATACATGAGGGACTAATCGGAATTTCATTCAATCATAGATTGATGCAAAATTAACCTGAGTCAACATTTCCCTAAGGTTATGAAGTCTCTTCGAAATGCCTGTATTGCTTGAGTAACCTGTCGAATCATTTTATGTTGTCTACTAACCTCGAGTAAAATTGTGAAATTAGAAATATATGTCCCATATGAAATTACAAAAAGCAATAACATATCGATCAGAATAAAAAAAAAGAATTATTTCCTGAAAAAAGTTACTTCTTGATAAGATCTTCATTCATGATGAAAAATTAATTTCTGATAAGAATCAAAAACAAGAGAACTCATATCGAAATTCTTGATAACTTTTATTATCTCAATCTTAGCGAACTACCCCAGAGGAAAAGTTTGTCATGGTAGGTAACTTTCAAAACATAATGTTATGGTCCATAACAACATTGTGCAATCATTTTTTCCAATGATAAATTGAGATTTGAATCTGGTCCCATTGCCATTCAGAGATTTTCCTACCTGAGAATCTTCAATTTGCAGTTGCAAATGCAATATAGCAAAAATATTAAAACTGGTATTGAATGTTCGCACTTAGACAACGTATTCTCCGGTTTTCAGCCTCTCCATTTTTTTGGCTTCATTCAGTACTATTTGTCTTGCTAAATATTCGAAAATTTATCTTTGGGTTTTTTCCCAAAGATAAATTTTCGAATATTTAATTACCAATAGTTTAAAAGTGAGAAAAATTCATTGAAAAATAAGAATAATATCGAAATACTAATGAATCAAATCCTTATGAATAAACTATCTTGTGTGTAAGATAGTGTAAACGAACAAGAAAATTAATTGCATCGTTTACATTTGTGAAAACACAAACATCCACCTTTGCGTATATTAAATGCACGCAGTTAATAATCACGAGGATAAATATATATATATATATATATATATATATATATATATATATATATATATATACATATATATATATATAAGGAGACTTTGTGCGTAAAATTGTGCATTTAAACAAGTAATCTGTTTTGTTTTTTTCATGTACTAATATAATTAAGTTTGTTTTAACTCAGCCCGGTAAAGTCAATTAAAGAATTACCCTTGGGTGAAATGAATTTTTTCCTTTTATTTTCAAAGAAAATTTCTGTCCGTCTTGTGAGACGAATATTTTACTTTTTCTTCTTTCGAAACCACTAATTTTCGATTTGATTTTTTATTCATTTATTTATCACTTCAATTCTCTTCTTTCACTTTCACTTTCACTTTCACTTTCTGTTTATGTTATCGAATATTCATCTCTTAAAATTTGTTTTTCATTCAGTTTCTTCTGTTTTAGTTTTATAGTTATTTGATGGTCTCATGTCTGTTTATATCTATGTTGTCTTAACATATTAATATATGCAATCTATCTATCTATCTATCTATCTATCTATCTATCTATCTATCTATCACATTATTCTATCTTTTACGTTATTCAATTTCTCTGTCTCTGTCTCTCCTATATATATATATATGTATATATATATATATATATATATATATATATATATATATATATCCTCTCTCTCTCTTTATATATATATATATATATATATATATATATATATTCTTTCTTTTTAATCAATCTTTATATCTATCCATTTAGGAAAAGTTTTCTATCACAATGTTGCTCACCGTATGTCAGATTCTCATCAAATTCCCTCCGGCTAAAATGACAGAAAATCGTTCAATCTGTTTATCACAGAGAAAACAGTTTCAATTCTCTATGGAATTGGTTAAAGAAGTCCCATTTTCTCAAACCCGGCCATGTGCCGAATTTCTCATCGTGTAAGTAGATTTGTTGGCGAAGGAAACGAAGCAGAACTCGACAAGAAGATGCGTGGAAATAAAACCACAAAAACTAAATGAAACAGATTTTAAGTTGGTTTATTTTTTTTTTCTTTCCGAATAGCGACTTAAAGTGATTAGTGACGCTAGGTTTTACCACGCTGACCTACAGTTACTTTCTTTCGTGTAATAGTTTATGTAATAATTCAACTGAATCAACGAAGGTAGTAAGTAGAAAAATCGTTTTATTAATATAAGAAATTCATGCCACACCTTAACGACACTTTCATCGAGATAGATTTTTGTCTGCTTTATAAAATCTGTTTCTTCCTTTTGGCAGTTAATTCCGTTCTAGCTGATGCAATAAACTGAATAAAGGCCAATATAATTTTTGTCGAATAATTCTTCATTTTTAACTTTGCCTGAACATTACAAATGTCATGCAGTGTTTGTTTTTTTATGTGAATTAGAATTACTTGCCAAAAATAGTGAAAACTTAATTTTACATTTAATGGAGGTAATTAAATTTTTATTATAAACCAGGTTAGATGGCTGAAGATTAGCAATGTAATGATGTGGAAATTAAGATAACGAGTATAAGGATAATTGTTGGAATAATTCATAGAAGAATGTCGATAATAGCATAATGGTTAGAGTGTTCACTAATGATCCAGGAGACCGGTGTTCTATCCTTGGTCTAGTTATACCAAAGACTGAAAAAAGGTACTTGTTGTCTTCTTGTTTAACATTTAGCATTATTAGGTAGGGTCCAAAGATAAGTGAAACAATCCTAGGAAAGAAGTAGCGATCTAGTAGCTATTGAAAAAGGAACCTTCGGGTCACCATCACCTACGTTCGGCCAACTAATTTAAAGATGGGAACGTCACGCAAGACTATACATTTGGAGAACATTATCGCCAAAATAAGTCAAAACAAATAACCAAGATACTGCTACTCATGGAAATATTTCTTAGAATAACGATATTGATTTTTTTAAGTATCTAAATAATGTGTCAAAATTTATTATACAATAATGATGTTCACTTCTATGTCAGAATATGAATTGATTTACTAATAAAATCTCAAAGATGTAAACATTATTTACGTTTTAAAATTGTTAAAGTGATTGACTTACGTGGGAATTTGCAAGTTGTTTAGTTTGAAAAAGACAATTAATTTCTTGGTTCCTGTGTTTGTAGACTTCTCTTTCCAGACATATTTGACTTGCATCAAAACGTTCTCACTGGATCGATATTCACTGGTTTTTCGTGAAAACTGGTCCAAATCAAATGTATACGACAGGTAGCTATTTTTCACAACCCTATTGGGACAATAAGTATGAAAAAACGTTCAGTTATCCGAAAATTCAAACAACACTGATAGCTTTTTGCATTAATACTTACTCTCCCGTTTCTATCTCCAACTTTCGCCTTCAAAATCTTCAACTCCGTCTTAGACATTTATACATGATGAAGTTAACTTCAAAAAATATGGTTAGAATGAATTGCTATTAAATTAGTAAACAAAACCTAAACTCTGTGATGGTTCTACTCAAAATCATGCAACTATTGCCAAAAGAATCTGAACTGATAAAAATAACATTTGCACATAAGCATAAAGATACTTGTATTCTAAATTTGAGGAGTATTCGAGGGTTGTTGAAGAAAGGTTTAATAGATAAAGAGATTGTCACTTGAATTAATAGAGAAATGAGCAAACACGTCGTTAAAAAATCTTTTATATTTACTTTGAGTGCGATAAGTTATTATTGGATATATATGGATATACAAACACACATATAAATGTATATATATATATACATAGATATATGTATATATATAAATGTATTCATATATATATATATATATATCCAATGGTAAATCGTAACATTGTGAGTAAACACATACACACGCACACACACATAAACTCACGGACACACACTCACGTACGCACAAACACACACACACATACACACACATGTAAATGACAAGTAGTTTTCGTCTCAATCTTTTATTTTCCTTTCTTACAAAAAAATGACATTTTTGTGGTTTATCAACAGACTTTTCATTCAAGTTTACACACTTTCCCCGATATATATATATATATATATATATATATATATATATATATATATATATATATATATATATATAGAGAGAGAGAGAGAGAGAGAGAGAGAGAAAGAGAAAATCAAATGACAGAAAAAGAGAAATAGAGACAATTTATTAGGCTGATATAGATTGCTTTATTATACTGACAAAAGTCAGAATATTTTTAGTGCTTTCTGCATGTAATGATTTTCAAAATAAGGTACAACATAGAAAAATATTTGCCAGATTTTTAATGCCAAAATTCCTTCATAATAATCATAACTATATATATATATATATATACGAGGATCATTTAATAAGTTTCTAGACTTTTTTCGTATGGACACTTTTATAGATAGTACTCTCATAAATCTCTAGTCCCCTTCAAGGTAATCTCCGCCGGCTGCAATGCACTTGTTGTACAGTTCCAACAACGTATGGAAGGCCCCATGAAAGTCCTCTTGTGTGAGCATGTCAATGACCTTCCTCACAGTCACTTTTATCTCCTCAATTGTCTCATAACGACAGTCTGTGAGCTTAGGGAATAATCAAAAGTCACAGAGAGCAAGACCCGGACTATGGGAGGCTGGAAAACTATCTTGATTCCCATCTTGGTCAAATAGTCTGTGACAAGAATGGAGTTTCGGACTGGTGTGTGTCCTGGTGGAAATGCCACTGACCCGATTTGAAGAGTGCTGGCCTCTTCCGACGGAGTCTCTTCCTGAACTCCCTTAAAACCTCAACATATTAACCCTAACCCTTTGGCCAATCAATTCTGGTGTATTGACTTCCCTACTCCTCCCACACCTCACATCATCCCTTTCAGACTCCCTGCCCTTTTGAATCTCTTTTGCCACACAAAAACTGATGCTCAATTCATGCAAGATGGTCTAAAAGCAGTCTGAAACATTTCATACGTTTCTGTGGCATTTTTCCAAGTTTAAAACAGAATTTCATTGCATATCGTTCTTCTAAAGTATCAGATTGCATTATTGAAATTCACCACCTGTGACAATCAGGTTTTAGTAAGGTTTATTCCAAACCCTGCTGTAACAGTTCATTGGAACCTGAAATCTTAAATATTGGTCAGTCATCTCATAAGATGTATAGCAATTACATACTGAATTTTGAAGAGTCTACGACAATTTTAATTGCCTGTAAAAAAGGTCTGGAAGCCTATTGAATCCACCTCGTATATATATATATATATATATATATATATATATATATATATATATATATATATATCCGTGAGAGTAAATAGATTTATTTTCTGAAACATCTTATCAATTCTTTAGGCTTCTTATAAAGAACTGCAAGATAATATTGGCATCTTTGCTACGATTGAACTAAATCAACTTTTTGATAACTGTGATCTTTTTCAGCAAATTTTGTTATAAATATCGAATAAATTTCCATCTGTTATCATTGCGTTACTTCTACTTACCAATGTAAATACCTTTATTACATACATACATACATACATACATACATACACACAGGCACAAAAATTGAAAATATATATATATATATATATATATATATATATAATTTCAGGAATACTCTTTTTAACATTTTCTTTATCAAGTATCGAAAACCCTAAACCAATGATTTTTACAAATAAAAATTAAAATTTTTCAGAAGTGAAATATATCAACCCCTGTTCAAAACATTATCAATTTATTTTCTTTTTAAATTTTTTACATAAAATGTTCAGTCGTCGATTTCCAATATTTTAATTCTTTTAAATATCATATCAACCTTTGAGGGTTATTTAAAGTATTTTTGTAGGAGAACGACAGAGATACTATTTTAACCAAACCATTCAAAAGAGAAGTTGCCCGAGAGTAGGTTGCACTCGTGCGCGATGGGAGTTCGAACACACTTACTTCGAGGCCGCCACGAGGACTCCCCATTCCGATTTAAACAATA
This sequence comes from Sepioteuthis lessoniana, assembly GCA_963585895.1. Taxonomy (NCBI): domain Eukaryota; kingdom Metazoa; phylum Mollusca; class Cephalopoda; order Myopsida; family Loliginidae; genus Sepioteuthis; species Sepioteuthis lessoniana. The sequence goes on along the minus strand of OY757915.1, from coordinate 120,299,598 downwards.
TCTTAAAATATTTTCCATCTTAACCTGCACAGGTAGAAAATTGGGGGAATTTCAGTGGTGTAGAGGCTATCGTTCTAGATTTGCGAAATCATAGTAAGCGAGTTCGAACTCTGATCTCGTTATTATGTTCACTTTCGAATGAATATCCTAGGGAAATTATCAATCATCTTATTTTCGAGCCATAGGTTAAATTGCACTATTATTGTTGTTCAACAGGGACAGGTTTGGCATTAAAAACTGATGACGTTTGGTATACAATTAACTAAGGATCCAAAACCAAATTAAACCAAGTAGAAAATTAGTGAAATGACTGAGTTGATTGTTTCAAAGTCTCGATGTGAATTGCACAAATGTAAGATAAATGTCGGCGGATATTTTGCTTCTAAATTTTATGTAAGTATGATATCATCATCATCATCATGTCATGCCGCTAGCACGGATATCCCTGACCCTCTCTCGTTACTTCTTCCTCTCGTTCCTCGCCCCTGGCGTGTCTTCAGGGCTACATCCCGTATCCTCACATAGCTGCTGTATGTATGTTCGAGCTGGTCGTCCTGCTTTTGCTTGGCCATATGCGGGGCCCATAGGAGTTCATCATTTATGAGCTCGTCCTTGCTTCTCCAGCAGTGTCCTGCATGTCTGGTTCGTCTAACTTGGATTATTTTCGTGATGGGAGGCAGGTGGCTGTATAGTTGGTGCCTTGTGGGACGTTGCCTCCAGGACTTGTTCAATATTGCTTGCAAAATTCTTGTGTAATAGCCTCTTCTCCAGCCATTTAGTTAGCGTCCAAGTAGTGAATCCATATAGCAGTATCGACACGACGGCTGCCTGGAAGAAACTGCGTTTCATTTTATCGGTCACTTCTGATTTCCATATGATCGAAAGCCTACCGATAGCTGTCCATGCCTTCGTTAGCCGTGTTTCGATGTTTTTTTTTTTCGGTTGATGAGACGCTGCTTTAGTGGAAATGTCACCTGTTTGATTATAGCACATATATTCAGTTTTGTGTGCATTGACATGGATCCCAATGCCTGTAGTGGCTTGTTCCAAACTATGCAGTAGTGTTTCAGCTTGGTTGGGCGTATTCGCCAGTAACGCTATGTCATCGGCGTAGTCGGCGTCGGTAAATGTTTTTGCGGGGTACCTTCTGCTTCTTTTCTTTTTCAGCTCGAAGCCGTTTTCTCTGATTTTACCAATCGAAGTTCTAAGCACGTAGTCTAGACAGATAATAAAGAGGTAGTCACAATTTAAAATTCCTTTTCATGCTTTCAAACACTCATGCTCTCAAATACGGATATTGTGTGAAATTCTTAGAATATTTGGCTTTTGACTTTTTATTTCTGAATTCGTCTCAAACCTATTGACAAACTTTGTAATAATCTTTTTTCATCTTATAGGTTTAATTTACTTTGTTTTCTGGTTTTACAAATTTGTTATTCTGTAGTAAATCATCGATTTTGTCAAAAAAATTCTAATAGTTTTATTTAAGATGGCTATATCCAGTTATCTTTACTTAAATTTCCTTTCATAAATTCTCGTAAATTATTTTTCTCCTTTTTTGCCCAGAGCCTATGCTAATTTTTTTCTTATCTTGGACAGCTGCATGTATTTTTGATGGAATTATTTTGCAAATATGATGACTAAATTTCATCTTCAAATGCGACTTAGAAATATGGAATTTATAGATTTATATTATTGGCCAAATCTAAATAATCTTCATTTAGCCTGCGATAAAAAAAAATAATGAAAAACAAATAAATACTCAAAGGAAGAAAACAAACTCCTATTAAGGTTTTCTTTTAAAATTCATCGATGTTAATTTATTTTCAAATCATTTTTCGTTCTTTGATAAGAGATTAAGGCAGGGATTCTTCTATGCTGCTGGCATCCTGTAACCTTATACAACCTGCCACATATTACTCGGAGAGATGAAAAGCACCACCACTTTAACGAAATCATGTTTATTGCTTTGAGTGATGCCATGAATAAATTTACTGGGCGTGTCTCCTCGGCGATCTAATAGGAAATCTTCACATTTATTTTCACGGTTGAATTTTGCAATAACAGGGTGACACTTCATTAGTGCTGGAGAATACCTTTGGGTTGTTTGATGCATTGATTGACCTGATCTTTATTAGCAAGAACTTTTGTAGAGAAAGATTGATCTTACAATTAATTAAACGAAGAATGTTTCAGAAATAAATACAGAGAATGGTAAATTGAAATCATTATCAGCGCTATTGATAACTAAAGTCAAGACAGATCAAGTAAATTCTGATGAAATTCAGTAGAGCAAAGTTTCAGCCAACTACATTTACAACAGTCGGATATAAGGTTGGCAAGAACAATGGGTCTAAAATGAATATCGGTCTTTATTGGTGGACATGTATCGGTGTAAGACCGATAAATCTGACCGAGGAAGCTTATTGTAAAATGAAAAAGATTTAAAAAACGTGTCTGTTTGTGAATCAAGATTGGAAATGCTAGCCTCTCGTAGACATACGATACCATTCTTTCATTTTTCTCGGTTGGTGCAAAGACTATCTGGCCGTGTTAAGAAAATTTTTGGCAGGTTTTCATAAGGTTACTATCTTAGCCACAAAAGGCTGAAGGAGATGTTGATTGTGCATGCTAGTTTTTAACTCAAAAGACTGTTGTAAAGTTTTGACAGTGTTTGGTCATCATTGAATTCTATGAGAATTTTTCCAGCATCACTCTTTCAGCAGAATAATGTCATTTGTTCAATCGTCACTGTTCAGGGTTAAAGAAAGCCATGGACACAACACGACACTAATAAACAAGACGAGACGATAAGAGCCAAACTTGTAACATTGGGGGGAATCGAATTGTGATGTGTGAAGATTACTTCTTGTAAAATTATAATTGTTACTAGGCTTCAAACGACCTCTGGCCCAAGAGACCATCCCCCCCCCGATATTCTTATAACAATTAATTTGAGTCTTAGCTTGTTTTTACATAGTTTATTTTTATAGAATCGTTCTGGAATGCTATTTACTGATATTCATTTCTCCTTTTAGTTTTCATTGATGTATCATGACAAAGTCATTTTGTGTGCTTATTCTTTGACCAATTCTATTAAACTGCACTTTCTGTTTCAGCCGATAAAAATGCTAATATTTTAAAATCTTGGGGAATTATTTTAAATTCGGCCTCTGAAACTTCGATGCTTTTCGCGTGATTTGGGAAATATTGGTTTGAAAAACTGATTGAACTGTTCCAATGTTGTATCAGCATTTTAAGGACGACGATTTACATTTCAAATAAACACCTCAAAATATGTGCGTATCAAGTGTCAATTATGATGCTTTAACCGACCAAGAAGACAAACATATAATCAAATATATAAAACTTTTACATGTGCACGTATAATCAAATAATAACTTATGTAAATTATTATTTGAGCTAACACATGGGGAATCTTGTTCTTTCTTATTTATTTTGACTTTCATATAGATTGTTGGGATATATTTCTTTTAAGCTGCTTTTATATCTCTGGGAATTAATGTCAAAATTTTTTCGATGAAAATTTATGAAAACGTAATCCTGATCTTCTATAAAAAAATGGATGGATTGATATGAGTTTCAAAATTGTCAGAATCAATAGACTTCGATGAACTCCTACCACAGACGAAAGGAGTATCTCTATTTTTTGTCCGATTTGTCAAGAATAAAATTTCCACCGGCATCCGACTGGGAAGCTTGGTGTATGCTTGATAATATTATAATCAAGACTCTACACTGAGAACTGGAAAATAATGAATACAACAAGAGGGTAAATAAAAGTAGGCAAGTCATCTACATGTTCTGTTAGAGAATTTGTGGGGTGTAAGAAAAAAAAGCCATCAGTCAAAAAAAACAGACGTCAAAGAATGATGCAGGATCTCAGAATGAAGAAGTAAACGCTAAAAAGGCAAATCCATTTCGCCAACGTCTACGGAAAAGGGGTCTGCCAAAAATACGGCAAGATCTCAAAGAGAAACGCAATGCTATTAGCAAGGCAGAAAATCTGAAGAAGAGCCGAATGAAAAAAAGAAAAGGGCAAGAATGTTTTTTTCAGGAACCTTACAAATATGCGAGGAACATATTTAGCCAACTGAAATCAGGTGAACTGAAGACAGAAAGTAGTTCTAGAGAAACATTTAAAAGATACACATTGATCCCTCTGGAACATAATAACAACTTGGTTTTGAAACCGTCCCGAATTTGGGGTTCAACATGAAACCACCCACACGCTAAGAAATAAGACGTATAATCATCAAAAGTAGGAATAAGTTAACTCCTGGCCCAAATGGAATACCTTTCTTTTTGTATAAAAAATGTCCTAAAGTTCTCAAATCCCCAAAGAGAAGTCATTCAAGGATGTTATCCATTTTCGGTCGATCGTTCTCCTCAACGTCGAAGGAAAGATATGTTTGTCGGTTTTAGCAGGGAAATTAACCAAATATCTTCTCATTAAAGAGGATAACGATTAGTCATTGCTGAAGGGTAGTATTCCAGGAATAGTTGCTTGTTTGGAGCATGGAATATGATCTGGGAAGCCATTGAAAAAGGGAAAGGATTTGGATGTCATTGGTTGGATTTCACTAATACCTATGGATTGTTGCCCTATCAGATGATACTATTATCCTTACATATGTATCATATGCTAGGGGAAATATCCAAAATGCTAGGAACATATTTGATAGTTGCCTCATGCACTTCACCACAACTGACTATGCATTTAATTGGAACAGACCTGAAGTAGGAAATGCGATGGGATGTTCAATGTCATCAGTACTTTTCGTTCTAGTAATGCAGCTGCTTCTAAAAGCGGCAGAGAACAATGCTGATATTGTTGAGCTTGGGTTTTAAAAACGACCAGCGAAGGCATTCATGGATGACACTACAATCCACTTATCTAAAAATTTACTACTTGCAAGATACTAAGCCTGATGGAAAGGCAGAAAATTTGGTGTAGAATGAAATTCAAACCCCAAAAGTCTAGAAGTCCCTCTCTTTGAGAAAGAAAAGTGATTAAAACTTTAATTCAAAGGTAAGTCATCAGAAAATCTCTACTGTCAGAAGAACCGGTGAAAATTAGGGACGTTGGCTTGATGAGTCTTTGAAAAAAATTAATCAAGCGAAAGAAATATCCAAAACATTACCAAAAGGTCTGAAAAATCTCTGTCAATTACAAAGAAAATTCAGGTTTTGGTGCTTGAAGCATATATTTATTTTGATGCATTGACACATACTTGTATACGGAATTGTTACAAGTACAGTTGAATCAATTGAGGCTAAGATAAAAAAGATATACACGAAAGGAGTTGGGCTTGCCTGATGTTGCTTTGTACTGGAGACAAGCAAAATTAAAACTACCATTCAAATCAATCGTGGAGGAATTCAAATCCACGAAAATTAGAATCCAAATGATGTTGAGCGACTCAAAAGATAAAGTGATAAAAGCATTAGATCCTACATTGAAAACAGGAAGGAAATGAACAGTCAGGGACACCATAAGAAGTGTTAAGATCAACTTAGCTTTTAAGGAAATCATTGGACACAGTCAAACACGGAGACAAGGGTTAAGAACGGATGAAAAGCAGCGGTGGTTAAAAGGTAATGGAAAAATATCGCCGAGATATGATCATTTAGGATGTAAGGAGCGAGCTGGACAATAAAATATTCGTAAAAGGTGTCCAGCAATTCCAAAAAGGCCAATGAACAAACTGCAAGGAGACTTTCTAAAAGTCTATTAATTGGAATGACATCTGGCAGATGGCTCCTCACACGCTGAATTTTCTCATACGCTCTACGTATTACCAGTTTTCTTCTAAAAAACAATATTTTTATATTGAAGAAAGAAAGCAATCCTACTTGTCTCCTATGTAACGACAAACTGCAGACATTAAAGCATGTTCAGCTCCTGTAATATAGCTATTGGTAGTGGGAGATATACCTGGAGGCACAATAGAGAATTTGATGAGTTGGTCAGATTTATAAAGAAATATATGAAATCTGAACCAGCTCTTTCAACCCAGAAATTTGTTTCAGGGGAGGGGGATATACGCCGGCTCGAAGCAAATGATCAAACAAACAGCTATATCCGGTCAAAATCTTGGATCAAGTGGAAATTGAGAGGTATCTACCGACCTACCCGGATGGCACCATGATTAACAAAATACAATATCTAGTAAGGGTCTGAACCAAGATATTGTTCTTCTGTTAAGGGTGAGCCTTAATATCATCGTGGTTGAATTATCAATACAATATAAAAGGCAGATGGAGCAAAGTCAGAAGTATAAACTAGCAAATATTAAGTTCTTAAAATAAAGAGCTGGAAAAGTAAGTGTATAGCGTGATCGTGAAAGCCGTGAAAATGGGAACAAGAGGATTCGAAGCTGGTACTCTCTATCGGTTTATGGGTCAAATCAAAATCAAAAGGAGTAATAAAATCAAACGTATAAGGTACCTTATAGAAATAACGGTAAACAGTTCTATATGGATATAGAACATACATTTCCTGTGGAACAATTCAAAATAAAGATCACTCAACCAACACCCGATCGTGAATGGTTAACGAAATTCACGCAATATTCTCGTAAAACGCGCAAATATTTTTTCAAATCATATTTCGCCGTTACACTTCTGAGTCTATGCAACAACAAAATTGGGCCTCAATGATATATATATATATATATATATATATATATATATATATATATATATATATATAATTCCATGAAGGGAAACGGTGTGAAAATAAAACTATTGAGAGGAAGACCCCAAAATGGTTAACATTCTCTCCTGAAAACCTTAATACAATTTATTGCATAAGAAAAGAAAAAAAAAAGGCTAAAATGTTCATTGAACAAAGGAGATTCCATTTGTAGAATGACTCGGTTTTACAATAATGGAATGAGAAACGTGTGACTCTCCGTTCGCTTTTTGGTGAGTATCAATGACTTATTAAGTAATTTCCTTCTTCGTGTCGTCACCTGATGTAATATTTTGGGTACTTTCCTCATTTGAAAACATATTAATCCTGTTCACAAGTTGTCATAATGAAAATATGCAGGTAACAACGTTCAAATGCACAGTTATCAGAAAATAAAACAATTTGTGGTCATTTCTTCCGTGATGACGAACTTTTCACGATAGAAAATCTACCAATCCAAACTCTGCAACCGATACAATGAAATTTTCCGGCCGTTTTACGCCAAGATTACTTCATATTCATTTTTTAGCATATAATATATTATTTCATACACAGATTCTTTTTCTTCCTTCACTATAAAAAAGACTTTATAAATCATTACAGAAAAGAATGAACTTTCATTGATTTCTATCAAATTAATCTAATTATCTCAAATAACTCGGCACAATGAATCGATTTCGACTGATGTGGTACGACTGAAATTAATTAATAATTACATTAGATATCTTACTTTTTAGGAAGGGAGATTTATCGTTCGCCTTAAAGACTTGCTTCTTCGATCTTGTAAAACATGACAAGGGAATCAGTTAACTGATGGTTTTATAATCTAATTAGAAACAAGAATAAATAGAAAAAGAATTCGGCATATTTTCATACATTTGTTTTATTCTTACGATTTTTAATAATTAAGATCAACTTAAAATAGGAAAGAACTTAATATGATATTTGTGTAGATTGAGAAAAAGACAGTTATTTAGGCGGACCAACGGACACTTAGATGTTCAACCGTGTTTAGTTTTACAAAATTAACATCTCTGAGACATTCAGTTAGGATAAAAACTAATGCGCAAACTATTTCTTTAAAGCAAAGTATATTATTTTTCATAAAGATTATCTGGTATTTTAGTATGGATTAATAGAGACCCTATTCCTCGGGCAGGATTTGATATAGGGTCAATTTTTATACGGAGTAAAGCTGGTTTTTTTTTCGCAAACTGGTTGCCAAACCAAGGCTAAAAAAATCAGTTTGCACAACAATTTTACCTATAGCTGTTGGGTGGGGGTAGTGAGAAGAGAGGATTCATGACGTAACCAAAGGAATTAGCGCGAAGTGAAGCGAAAATATCGGGTCACCGTTTCTATTTGCAATAATGACAACGATTACGCAAAGTGTGCCTCCTAATTAGCACATTATTAAGGTCCACCATTTTCAAGTCAGTTTGGATCCACCAGACTCAGCTCAAGAGAACAAATTAAAGATAGAGAAAAATAAGTCTCAGAGATGAAACTCTCAAAGCACATATCGTCCAGACCAAAGGGAGAATGTTGCTGTTATGAACCGAATCTTCTGGTAACGAAAATCTTCATTCGATGTGCATGCGCAAATAAATTCTTCTCATGTTGACTTTAAATATATCATTCTGTTCTCATGAATCGTTTCTGTTTCTATCTCCATTTTGATTATAAAGTTTTCTTCTTCAAATATGTATGGACAGAAGAAAGCTACCGGGTATAATTATACAAATTAAGGACAACAAAGAAATAATTGAATAGAAAGAATGAATCATAAAATAATGTGTAATATTACTTTTAATTCTAATGAATAATTTTATGAAGAGATGGTAAAACGATAATCATGTAATGGTTATAGTAATAAAGAAAAATTATACCAATATACAAACTCTACTCAAACTAAACTGAATTGTTTTATATAGAACTTTTTTGACATTTAACTGTGTGTAAAAAAAATCTATTCTTATACGAAACTGAATTGGCTGAATAAAACTTTTTAAATAAACTGAATAGCTTAAAATAGTAATGTTTTTCACTGTTAAACTGTGTACTTTTGCCTAAATGAATTGTTTGAAATATAACTGATTATTTGTATAAAATTGATTTGGCGTTAAATAAACAGCAAAGGTTGATAAGTCATAAAACCCAAACAACCAACAACCATATATATATAAATATATATATATACTGAAAAAAATCTCCCAGGCAAATAAAATCAGATGATGACTCTAGAGCTGGGCAAAATATGAAACTAATACGTCATTAGCGGTAACACAGAGTACGCAAGCAAAATCTTGAAATACCACCAGAATTTCAGAATTTGTTGGTTCTCTCTCATTAGGGAAATGCTTGATCAAGATACAGGCTCTTCTGGCAATATGACACTGAAAATGACCACGAAGCGTATTTCTGTGAAATGCACGTGCAAAATCAGTGTAAAAGATCTGAATAATGAATCTTTAATTCCGTGATGTCAGTTTGAATTGTATGGCAAGATGATAACGTTATTTGCAAGTCGAGATAACGTTCTATGTGGTTCAAATTGCAACAAATAATTTAAAAATTGCCAACTTGTATCAACAAACAAAGGAGTGATGCGTACTTAGGTGAACTCCAGATTCTGGATCCCATCAATCGATTTACAATCTCTATATATTTACGCTCCTCTTGACACACGAGACCAATTTTACTGAGATGACATTCACGTTGTTTTCTTACATTATGATATTATTCTAGTGCAACAGCTTAGATGCATATTCCATTCCTTTGTGATATAGTTGTGATTGTTTAATCTTTCCTGCATTTCACTAATCTTTTCTAATGTCATCTAAATATTCCCGGAATATTTTAGTAGATGATAATATACACATACACATTGCAGTAAATAAAACAGTCGTGCAGCCAAAACCCCTTCATTGCTCAGCGATCGAGTTTGGTTTCATGATAATGCATTATTACCAATAACCCAGAACATACCAAAACAATTATACAATATTCCATATATATATATATATATATATATATATATATATATATATATATATATATATATATATATATATATATATGCCAGCAGCCGAAGAAAAGGGATATATCTTTCATTACTTAAAGAAAACTATATCAAATAAATAGCGGAAATGTGGATTATCTTTTTTACTTATTATTTTTATTTATCTGTTTGTTTATTCCACGTATCTTGCTCATTCATCTATCAAATTATGTATGAATTATATATATATATTTTAATTATATAAAAAATATGAATATATCTTAAGTTACCTTTCTGTTCATTTACCAAATTAAATTAGTATAAATATGCCATTATTTAAAAGCATTTATCTTAAATGAGATTATTCAATGAAAGTTATTTATAAATTCAGAACAAGTGAGTAAGTGTTATATTTTTTGTTGATATATATATATATATATATATATATATATATATATATATATATATATATATATATATAAACTGTGTATATCATTATTTGCATTTTTCTTTAATATTTACACCAAAGTAATTTTGCAATAGTTAGCGTACTCATAATTAAACAGATATTGTAACTTAATTTGGTCGTGAGAGTGCTACTTGTGTAGCGTGTCTGGCATAGGAATAGCCTAATGGAGCTAAATTCCTCTTTCGGACTACAATTGGTTGGGATTTAGAGTTTTTCTTCTAGACTGGTTGTCATACCAAGGTTAAAGTGCCTAATCTTCTCAATTAGTTACCCATAACAGGAAGGGGAGCTGTTATATTAATAAATATCGTAAGAATGTAAGCGGGATGCAAATCGTCCCCTCCAGGATTTGAAATCGGGTAGCCGAGTCCACGTCCTACGACGATAATCGCTGCACCTCGAGCTCTCGCTTGTCTTTACAGATCATCAAAACGATTCCAATATATATATATATATATATATATATATATATATATATATATATATATATATATATATATATATATAATTGATTTTACCTAACTTTATAAGCAAGAGAGCCGTCCTTAATTCTTACTTTTATTTTAAATGATTTTTTATTTGGCCATTTGCTATGACATCGATTCAATAGCAACATATTATAAAGTATTTACTTCTATTCCCAATGATCAAGGAAAGAGACAAAAATGAGCTGTTTCACGGGAAGGACAAAAGCTGACGGAGTAGACCAAAAACAGATCCCCAATTGCTGTGGGCTACTTAGGAAAGTTAAATGGTCAATATATATATACATATATATAAGTCACCAATTTTTTTAAATTTTTTTTTTTTACTCAAATGCAATTATGTCAAGTATACTGGTAGCGCAAAGCCACGTTTTAAAAATAAAATCTACATTAGAGTTTAGGCATGCAACCCAAAATTTGGTGGAGTTGGGGAGATGTTGGTCGTCATTAAACACTTACGTATAATATACTACCTTAGTTAGTCGCATTCACGACTCCTTCGCACTTATAATAATTATATTTTCCCGATCACATCCCATAATATCATTTAAATGACTTTGGAATTCATCCTTTATACATGCAGCCTTAATGTTACTTGGCCAATGAGTAGGTGTTTCCGGACTGCTAAGATTGTAAATTCATTGGTTGCTCGTAAATCAATTTCCGCTCCTGCAATATTTTGAACATCAGTGTTGCTGCAGTGATTTCGGTAGTTTTATAGCCGACTGGAAATTAGGTCCGTCTATAAAGAACTTTTTTAAGACTCCTGATAAAGAAGTTAAACAAGAAGAAACGAAGAAAAAGAAACAAATTACGAAAAAAAAAAAGAAAAAGAAATAATAAATGATACGTAGAAACTCTCTTTCAGTATGGAGCGCTCCGCCCAAGGGTGAATTTTATCGATCCAGTCCAGCAGGGCAACCAGTGAACCCAACTCTTAAAAGCGAAGTGGTCAGTTTGGATGAGCTTAGATCAGACTACCATAAGAAAACACTGTCGGTCGTCATAGTTGACATAAATACCAGATAGTAAAAGCCACAAATGAGAGAGTAAGATAATCGCTAGCCAATCACGGGGTAAATATTCTTGTAATTATTTCGAGTAGTACCTAACTACCCTTTGTGGAGTCATTTGGCTGTCGAGCGAAAAAGAGGCTGTTGCTTGAATGAAAAAAATTCCTGAAGAATAAAGAAGACATTTTCGGTATAGAATAAATGGAGCGGCGTAGGACCGCAGTAGCCATTTATAAAGCCCCTGGCTACTTGATTCGGAACAGCATCACCGCCGGTTATGCCTAATATTAGGATATAGTAGGCGCTGCCCATGATAGCATTCGCGGGGAATAGTGATTCGAACTGATGACGAAATCCTAAGCTTTTCTCTCCATTCCATAATTGGTTAAACGAGAGCGGGTGAAAGATGCCGGTTATAATAACCAGTAGGAAGTCGGAATGTTGGAATTACAGTAAGTTTGATCACCTCTCGTCAACATGGCTTGGGAAAAAGGCCCTTGAAAAATCTTCCGTCCAGATTCAGAATATATTTCCATCATCCAGATCCCATGAGAAAAAAAGGCGGCCGCCGTTATCTCCCCGATTGTAAAAAATTAGATTGCAGCTCACCGCCATGAGCACCGAAATTATCGCGTAAGTCAGGCAAAGAATGGCCGGACGGAATGAAAATCCAGCATGAGTATCTTCCGTCTCCTAAATGACACTAACTACATAAAAATGGAAAAGGCGAAAGGCACATAATTGTTGTTCACTTTGGCTTAATGAAAAGTGCTCATCTCGATTTCTTTATAGAACTTTCAGGTTACGAACTTTGCATTCCTGAGAAAATAGGTCAACCAGTCCAGATATGTGAGATTAAATATTTTTGTCTTCTTATGATAAATACAATTTAACTTAGTTTGGTATGGAAGAACGTTAATCCTATTTATTTGTTGTTAGTCCCTAATACTTTTCAGTTTTTACTCCTCACCTCCTTTTCGATGACTGAGAATCAAGTTCTTTGCTGATATGAGAGTGATTTCGAATAACCTTGTTTTCTCGATTATTCTCATTAATATTCCAACTGGGAGTGGAGTCGACACAGATGATCATTTTTACTTAAATTGTGTATAGTTTGTAAATACAGTATTATAGTTCTTCCCATATTCACAATATTATTTTTTCTTTTCATAAATAAAATTTCAATCATTTCTCCATGAAAATATCTGTAGATCTTGGTGCAAACGAAGTATTTTGGTAATTGTAGTGTGAATGATTTTGAATATGTTCTACTTTGCGGTAAACGGATTAAATTTGTTAGGGTTACAAATGGAACTAGTTAAGTTAATGACATTGATGACTGCCAACTCCCCAATTTCACCATTTTGCCTCTGTTTATAATAATTTTACGATTAATAATACTGCATATTGAGCGACGGATTGATTTTACCGTTATTTTCGTCTTTCTATTCGCTATTTTTTTAAATACTAAAACAACTTTACTGCTGACTCTACTTTTACAATTATTTTGCTATTTTCTTTTAGACTTAGGTTTGTTCGAGTTTTACTCGGTGGACAGCGTGCCAAACATCTCTACCCAACTATCGGTTTACAGTTGACTCACCAGGCCTTACTTAACCATTTTAATACAAGATCGTAGTATTTCAAGAATATCCTCTCTTGTGATTCTTCACCATTTTCTACTTAGGGTACTGTCAAATCATACATAATTATCTGCTTGTTAGCGTTTGAGATTTGTTCGGGAAACTATGTTTCCCGATAAACCTACTCAACAAAAAATTATAGGCCGTTGAAAACCAGTTTGGTTCCATAGTAGGTTTTAAGCAGGATTTTTCTATGTTTCTCGGGATGGTATTCGCTTCTTTCTATTGATTCTGTTAGCACTTCAATTATCGTATTTAGAACTGGTGATGGTGACAACTGTAATCTCTATTGTACAATAACCAATTACAAATGCTAAAGTGTTGAAGTGATATTTTCCGAAACAAAACTATCACGATGGATTGTCTATCTTGCCTCATTTATGTAGTTTTACAGCGCTCTTTATCGTATCATAAATAACTTGAATTAGAAATTTGATGTAACTCTAGTCGGATCGCCATGACATCTTCCACTGCTGAATGTTTTCAGACATCGTCCAAGCCCCTTGCTGGTTTAGGCAAACAATTTTACTGATCTGTGCCTCTTCTACTTCTGTTTATACTTCAAACTAGAGAGAATGTCCCCGATTTTGTTAACCTTATGCTTGTTGGCAGACCAAACTACCTTCACAAATTGCTGTTGATTATTCTTTCTATTCTCCTTAATGTTGTCTTGAGTACTTCGTACTTTAATAGTGGTCACAATACACTGGGTTATACGGAGTGTTAAAATATCAAGCCTTTACATTACCCTAGCAACCCTGATTTATCAACCTTGTATGACTAAATGTCAAGATCGTAACTGGTTTTCAAAAGCAATGCAGTGTCTTTCATTCTGTTATCAAATGTTCTTTTCTAGGGTTTTTCTAGTTTTTCTTGAATTGTTGTTCTTGAATTGTTTTTCTTGAATTGTTTTTGTACTAGTTAAAATGAATCGGAATTTATCCGTTGCTTTTCCTATTTATTTATTACAACGCATCTCAACATTGCTGATCGAAATGTCATCCTTGTGAGGGAAATGATCTTTTCAAATTCTGTTATTATTCATTGGCTTCCTGGAAGTGAACGTGTTGTTACTGTTATGTCGTCCATTTTTTTCTGACGTGACTATCATGTTCATGACTAAGGAAGATAACGTAGCTGAAATAGTGCAGTCAGAGATGATTCTTATTCAGAGTCTGTGCCTTGCCAATGTTTTCGGTCCATTAGTGAATCTTATTTTGAAATTACTGTAATAGTCTATAATTAGATAATGTATCTTTCTCGGTATATGTGTCTTTGCAATGCTTTTTCAATTAGTTTGCACGGAATGGACTCGTAATCGTTTGCGAGGTCTAATCACAGAACTATTTACTCACTTTTATCTTCTTTTGCTTCTCTAAAAAACTGTAATTAATCATGTGTGTTCAACGCAGCCTGACATTCCAGCAATCACAATCGTCTAAACCTACGTATTAATGTATTTGGTTTTAAGGAGAAAGTGGATAATCGTCAGTTTAGGATGCTAAAGAGAATTTTGACCTCTGTCTCTCTCGTAGTGAGATGATTTTGAGTTGCTTAATTTCTTTGGAATCCATTCGTTCTTTGCACGCCACCACTTTTCAGCAGTTTTGTCTCTCCGCCGAGTTACTCTTATATTCTTCAATGAAAAGCGGATTAAACCAAAACGACGCTTTTATACGTTGGAAGACAACCCAATGGATCCAGGGGCTGATGATGATCTGACAGCTTTTATTACGTCCTAGATTTCTTTATATATATATATATATATGAAGTAAATAAGGACATCGAATATCTAAGAATGAATGCTCAATGCACGGTTAAGACAAAATATACCTGCTGGGCAAAGTAAATAGTTTTGTTTAAAAGACAAAACAAAGTTAGAAATAGTATTACATTTCCTTTTTTGTGCGTACACCTTCAAGAATTCGACAGATAGTCAAAATTTATGACGTCATGGATCGATTTCTCCGAAAGCCATTTCGGTTCTTCCTACGTATGTTCTCAATTTTGTATTCTATGCGGTTGCGTAGTAGAGCATTGTAAATCTTAGCTGCTATGGCTGTAAGAGTTATACTTCGGTAGTTCTTGGCTAATCCAAGGTCACCCTTTTTAATAAGGGGGTGGATGCATTCCTTTTGTCCATCTGTCCATTGTGTTTTGATTTTATACACAATAACAGTGTCGGAGCAGTAAGTCATCGAATTGCCTGGTCGTCCATACTTCTCAGGGTATTTCAAGTGCTGCTGATTTTCTATTTTTAGTTTTTCTTAGTACTGTGTCAAGTTCTTCTTGCGTAAACTGTCCTAGTTTGATGTCTAATTGTCTCCTAATAATTATTGTGATTGGTTCATGTGTAACTTTCGGAGGGTTTCCGATTAAATTCTCGAAATGTTGTTTCCATAGTTGTATTTGTTCTTCTTGGTGAGTAGCTTTCAGTTTAGCTTTCACAGTGCTGTCTCTTCAGCTAACTTTGTTTAAGTTTGCCATGCTATCCGAGATTGAATATCTTCAACCGAGTCTCTAATCTTATCGATCTGATTTTGTATGTATTCTGTTCGTTCTTTTAGGTATAGGTTTGCTAAGTTTCTCGGAATCGGTATTGGTTGGGTTCTTCCTATTGCATTTGGATGCAGTTTTCACATCTTCACGCTTTTCCCTAACCGTTAATGTCTCCCATGGGACCCTAGGTTTAGTTTTTTTATTTAGTTGGTGTACATTCTGCTGCCGCTTCAATGTGGGCATTGACGAAATTCTCATATTCGTCATTCGGAGTATGCGTTTCTGTCTCCTCCTGTAGTGCATCAAATTTTTTTTTTAGTGTTAACGCATATCTATCTCTAATATGTCTATTATTTAGCAAGGACAAGTCATGGTGTACAGTGGTCGTTGTTCGATCCATATTCATTCGTTGGCTCATTCGTATTTTTGCCGTGACAATTCGGTGATAGGAGGACACACTCTCGAAAGAGGAATATGCCTCGCTATTCAATACGCTATTATATCATTTCTTATCTATAAAAAAAATGGCTATCTGTGCTTTAGTATTATTTCCGTAGGTGTAGATCCATAGTTTTCCCTCCCTTTTCTTAATGTTTGCATTAAGGCTTGTTAATCTATTTTCTAGCGTGAAATTGTTTGATGTTTTCCATTTCAGATTGACGAGTAGTGTAAGCTGAATTTGTGGTTTAAAATTTTACCAATTTATGCATTCATGTCTCCATCAATGCCGAGAACGTTGTGTTTCAGGATGCTACGAACAAGGGATGATAGCTCCTTATAGAAGGCGATGAGGTAAGTTTCTTCACTATCATTAGTAGGGTTGTAGCTGGAGATAATTGTTGCGCTGGGGTTGCCATTAAAAGTAGCTACCGTCATCATAGGTTGTATTTTCTCTATGCTATTTAGTGACTTTAGGGCCCGTGGTCCTATAAGCATACCTACACCTCCTATCGTCGCATTGATAGAGTTTTTCCATGAAGATCTAGTGGCAAACGTCCAACCATTACCAGTTTCGTGGTATTTAATATCCTCGCTATGAGTGTACCTGTGTTCTTGTTTGCATATTATGTCTATGCTATGATCTATCGCCGATGTTCTCAGCTCCGGTAGTTGGCCTATTCTTTTTAAGGTTCTAACGTTGAATGTCGCTGTTTGTATTTGGTGTTTGCATTTTAGTAATTTTTGTAAAAGTTTGAGCTTTGTATCTGATTTTTCGAACACTAAGGCCTGGGCTCCGACCTCAGCAAGACGCGCCCATTTTTACCCGCGCGAGGAGCGATGCAGTTTGGATAGGTGGTTTGAGTGTGGGACATGGCAAACTTTCGATGGCTGTTTTTATTCTCATCTATATAAGCCACCCTTATAGATGAGGAGCAGCAGATCCCCCGATCGAATTATTTGATCCTGGCCGTTGAACCGTAGGATTCATACGCCCAGGGCCTGGTTAGGCATGGCGTTGAACCTTCAGAGGGTTTATCCGCTCGCCCTTTGATGCTGCTTCCCATAGCTTTCGAAAAAATAATTTTTCCCCTCTTCAGCCAATATTTGGTTTTCAGTTTCTAATAAAGTCCAATAGTATTAGCTTCTTTTGCCCAGGTTCAAATTTTACTTGGAATTACAGTATTTGTCTTTGCATTTGAAGCATAGATAATACGCAATAGTGATTTTACAAATAAAAAATAAAATCGTTCATGAATTTTAAAATGACAATACAGTAAAAGACAATAAATTACTAACCATTATTTGAAATCTGCCAGACTTGGAGTGGATTTGCTTAGTGTTTTCGTCGTATGTTTGCACAGTTGTAAGGTGTACGTACAAAAAAACCTACAGGCAACAATATTATTTGTCGAATTCACCAAGGCCTTTGACTCCATACACTGAGGGAGGATGGAGCAAATATTACTTGCCTATGGCATACCAAAGAAGCCGTCGCAGCCAAAAGGATGCTATATAGAAACACGAAAGTAAAAGTCTGCTCCCCAGTTGGAGAGAGACTACTTCGACATTGTAGCTGACGTGCTGTAAGGAGACACATTAGCCCCGTACCTCTTTATCATCCTACTAGACTACGTCCTTAAAACATCTATTGATAAAATGAAAGACAACGCTTTCAAGCTGACAAAAGAATGAAGCAGAATATACCCCGCACATACAATTTCGGACGCAGACTACGCCGATGACATAGCACTTCTGGCAAATACACCCGCCCAAGCCGAAATCCTACTACATAGTCTGGAACGAGCAGCTGCAGGCATAGACCTCCATCTCAACGCAGATAAGATGGAATACATGTACTTTATTCAAAGAGGCGACATCTCCTCAATAAACAGCCGTTCTCTGAAACTAGTCGACATGTTCACCTAACTAGGAAACAGTGTCTCATCAACCGAGAACGACATCAACACGCGACTAGAAAAGACATGGCAGCTATTGATAAGCTATCGGTCATATGGAAATTAGACCGGACCAATAAAATCAAACGCAGTTTTTTCCCAGCAGCGGTCGTATCGATACTGACTGCTGTATGGATGCACTACATAGACACTAACTAAACGTATGGAGAAAAGGTTTGACGGCAATTATACAAGAATGCTGCGAGCAATATTAAACAAGTCCTGGATGCAGCACCCGAAAAAACAACAGCTGTACGGCCAGTTAATACCCGTCACGATAACTATCCAAGTTAGACGAAACAGGTTTGTGCCGATACAGGATGTAGCCTTGAAGACCTACCGGGAGCGATGGACGATAGAGAAAGGTAGCGGGAGAGGGTCAGGGAGATCAGCACCGCGTGACACAACATGATTGTGATTATGATTCAATTTCCAAAATCAGCAAAATAAATTTATTATGAAAATGGAATACTATTTGTAATTTTTTTTGTCTATTAAACAAATATATACAATGTGTGTGTGTGTGTGTGTGTGTGTTGGATCTGGCCAATTTCATCGGTTTATTGGTACCCTGTGAGCCACCAGTAAGAATCCCATGTTTTAGTGGTCGGTAACGAAACCACTCGCATCACCGGGCTTTCTTGATGAGGAAGGAGGTTAGACACTCGAAAGGGAAGAAAAAACGACTTTTTAAAGTGCGAAGGAACCCCCTCTTTTTGTGTCAAACGACATCTAGCAGATGGGTACAGTAAAAAAACAGCATGTGTAACTTTAATCTACTCAGAGTTTTGAGTGTATCTGATATTATGAATTCGATTTTATTGAGTACATAGATGTAAGGAGCCATTATTTGTGAGAGATATAACCTGATTGCTGTGATGGTTGATTGTATTAATTATCTTCTCATCAGGTTTGATCGGACCACAGTTCTTTTTCCGTTAGTGTTAACTTTGTATAAATCTTTGAGCGGAAATGTAAGTCAAATTAGAATGTTCAAGCGAGTCCACTTTGACCAGGATATGGGACCTTTCAGTTCAACAACTGAATGACCAAATGTAAACCACATAGAATCATGTGTTGTTACAAGTTTCATTGGAGAAATGAAAACAGCGAAATCATGGACACATGTGAGATGACGAAATAACTTGGTGAGATTTCATCACACAAACGATATCCTGAATTTAGATATATAAAAATTAACGAATTTTGAAAAAGTTGTCTGTTAATAGGTTAGAAGTTGGTATTTAGGGAGTTCAGTTGGGGTTAGACGTCGGTCGAGTCTGGGCTGGTGTCTCTTTGTTCATAAACACTTACATATTTTCTCTCTCTCTCTCTCTCTCTCCTGTATGCAGTCTGAAAGTCGAACAGTATATCCGGAGCATTAGAAAAAATTCTGGATGAATTGTGTCATTCCCTATCTGTGGATCTTTCAAACACAACGTGGCCACAGTGGGTATTGATATACAAACTACCCAGAAACGCATGTGGTAGTCACAGAGCCAAAGCAAAAGTAAATGTACAGTGACAAATGGTAACACAAATGTTGTGCACAACGGTATTACATTTGGTGCTGGTACGGGTACCGGAGCCAAGTGATATTTTTACATTTCGTAACCGTTTCCAGAACAAAGTGTTACAACTGGTGCCGCGAGAGGATATCATTACATTTGAAAACCGTACCGCAGATATCATTATAATTTTTACCGCAGCATAGTACCACAATTAGTACCGTGACCAGCGATATTGAGGGAAAACTCTGAAAAAACCTCCTGCAGTTGATCTGATTACTGGTTATCTTAGCTGAGCATTTCAGTAGGCATTAATCATGAAAATTCAGATTGCTGGACATAGGTTAATCTAATGAAGAGCAGGTGTCTCAATAGCCCACGCTATCTTATGACTTTTAGGATAATATACACCCTTCTGGCAACTCTTTAGTAGTGCATCATCATTTGCATCCGACAGTTTTGATTTTGCTTAAAACTCCCATAGCGATAGATGTGTGGCAACCTATGCAGATATAGTCTCCATTCTCACTGAGGGTGACTGAAAACTTACCGCTATCATATCTTTACTGACAAAGGTAAACTAAATATTGTTTGTCTAAATCACGTTGATTAGTTTTTGTGACTTACGGGACAACGTTCATTTGATGAAACAACCAACAAGAAATTTCTGAAACATTTTGGCTCAATACTGGTTGCTTACTCTGCTATTAATTACACATTTATAGATAATTTGTCGTATAACGAATTACTTGACTGAATGAACAAGAGAACCATTTTAATGAGAAGATGTTTAACTTCAAACAAATCAAGATCGGATAGATATCTGGACTTGATATCATCCACGTGGAATAATTGCCTTTTAGATGGGATCATGGAGTTTCAGTTGTTTTCAAACTAATTACTCTATTCTGGGATACTACTCCTGCCCCTCAACAGTGGAGTAATGAAGTCATTATCTTAATAAGTAAAGGATAGATTTTAAATTTTTTCATGGTTACCGAGGTATCACCCTTCTCGGAATAATTAGAAAGGTTCTTGCAAGGTTTATACTGAATAATTTATTGAATAACTTCTAAATTGTTATTATCCTAGAAGCACATAATGATTTAAGATCAGGCTGAGATACTATAAATATGATTTTCTCAGACAGCTACAGAAATAGTGAATCGAACAATGATTACAACGATAGCAGGTTTTCGTAGATCTGACTATGGCATTTGTCACTGGGAATTGTAATCCCTTGTGCAGGGTTATTTGTAAGATTGATTTCTCTCCCATTTTTGACAAATTGGTGAAGCGTATATATCATGACATGATTGTTAATCTTATATTCAAAGGCTTCATGGCCAGATAACATTACGGTGGACAACAGAGTGATATTCTTACGCCAACATATATCTCGATCTACTTTGACATGTTTCTATCACACGCCTTCCGAGATGTTAGATTCAAATTTTTAACAACGCTCAAGAGATTTGATCTCAGAAGTTTCGACGCAAGATCAAAGAGCCTTGAATATTTGATTCAGGAATGATGACGAAAACATTGTAAATCCCAGAGAAAGCTTACAACGCATAATGGATCGTTTTGCTGGTGCTTATAATTCTTTTTGGCTGAAGGTAAGCTGGGAGAGCACAAAAATTATGTTCACCCATTTTTGTTGCCTTAAAAGAACCAACAGTTTTTGTGTAAAACATCAGGCTGGAGGTTATCGACAGTTTTTCATATTCCCCGATGAATGCAGAATTTTCACTTATTCAGAAAGCAATTGTTGGTTATAAGAAATTAGAAACTAGAATATAGTTAGATGGTAGCATTACAATTCAAATGATCTGTTTATAACACTCATGTTCTGACATCCATATAGAACTCACTTAAACCTGGACAATATACAGGAGTTATAAATAAATAGCTTGAGGGATTCTAAAAAAATGCCTGAAACATATCCTTCCCAAATATATGTAACAGTCTCCATACACTGTTCTCTTCTAAAGAGCCGAATTTAAGAACACTGTAACAATAACGATTCCTAATCAAATACGTTGAGGGTTAGGGTTAGGGTTATCATCCATTCACCCAATGAGTGAATGGATGATAACAGGTTTCCTAAACAACATTTCTACATGGAACCAATTAGCGAGAAGTGGTCCCAACAACACAGCCCAGAAAAATGGTTAAGCATAATCTAATACTCCTGCAGACTGAAGACTGTACAATAGAGTAAAGGGCAAAATTGTCAGTTTTAGCACCTCAGACATTCTTACATCAAATGAGGTCTTCGAAAAAGAAATCACCCAAACTTACCCTCTAATATATCTTGGAACTTTGGTGTGTGTAAACGTATGCAGTTATCAAATGCAGTCAGTGTCAACCACGTGAGAGCTCATCTTAAAAATGATAGATAGGCCGGCTATCCAAGTCTATTTTTATATTCTGTTAAAAAGATCTGCTAATCACTAAGTGGACTAAGGAGCACATGGTGGTTCAGATGGAAGCTATCGAAAATCTAAATCAAATCAACATAATCAAAGCGACAGAGTTCATCTGCGATATATGTAAAAGTCAAAAGCTGATCTAAGAGGTTATAGACGTTGTAATGAAACAGAAACTATTACAACCGGTGCTGAGTTGAGACTGGAGAGACACATTTCACCTGAGGAAAATTTTGCAGTTGTCATGCATATGTTTGTTGGCGTCATGCTTAGTTTTATTTGTCATCATGATTAACGTTCGGAGATCTTTTAATTTCTTACTCTAAATTCTTACTGGTTCAATCGTTTTATTAATTATTGATGTGGTTCTAATCACTCTTCAAAAGTCAAGATGATTTGAAAATCATAATCGCATGTTAGAATTTAGATATAAATTCTAATCCTTTCTTAAATAGTTTTTTTTTTATTCTGGGAAAGTAATGATGATAATTTCTTTTCTATTTTTTCGTACTATTGTTTTTTTTTTATCAAAAGCGGTTTGTGTGTTGCTAATAACTATGAGTGTATGAGGATTTCTCTCTCTCTCTCTCTCTCTCTCTCTCTCTCTCTCTCTCTCTCTCTCACTGTGTGTGCGAGTGAGTGTGTGTGTGTTATTTGGTTGTTTTGTGTGGAGGGTTAGCGGTGTAAGTATGTACCCACGATGATTATCTTTTTTGTATTATATATTCACAATTCTTTATCAAAATAGTTCCAATATTTGCTAACTTACAACACACACACACACACACACACACACACACACACACACACACACACACACACACACACACACACATATATATATATATATATATATGCATGCATATTTATATATTTATATGGTGCTTATAATTTGTTACAAAGCTTCTACGTTAAGAATACTTTTAAGAAACTAATTTCCAAGATATTAGAAACTCTGAGGTATTAGTATGCCATATATTATTTCACGACATGCACTGTATATATATATATATATATATATATATATATATATATATATATATATATATTGATTATAATACAGTAGAAACATAGTTTTTTATATGTAATAATGATACTATATTTGGCATGAAGGTCAATGAAAGGGAAATGATTTTGATGCCATCAACATTGGCAGATATTTGAAAGTAATAGATGTATATTTTCTTATTGTAAAAAGAAGATCTAGCAAGAAAAAGATACTGAATAAACAAAATATAATGTGGTGTGAAAGAAACTGATGTCAATGAATGTAGCTACCTGATTAAATTTGAATAAGATCTTATTGGTCTTAATCGCCTTTACATCAAGTTGTAATCTCGGTCATCTAATATTCCAAGGATTGGAGATCAGGTTATAAATCTTATCTGAGTCTTTTTGTAGAACAGTTTGCTTAAATGAATCTAAACATGAGATCGAATATAAAGATAAAAGAAATTCAAGTCAACAATTTGAGGAAAGATCAACAGAAATAAAGATTAAAATTGATATTATGTTTATATTTACATTTTTGCCTTAATTATATGTTTGTCTATGGAACGATTGCAGCTGAAAAGGAAAGTTGTGAAAGCAAATTTACTGGAGACGGAAAACGAGTGGAAATGAAAATAGCATTGGCTAGTTGTTGAATATTTCATTTTAAAAGGATTTCCTTTTAACGATTGTGATATGTTTGCTATTAACATATTGATGTAACCTTTTCCCAAATCTTGAAGCAACGACAAAAACGTAAACTATCTAATCAAATACATGAACGCTAAGACGCCAAATAATCAGTTCTGTTTGACCCGATCAGTAGAGCACACACGTAAGCGCTTCGGCTTTGAATGGAGTGGGTGGGTGGTTTATGGTTTGGAGGGTTCTATATCAATGAAATCACCCACCATGTGCGATTAATTGGGTGTACGATCTCTCACTTCCGCAATGACTTAGTTAATTCCATTTGGCGATAGCTTACACTAGTGACCATCCCAGATTTTCCTGCTCAGCTGGTGTTCTCCGATTCCCTTTAATTCAGGAATAGCCACCCAGAGGACGCTCCTATCTGTCTTTAGATCTTAATTGGCTCTGCAAGAGTCTTTGGATGGAATTGGCTGGTGAAAGAAAGAGTGAGAGAAGTGATCGTCTGTTTTGGCATTTGTATAAAGAAAGAAAAAGTCACATACATTTAATTGGATAAATATGTCTTTATTTTCAAATTGATCTGAACAATCTTTCGATGAATTTGTGCGTGTGTGCACGCACATATAGATATGTAGGTGTATAAAGCCAGACGCTGAGTTTTGAGTGTGAGTACAGTTATTGAAATATAGATGGACATTTTACTTAGTTGCATAACTTACTTTTCTCTGGAATGTACAGCATATATATATATATATATATATATATATATATATATATATATATGTGTGTGTGTGTGTGTGTGTGTGTGTGTGTGTGTGTATCATACAATGATTAATGCAACATTGCTTTCAACAAAGCTTTCATCAGATGATGACTCTGGGTTCTGGCATAGTTTCGCGAACGAAGCATCATTACAACTAACCCAGAGCGCCCCAGCAGTAACTCACAATATTACTAGACTTTGTTGGATTGTAGTCAATCTATGGGATCACCATATCCATGCTGATGTAGTTAGAGCCTAAACTTTGATCTTTTTTATGTATTTCCCCCGGTTTGATGGAGAAAGTTCAAGATTAGTCAAGATAACCGAGGTTGAGTTGGTAATGAAAACTTGGGATCTGACTTCGATAGGAAATACATTAGTTATCCTGCCATTTCTGATAT
>OY757915.1:120264629-120272129 GCA_963585895.1 Sepioteuthis lessoniana | reverse complement strand
TTCTTAGTTTGACCCAGATATTTCTGTAGTTTTAGTTATATTTCATCCCTGCAATTCATTATTTGTGCTTATTTTCATATATTCATATCTAGACTTTTACAATTTCTTAATTTTTATCATAGTAACTATTGATACTGCCTGATGGCAATTTAGCAAATGGATTAGAATTATTTCATACAAGATTACTGAATTTATTAATATCTACCCAGGATAATTTACAGACCATAAATAGTAAAGTTTTGTTCAGTTAGTCTCAAGTGAATTTTTTAGGTTCTGTCGATTTGTTTATTCTATTATATATTTTTCATTGTAAGAGAATACGAGATGTCTTGTAGAAGAGGCGGATTTCAGTTTTAGCACTTGGCAATATTCTGGGTTGGTTTCATCCTTGGAAGACAAGAAAGTCCATCAGCTTTAATGAAAAGGCAAATTAGAGCTCCGTTAACGATGTCGTATTCCATAAATGAAAAAGTGTGTTACAAAAAGAACTAAGAATCAAATCCAGAAAGGGCTGAATTGATCATGCAAGAAAGACACAATACAGCTATAAGAAATAGAGAAAAAGAGAACAGTATATGTAGATCAAATAAGGCCTCAGGGCGAATATGAAGCGCAGAATGAAAAAGAAATCTATTCGATTCCTTCTGTTAACAATCTATTGGAACAACCTTTACAGAATGAAACGTTAGAAAAAGAAATAATGCATGATTAGGTGGGCCAAATTGACTTTGAAAACTCGGATGAAGATCAAATAATGCAAGAAGACGATCTTGATTACAGCCGAGTGTAGGACAGATTTAGATCTCCCTGAGAAAGAAATACAGGAGAGAGACAAGAAGGGCAAAGCAATCCCGAAAATGAAACAATCACTGGAAGAAGTACAAGATCTACTTGGGGTATCAGACCCATGGGTTTAAGGGAGATGTAGTGATATAGGAAGATCTGCCTAATTTGCAGGAGTGTAAGAGAGAGAGCCGATATAAGTCCCTCACTGAGAATAACTGTAAAGCTTGATTAACGACTGACTCTAGTGCTAATCTTGCACATCACAACAGAATATATATAGGGTTTGGTGTACATTGAAAATAAATTATTTTGACTTGAGCAGCAACTTGTCGATTTTTTTAGGTGCCCCAGTTATAAAGTGAAAAGACCTTGTCGATGCAGTCGAGGATCTATCAATAATTCAATGACAGATATTCGAGTTAAGCTTAAATCTTGAATTATCAATATCAATTATTCAAGAGAAAAATATTCCATTCAAGAAATAATGATATAATAAAATCTTCTATCATTTTTCTTTATTCAGTTGTTTATTCGATCTTATATCATCAATTATGATGTCAATTATTTTGAAAATGTAGATTCCAATACAACCTTAAAAATTAAGACAAAGTATAAAAAGCAAACAAAAACCCAGATGTACGCATATACAAAATATTGTTTCACTTATTTTATCTTTTATACTTTTGGCCTTAATCTGCATGAATTTTATTTGTTATTATAATTCACTGAGTATATGTGCTGAGAGTTACAGCAAATTTATTCGAGAAGTGCAGGAGAGCGAGATTTTTGGGCTAAACACAACATCTACTGACGAAATTAACAAAGGATTACTTGATATTATCACTAACGAATGATCCTTGAACTTACTTCTTATTAAATGACCCAGATAATTTGATTTCATGAGCTTTAAGCGTTTCAAAAGGTCAGATACTTAATTGCTATTGTGATGACGAAAGTGAATTAATGCTGTTCCACAAGGATTTAGAGCAAAATGAGCACAACCTTTCTAAACAAGTGTTTTAGATGGGTTCGAAAAATCATTCTTCACACCATTAACTGATCTGTGACACACACACACACACACGATATTAAAAATATTGTAGTCCCAGTCTCTAGCAAAGTCCTGTGAATTACTTAGTGAACCATCCTTCTGTGGCAGGTTTCCTAAATTCACTATTATAATTTCGTATTAAATAGGTCCACCAATAAGTGATTCCTATCAAAGGTTTATATGATATAACTGAAATTAATAATAGATAAAACTTAATGAATTATTATATTTTGAATTTTATACAGAATAGTTTTTTATCGGGAAAGCAATATGTAACTTTTTCTTGAGAATATACAACACCGATATATATATATATATATATATATATATATATATATATATATATATATATATATATATATATATAAAGGAAAACCATTAAAAATTACTCTAAATGTGTGTGATAAAATTTATTTGAGCAGACCCTACACTTTCAAAATATTCGATCAGCATCTCCAGACAAAGAAATAATGAGACATTTCTAATGTAGATTTAGACAAACCCACAGAAGTTTTTTTTTAATGTGGAATTTGCTTTGTAATTTAATTTATTATTATTTTACATTGAGCTCTTTTTGGGATTTTGAATTACTTGGATATTGTAGAAGGGTGTATATTTCGGCAGCCGACCGATTAAAAATACAGAAAACGTTCCAACCGACAATTAAACGCTACAAATTGTTAAAACAGTAAAAAGTCGGCATTCAACACAAAATTACATTACCCCTAATGACGACCAAAAGTATGGTCGAAAGCGCGTGGGCAGAAAATAGGGGACAATTCCTCTACCATCTAGATCCCGACGCAAGAAAAATAACTATGAGTCTTGAAAAAAAAAAAAAAATTGAAAATGATAAAGAAAGCGTGTTGCACCGTCTATAACAAAACTTGCTTGAATATATATATATATATATATATATATATATATATATATATATATATATTCAAGCAAGTTTCGTTTTTTTTTTTTTGTTTTTTTTTTTGATAAAATCTCACCATACCTGGTGAACATCAAACTAAACGGAAACAAAATCAAATTAGAAAACAGATAGAAAGAAAACAAACATTTGTTCGCTCTGTGCCACCAAACATTTGAGAATCCTTTCCTTTTGCATTTCCTTGAACCTTAACTCTTTCTCACCCCAATTACAACCCAGACACCACAAGAGAGACAATTTTCTGTGACCTCACATTATAATCAATATCTTTCCATGAAACAAGTTATGCCAAAACCCCTTTCCCCAAATATCGCTCTTGTTTTTTCTTATCAATTCCCGAAATTCTACCGCCACTTTCAAGTCAAAAAGTCTTTAATGAAACCAAATACATTTGACTTTGAATCCCTCCCAACATTCCTGTAACAACTATAAAAATTCCACCATCTTATCATTTCCCCTCGTATATATATTAGAATTATTAGATCCCCGAACTGATTTGTATTGTTTTAGGTTTTATTTATTCATTTTATTTCTGTGTCCAGTTTTTTGCTTTCATCAGAAAACATGTATGGCACAAAGCCTTGTTAATGGGCTATTCAATGAGACGTGAACACACTCGTGTTTTCTGTTTGAATGGGTTTCAGTTGGTTATGGTTTTTTAGAGAGGTCAGGCCACTCTTTTTCTTCGAGTGTGTTTCAGTCCATTGGTCTAATGAGTAGAGTATTCACCTATGGTCCGGGTGACCCAGCGTTCAATCCCTGGTCGAGTCATACCAAAGACTCAAAAAATGGTACTTGATGACGCCTTGCTTAACCCTCAGCAGTATAGGATAAAGATCAAGGGTAAAGTGGAGTAATCCAGAGAATGAAGTAGAGCCCTCCCCTACACCTCGGTGTAGTAGCTATTGAAAACGAAGCCTTCGGGTGACTCTCGACTAAGGTCACCAATTTTAAGCGAGTACATAATAAAGAACACAGGAAGGCTAAAATGAAACAAAATGCATTCATATTTTGTCAGTGACAAGTTTGATTGGAGAGAGTATAACTGTGAATTTGGGACACGTGAAAGATGACACAGTAATTTAGCAAGATGACATCATCCCCACCGATATCCTGAATATAGACAGATAAAAATTAGCGATTTTTGAAAAAAACTGTCTGTTTGTCAGTAGGTCAGTGGTCAGTTAGAAGAGGGTTGTCTCTTTTTGTCTGTTCATAAACCCTTACAGACTCTCTCTCGTGCTACTGTATACAGTCTGAATATCGAACAATAAATGATTGTTAATTGTTGAGGGAGAGTTCTTGTTTTTGAATTACCAACACCCAGTCAACTTGGTTCCAATGGATTACCCCGACCGTTAGAAGAACTTCCAGATGAATTCTGTCATTTCTTGTCCTTTGATATTTCAAACACAGAGCGGGCACCGACAGGATTGATAAACGAATTATCCGAAAATGCATTTGGCACCGTTACCAAGATTCGAACCTGAAAATCCATGACACAGGTAGACGCAGGATTCCCTCAGGTATGGGTTAAATAGAACCATTCTTGTCCTTTTACGAGGACTGCGTAGGTATTAATTAAATCTGAAAGGTTGATATGCCATTAAACCAAACTTGATAAATCTCATCGATTGTAGCGATATTTAATAGAATTCATCAGAGAAATTATACTCGTATTTCTGTTTGCTGATTTTGATATTGTTTTATGAGACAAATTGTTTTCTTCCGTTATCGCTCTTTTTTTCAATAGCTCATAAACACTATGGAATATTTTTCGATTTAAAAGATAATTCTGATATCTTTTCTAATAATAATTAAGTAAATATTCTTGTTCATTTTTGTCGTTCCCAAAAGTGTATAGACGATTTATATAATTGAAATTGTAAATATTTTCCTTCGACTTTGTCAATCTAATTTCTTTTTACATTTGCGAAAAGTATAAATACAACAGAAATTAAAAAAATACTTTGTTGACTTTTCAACACCATTTTCATCTTCTGATCTACGATAACATCCCATATGCAATCAAATGAATAAGCTTCATTAATATAGCCATGATCTCATGACGATAAATTTGTTCTTCCTCTTAACTATTAAAACTACAGCTGTCAATCCAACTAATATAATGCGTGAGTTGTGGATAACATTTATTGAATATATTTTATATTTATTATCATCATGATGGGTGAATTAAGGAGATCAAACATTCTACGTCACAATGTAATGAGGATAGCCTGATTTTTGCAATTATGCCTTAAATCATAGTGTAAGATCTGTAAAT
This sequence comes from Sepioteuthis lessoniana, assembly GCA_963585895.1. NCBI lineage: Eukaryota > Metazoa > Mollusca > Cephalopoda > Myopsida > Loliginidae > Sepioteuthis > Sepioteuthis lessoniana. The sequence goes on along the minus strand of OY757915.1, from coordinate 120,267,071 downwards.
GTCAAAATCAAATCATATATATTTCTTACAAGATAAAATTGTTTCAAAACTAAAAATCATTCGATGTATATATTCCTCCCCTCTGATGTAATTATCAGGGAGACATTATTATATTTTACAATCTTCAAAATAATAATTTTTTTACATAAGTATATTCAATCTACTCGGGTTTTAAAATTACCCCTGGTATTTCGACAGGGACTGTAATTTTATTTCCCTCAGCATTGTCTTGGAACAACATTTTGATGATGTAAAGGGTCAATAAATTCGACACTTAGCATTATCGTGACCCCCACTATTTTACCCTAGAAAGAGCATACAAATACTAATGAAATATTAGGCTGAATGCTGGCGTGTGAAAATTTGATCTAATGCAGAGAACACAGGTACTACATTCTGATCTGAGACTAAATTGCAAATCCTTTAGTGAATAATCCTGTGATTTTATTTACGATAATAATAATAGTTAAACTATATTTTCCACTTTCTTTTGTTTCACGCAAGACTCCAATAAATCTAGGAAATCTTGTCAATATCATTACCAACTTTAATAATGGGGTTTTATGAAAGGCTCTAATTATTCATTCAATTCTAAGTCCTTTCAAGTTTTTCTTCAACACATTTTCATAATTTTGGATTGAACCGTTAGATTCACATGGATCAAAGAAACTATGCAAATTTTTAGGTAAACTTTTAGTTTTAATATTTTCAAAAACAATTTCTTATTTGCCAGACAAGGAATTTCCACAAGTTGGTTATTCGTCTTTGATTTAGTTATTACAATAAAATCTTGTGTACGAACTTACATAAAGTTGATTATAAAATTATCAATATTATTACACTTTCATTTTCAAGAGCATATATATATATATATATATATATATATATATATGCATATTGAAGTCAAAGTCACCTGCACAATTTCTAATTAGCCTTCGATTATAAATGTATTTCATACCATCATAATATTGATTTCTAATAACATTTAAAAAATCTATAATAAAGACACCGTTCCACTGAATATCATATTGCTCCTTATTCTTGGAATTTATGTCATGATTTAAAAAAAAAAAGCTAAATTCCATTAGAGTTGGAACAGAGAAACCATTTACAAAATGATAAAATATATTAAGCCAATGGGAACATAAGTATTCTAATAGTTTCTTAAATCAGAATGTTTTTTTTTTCAGAATTTATAATACGAGAATTTTTACCTTAAAAGTAAAAGCTAAATACTCACAGTTTAATTCCTAAATTGCGAAAATGAAATTAATGATACCCGCACAATAATGATATCAGCGAAATTAAGCTATCATTATTTTTTAATCAGTTGGCAATAAATTAATTCTTTCTTCTTTAAGTATTGTTTTACAGATTTAAAAAAAAAAAATTCAATTACATAGTAAACGAAATTTGGCGACCGTAGTAGAGAGCTACTCGAAAATTCCCTTTTCAATACCTACTACATCGAAATTTCCCTGGATTGCTCCACTTTACCCTTGAAACGTACCTTATAATGCTGAGTGTTAAGTAAGGAGCTATCAAGTACCATTTTTTGAGTCTTTGGTATGACTCGACCTGAGATTGAACTCCAGTGTCCTGGCCCATTGGTGAATACTTTACCAATAGGGCACTAAACCACTCTACCAAACATCTACTATACTTAATATAGTAGACGTTTTACCTTCCGGAATTTTATCTGTTTACTTGTAATATTCAAAAGCTTTCAGAAGACTATATTTGTGTAACTAGTTGAATGTACATAGACAATAAAATTGAAATTTCAAAATATGGAGTTATCTCTTTTCTTTAGACATCCAACATATAAAAAATAGAGTTTTATTGGAGTTAGAAGGTCCCTGATACAATCATTATGTTTTAAATTGGATGAGAAATTACTTTCCTCCGTGATTTTTCACCTTCTACAGCAGAAATCTTGCTATGAGGCTTTTGGTTTTTTTTATAACAGAAACATACACAAAAAATCGATTCATTGGGATATTGATAGTATTCTATTCTGATGTTATATTGGAATTATAGTTAATACTATTTTTAGTTTTAGTTTCACAAAAATAACTAATATTACATTTTCATATGCCTTATGAGATTATCATTATAGCTGCTGAAGACGTTGTTCCCGTTGCTAAACAAAGTAATGTATCCATTGCTCGACTTGTTTTACTGAATGTGGTATTCATCTTAAATGCTTGTTTGTTTTTACTTTAGACATTTTTCCTGTCTTACATCGTGCCTCAGTAGACAGACATCTTGAGTTTTCAATTGAACACTCTTTTGACAAGAAGGAAAATCTTAAAGTGTTTGAATGAGACAAACGCTACTCACAATGTCATTTCAATTCGGACTGTAAACATAAAATTTCTTGGCGTCTGGAGAACCTTTGAAGCAGATTTCCATTGCTTCAGTCTGGATGAATAGAACAAA
>OY757915.1:120164629-120259629 GCA_963585895.1 Sepioteuthis lessoniana | reverse complement strand
CCCTCTTGTCCAAGATTCTTTCCGTTCTCTTTACCCGGAGTTTGGCACGAGATTTGCCCCCATCTGTTCACGACGACCTCTGTTCCAAAATTGATTTTCTTTTACCCTATTTCCGTTTACGGAAAGATGGTGCCACTTCCGTTTTATGGTTCTAGCCAATCATTTAGCTTCTATCTTCTTCCTTCCCCTGTCAGGCGATTCTTTGGGACTACTATCTCTTTGACCCGGTCACAGAATGCAAACATCTGCTGGCTTTCACTCTGACCCACATTCTTTACTTTCTCCGACAGGTCGTGAGGAATTGACCTATATTACTATTTTTCTTTTTAGCGGTCAGTAGAAATACCTTATTTCTCTTCTCTCAGTGGGACCACGTGACACTACTTACTTTAACTGTTGAGGAATTTCGCTGGTTCGTCCATTTGTCACATTGCAATGTTGATTGAGAAGTCTCAGGTAATTTAATCTGGTCCAACATCTGAAAGTTGATCATTAATCTTTTCTTTATTGTTAATTTTTCTTCTCTTTTTCCTTCTATTTTTGCTGTCCGACTTCTAAACTATTCCACCTTAAGCCTTTAAAACATATTTGATATCACACCAACTAATGTCTTTAACTCTTCCTTCTTACCCTTTTCATTTTGAATTTTGCCATAGCTTTCGTCCAGTTCATCGCGATGAACTCTTCTTAATTTAGCATCGACAGTATAGCCTCCTTCCGCAAAATACATTCTTCTGTGGCTTTATTTTTCTTTCAGTGTAAAGGATACGCTTTTTTTTCCTTATTACTACTACTGTCTGCTGAAGTATATGATTTCTTTCTTGATTTTGTCAGTTTGTCCCTAACCATATTACTCCCACTGCCGTCAGTATAATTTTTCTTAATTCGTTATTTTCTTTTATGACATAGTTCCTTGTATTTCCTATCATCTCTACAAGTGTCATCCATGCTTACATAATTCCTACTGGTGTTAAATGGTACAGTAACTGTGTAACTGTTAGAAATATCTTTTTTTGTCATTGTCACTCGTCTTACTTTCTCTAAACATACTCTGATAAGGATATCACAAAGGAAACTTTCTTTCTAACGACGACATCTAAAGTTCGGATAATTATTTCCTTCGATAACCAAATCATTATCCGAAGATTTGGAATCGTTTAGTGCGGCTAGTGTAGTCTTCTGCACTGACTAGTCAATATCGGGTCTACCTCATTTGTCAGTACGTTGATATATAACTAGTAGACTCTAATCTAATTGTTAATGAATTTGTTGAACCAATATTACTAATAAATTACGTCGGTAAAGTGCATTTCAGTTCGCCTGGCCTACAGCGGATGACATTAGTACATTTCTTGAAATAAAGGTGACAATATGCACTGCCTTCTGGTGTTTCTCCCTTTTTTTTTTACTATTCCAGAATTCTATGTCTCTATCCGGGTGGATGGATACTCGTCTGTAATGTTATGGCGTTCACCCTACACCCGAGCTGGCAGAGTTATCACTATTTCGTGATATTGCTGTTTGTATCCTAAGCTGTCTAACATGGCAGGTTTCCATCGGCCCAGAGTCGACATCAAGTAATTTATCGGGAGCACTTTTTGGTAAGGACTCTCAATAGTGGGTGACTCGTATCTTAATAGTGCTGCCATTACTCATGGTTCTCTTAAATAGGCTGAAAGAATGTCTAACCACGTTATCAGATCCCCCGTACCCGTGTAACTGGACGCCTTTTCTATTAATTGAAGGATACTTAGCATGCAATGATGTAGCTTGTCATATCTACCCAGCCTAACATTCTCTAGTTATAAGAAAAATTCATGTGGCTTAGAGTCAACCCCGTAATATTTTGGAGAATGTACCCCCACAATAGGTTTTCATATCTCTACATTATTGCTTGTTTTTGAATGCCGACAACAACACTGTCTGTTGTAGAGTCGCTTGACATGTTTTTGCGTATTTTTAAATATTTCCAGAGTATAAGGTTTAGTTGCATCAATGATTGGTTTCCATTTCCCTATATTATTGCTTATATGTGTCCATATTTACCAACCCCTCCGCTCGGGCAGGATATGACACAAGATCAATTTTTAAGTGTAGTTTAACAGGTTTGAATTCAGAGTTTTCTTTCCCTTAGACTAGTTGCTTCATCAAGACTAAAGAATCCAGTCTGCCCTACTATTTACCCATAGTTGGAGAGAGAATAATTGAATTCATAACTTTCCCAAGGGTATTAGTGCTATGTGAAATGCAATCAGTCTCGTCCAGGATTTGAACTCGTGTCCATTTCCTACGACAATAACCATCACACCACAGGCATCTCCTTGCTTGTATGTATCTGTCGACGACAGCCCTGTCTGTCGTGATTTGAGTCGCTTGACTTTTACTTCTCGTTGGAATTACTCATTTTAAAATACTTTTCCATTTCCTTCAGCCTAACCTCATTCTTGCCAACAGCTTTGCTAACTAAGGGAGAGATTTGCTTAAGGTATCCAACACTTTTTAGCGAGTTAGTTACCAACTTTGCAGCATCGATTAATTTAGTCCAATGTCCCGGAAAAAATATTTTAATACCTTGGATTCCATTTCTTAAATTTTTAAAAAAGTTTTATTGCATATATATATATATATATATATATATATATATATATATATATATATATATGTACTTAAATCAATTAAAACTGTAATGCATAATGTAATAGAAAAGAAACGAGAAGTCAAGACTAAGCTTGTTTCGTTATTTTTATTATTTTTTTCTTTTTTATTTGTATTTTTCTTTGAAAGTCCATAGAAAGAGTTTTTCTTAAAGTCTATCGATTTCCTTATTTCATTTTTTGGCTGTTTATTTATTTATTTTTTTTTTACTTTATCAAATGTTTTGTTAGTTCTTCCTTTTCTTTCTTTCCTTTTTTGTTCTTCCGCTCTGGTGATTAAGACGCTTGTTTTAGTTTTTTCCGCTTTTTTTTTTAGTTGTTTTCCTTTTTTGTTTTTTTTCTGTTCTGTTGGGTCACACTTTTGTTTTTGTGTTTTTTGGGGATTTTTTTTTTCTTTTCAGTTTTCTTCTTCATTGCACGTTTTTCACATTATTTTTACCTCTTTTTTGTATTTTGTTTTGCTACTTTTTTATGTTCTCTCTCTCTCACGATTTCTCTCTCCTTCTCTCTCTCTCTCTCTCTCTCTCTCTCTCTCTCTCTCTCTCTCTCTCTCTATCTCTCTCTCTCTCCTGTTTTCTTCTTTTTTGCTCGTTTTCCAGTTGTTTTTATTCTGGGCCATTTCTGTGTCGCTTAGATTACATTTTGTTTGTTGCTATTTAAGGACCTTTATATCGCTGTGCTACAGGCAGTCTAATGCGCGAAAAAATACACTCGCAGGCGTACAACAGGTCACTGTCAACAAAAATAACTGCTTGTGACGGTACTGCTACCAAAGTGAGTTCTACAAAATGCTGGGGCATTGAGTAGATGTGTCTTGTATTCTTACTCACTTCCGGAAGTCTCTTCGAATTCAGCACGTAAAAATTCTAACTCCGACTCTTGGACAAGCAATTGATGTACTTTGCCGGTCTGATCTTTGAGGAATGTGGAACACATGTTCATTGCCCGCAACTACCAGCTTCACTATGCCCAAGAGTTGTTAGAGTCTTATGTGACAGTTAAATAGAACTGTTTCATTATTTACTCTACTTAAAACTACTTTTAAACAATTTTAACGATTAACTATTTAACTGTGGGGTTCTAATCTGGGCCATAGTGAACCTGGGGACGGTGACAATGAAGGAGTATTTCGTATTCTTCCAAACTCAAGCATTACTAGAGCCTCACCATCTGATTGTTTCGTGTCATTAACAGGACGCTCGTTTGGTCGGGGGTCTTACCCCAAGGAAAGATAAAGTCGGTGTGTTCTAAAGCCCAAGTCAACTGGACTAAAGTGAGTTCTTGTTCATTCAAAATGTTATATACAAACTATTCACTTACTAATCATATATATATATATATATATATATATGTGTGTGTGTGTGTGTGTGTGTGTGTGTGTGTAAAAAGCATATTGTATCAAATTACCCTCAAATGCACAATTACATAATTGAGACATTAAATTACCTACAAACACATACATACATACATACATACATATTTATGCAAAAATATACAGATGTGCATAAATGCATATGTGAACATGCGCGCTCACACACACACACACACACACACACACACACACACACACACACACACACACACACACACACACATATATATATATATATATATATATATATATATATATATACTTAACATATTTCTATTTGACTTACAAATAAAGAGAGCTCAATATCGATAACAAACCAATTGTTTTGAAGATTGAATAGAGGAAAAACTGACAGTGACCAAACGCAATAGACTCTGTATTTACTCTATCTTAAGTTATTTCCATATATTGACACTCTCTCTGTCTCTCCTCCTCTCTCTCTTTCTCTCACTTATATATATATATATGAATGGTTTCAAATATATATATATGTGTGTGTGTGTGTGTGTGTGTGTGTGTGTGTGTGTGTGTGTGTGTGTGTGTGTGTGACCTTTCTTTTCTTCTACGTGATGAAAACTAAATGGATCTGGGTTTTTTTCTGCCTTTTTTTTTCAATTGCTATCTCAAATAATTCTCTTTCGGCACTCACAATTCTAGTCCTCCCAAAACTTTACCAGCACCATTGACCTTATACAGAAAATGTGAGATTGTATCTAAACTGAATTGTACGTAAAAAGAATGTCTCAATTATGTCGCTAATTGTTCAAAGTCGATTAACATCTTCAATTAATTCCACTAAATAGGTAATTGAATCAACAGCATTATTTACAGTTAATTAATGATTGGGTCGTTCAATATCTACAAATTGTCGACCGGCTTTTCTTTTTCTTGACGTCTGGTGTCTGGTCTCAATTCAATAACAAACTTTAACTGAACAACTATCTTTTAATATTCGTTCACTTGTTCGAACACTAAGCGAAAAAAATATTCCTCTTTTCAGACATTTTACTTTGCAAAATTTCTATTGAAATGATCCTTACTAGTAACAAAGCAATTTCTTTTGTCGTCAAGAAACATACTGATTATTTCCAAGAATAACATCGTCAGTGTTAGCGATTCTTTCGTTTCAGTTTTCAATGATCTATTTTTGCCTTGAAGAAATATAAACGAATATACACGATCAACTCGTCTTTCAATAACTGAACGTAATTTTCAAAGATTGTTATCATCGACGTTTTCTCTTAACTTTATGAACGCATTATGCAAATTAAAAGAAGTACTTCATGGAACAAGTTATCATATATTTCAACTTGCGTGCAAAAAGAGAAAAAGAGATTAACATGGGCAGTTCATGTTTCAAAACATTTGTTCTATTAAATATTCATTTTTTGTCTGAATAAACGTTTGAATGACTCTGATTCAATTAGCTTTTCACAGTTATCGGAGAAAAAACATGACAATTACTCCTGATTTGTTAGAGGGTGTCTGACATGGCTTCTTGCATTAACTGCCGCCAGAGGTCTTCTTAAATTATATCAGATGTTATTATTTGGAATTACGAATTGCTATAATTCGAAAGAAAATCGATTCGTAGTTACAACCAAAGTAGAAAATCCACCTATTTAAAATTATGCACATCTGAGTTTTCTATATCTAATATAGACACATTTAATTCTGTCAAAGATTGAAATGGTCAATACATACATTCTAATTCACAGTGTAAATATAAGACAAGATCATGAAAATATATTTAAAACATGACCAAGAAATAAAAAGAGAAAATGCTTTCAAATAGTGAGATATATGGAATGAGTTTTTAACAAAGAATTTAAATTCTTATAGAAAACTGTAAATGATGAATATTAATTTAGCTTTTGGGAAGGAAATCTTGTCAACTATGTCGGAAAAAAACATCGAAAGAAAATAAGAGGTTATTTTCATTTTGTAAAAAACATCTAGAACAAACATTTACCGACAAAGGTTCAATTGTATTATTCCAACGCATTTTAAGGATACACAGTGCTAAGTATTAATCAATAAGTTCCAACTGATTTGAAAATAGTTTCCAATAAGCTGCACAGTGCACAACCCAACACCTGTCCTAGAAAATAACTCGCATAAACTTCTATAGGACTTTAACATACAAACGGATCACTTAATCCCGGCCAGAAGACCAGACCTTATAATAATCAACAAAAAAAAAATGAGAATTTTCAAAAATTCTCGACTTGTCTGTCCCTGCGGATCACATAATAAATCTGAACGAATCTGAAATAAGGATAAGTACCGCGACCTTGTTAGAGAATTGAAAAAGCTGTGGAACATGAAAGTGACGATTGTTCCAATTGTGATTGGTGCTTTTGGTACAATAACTAAAGGCTTATTAAAAGGCCTGGAGGACTTGGAAGTTGGCGGACAGGTAGAGTCTATCCAAATGACATCATTGCTAAGAACGGCCAGAATCCTGAGACGAGTCCTGGAGACTTGAGGAGACTTACTGTCATTCAAACTCCAGTGAAAAGCCATCAGCTAACACTGATGTGAAAAACTATAAAGGAGTAACTAATGATTATGAAACCGAATTTATCTAAAATATCGAAATATTATATATATATATATATACCTACGAAAGCCCTCTGCTAAACTATTATTTTCTTTCACACGGCCAGTTTTGATAAAAGGGAATACTTGCATTAAAGTCTGACAGTGAGCTCAACAAAAACAAAAAAAGAAGTCCACAAAATGTAATCTCTGAGAAGATTGAAAATATAAGGTAACAATTTCAATATTTTTTTATCAATTTATTGATACTGATGTTTTTTCTCTGTTTCAATATGAATTGGCATCATAAATGACCGTTCACTGATTACCCTCTTCCAAAGAAGAAAAAAATCCTAACTTGCCAATGCACAACGTAGCGTTCGATTCAGACTTTTGACTAACATTTGAAATACGCTGGTTTATTGCATGAGAATATAAGTTATTAGTAAAAAAAAAAAAAGGTTTTGTGATAAGATTCCTTCCGTAAAATTTAGAAAGTGCTTATTACTCAATAGGTTGCGCAATATAAAGACATTAAAATCGGAAAACCTATAAAACCTCTGCTTTTTATCTAGCGACTCACGAATCTGATCTTCGGGAAGGTAATTAAATTAATGAAAAGGGAGAAAGTGTTTTGACTCATCAAATTACCAACATGAAAATCGGAATCATGGAAGTGAGTCAGGCTGATTATTTGTGAGTTTAAAATTATATATATATATATATATATATATATATATATATATATATATATATATATATATATATTAGCAGCAATTTACTGATTATTTGTGAGTTCAAATTATATATATATATATATATATATATTAGCAGCAATTTACTGTTTCGAAAAGTTTGAATAAAAGAATATTTTTTATTGGCTTCTTTTTTTTGTTTGTTTGTTTGTTGGTTTGTTGGTGCAGGTCGATTTGATAAAGAAGCTACAATAGTTCATGCTTCCAAGCGCTTTCGATCATATCAATTAGATAGATTCTTATTTTTTAAATTATTGCTGTGTTTTTTCTTAGTTATTGTATAAAGTTAATTTTGTCGGAAATTTTTATTTTTGGTAGTGTTTCTTTGGTTAGAGAGTTAGCTGTAGAAGAAGTCTTGTAAGATTTGTAAGGAATTATTTGTGAATTTTATCGATGATTTTGATGTTATTGATGAGGACTAAAGAGTGACTGCCGACACTAACTTAAATTTAAGATAGAAATATATCGATTCCTCTATTTATTCATTTATTAGGAATGCTTCTTAGTCCTCGTTCCTACAAATCAATGAATAACATCAAGAGAATCCAACCAATCGTTATGGGAGCAGCATTTAACGACAGCCCCAGCACAACAATCGTCTCTTGCAACAGTCCTGCCATTGCTAGTGATCAATCGGATATCACCACATTCTACAACCCACTTTCTGTTCTTGCTGGAAATATTTCCTAACACAACGCTTTTATCGTCGACAGAAACATGAATGTTTGTGTTGGCAAAGACGGAAATGTTAAATTTTGCAATGAAAATCTGCGAAATAGATTTCTCTTCAAAGAAAATTCTTTCATGTCTAAACATTAAATTTAAAAAAAAAGGATGAAAAATATGGACCTTCATCAACTCGAAAAACTTTAAAGCACAGCTAGATTATTGACAAATAAACAAGGTAAATAAATTCTGATTGGACATTCGATGCAGCCTCGAGGACCGACCTTGTGCAGTGGATGATTGGGATGAAATGGCGAGACAGAGTCAGAAAATTTGTGCAGTCAACGTGACTTAATTGTGATCATGATGATATATATTTACGAAGAAACACTCATATACTTATATGTGTGTGTATTTGTGTGTTTACGAAAGTTATAGGTCAGCTTAAAGAGGTTATTATCTGAAAGGAAGACTTTCAGGAACTGAAAAGAATTGCAGAGAAGAAAGAAGAATAAGGGTTTAGTATGAATGTGGAATGTCTTTGAAATAAGAAGAAAGACAAGCAGTTCTTTAATGGCAAATATAGAAATATATTCACATTTACCTCACTATCATTATAATGGCAGATATTTTAACTGAGGAGATGTATAAAAAAAAGCTGACAATTCTAAAAATACGAACAGAATTAATTGTACACAAACGTTTAGAAATGTTGCAAATAAATTCACAATTTCCGCAAATGCCACAGGCGGACGTCGAGCAAAAATGTTTCGTCCAATACGAAAATAAAGTATACGTATTTGAGTCCGTTCGATCTTTTTTATATTTACCAAAATATATATTTCAGTAGATTTACATCGACTTATTGATTTTTTTCAGTCTGGTTACATCCATTTTATCTATTTATACATGCCTATAAATTTATGTATCTGCTCGTATTTATATTCATTTCAATTTCTTTTTCTATCTGTTTGTTAATACAAGAGAGTTCATATATATAATCGCATGTTAGAGTATCACTTGAAGTAGCCTGTCTGTCTGTTTGTCTCTCACTCTCTCTCCCGCCTCTGTCTGTCTGTCTGTCTGTCTGTCTGTCTCTCTCTCTCTATATATATATATATATATATATATAAAAGTGCGTGAGTGTATTTCAAATTGAATAGGTCCCCAAATTATTTTAAAATTGGTATTAAGTTTTTCTTTTTTTTATTCATTATTATACTTGTGCAACACGTGTTTTGGACATTCTTGTTCTCCTCAGGCATTTGAATAGTTGGTTGTATGTTGAATGCTTTTAAAATAAAGATTGTTCTTATATGCTTTTTTGATTTTATGTGACTACAAAATGTAGTCTGCATAGTCAAATACACAAATTGCTACCAAATTTACATGAGCACTGACCAATAGAGTTTCCTTACATAAAAGTGAAATTAACTCTCCAGAATATAAAACAAATACATCAAAACACCCTTATGGATGCAGCAACGGAAACTTAAAAAAAATGTCAGATTACCTGATAAATGACAAAGCATTAATTCACATAAAAGAAAAAACATTCATATATATACTGAAATCAACATTCATCATTATCATCATGTCACGCTGCCAGCACAGATTTCTCAGACCCTCTCCCGCTACCCGTCTCCAACGTACATCCCTCCCGGGAGGTTTTCTAGGCTATATCCTGTATCGGCAGTTGTATATAGGTTCTAGCTGGTCGTTCTGCCATTGCTCGTCTTTGTGAAGGAGTCCACACGAGTAGCAGAGGGTAAATATATGCAACCGCTCTTACACACGTTTAACCACATCAAAACTGGCTTAAAAACACATCTATATGTAAGAGGATCAATATATTCTCAATCATATTAAATCCACTCACTACCCATGAAATTATATGCGTATACGAGTATATATATATATATATATATATATATAGATATATATTTGTGTGTAGGTGTGTGTGTGTGTGTGTGTGTGTATAAGCACACACCAGTTACGAAATCATACTAGTACAAAAAATACACATATCTATTGAATATCCTGATACACGACCCACACAGAATATATATATATATATATATATGCATAAAAACACGTTGATAACAAAAAATCTCATCTACATAGACTAGAGCTAAAATGATGGAGTAAAGAACAAAAAAACGTCGGTAACAAAACACCTAAAAATCTTCACAGATACTTTCCTCTAATGAAACAGCCAAATACATTTATTCTGGAATCAAACAAAATCAAAACAACCTATCGAAGCATGATTTACGACAAAGAAATTCAGCACACCGTCAATAATTCAAATACCAGAGGTGATCTATAATGTGGGAAACAAGTGTCGAACAAGTTTACGGAATATAACAAATAAGTAAAACCCTAAATTCCAAATTTAACATCTTTTACAGACCTGTTTTATTTTTCATGAACATGGACATGATAGAAAACTGAAGAGATCAAGTTATTCCATTACTGTACTGTATTTAAAGTGAGAAAACAGAAGGCTGGTTTGATGTTAACAAATCTGCTGTCAGCAAATTACTAGAAAGAAAAAGAGATCTTTATGTAAATACACAGAGAAAATATGAAGAGTCCAAACGTATGTTACAACGTGAATTGACTGGGGTGGAAAATAAGGAATCGTCAAAACGTTTCTTTCGAAATTTCGAGAGCTTTCATAAGTAGCATGGTAAATTATTCTACGGTCTCGTGCATAAAATATTTCAAATATCAATTCTTTCAAACAAAAATTTCTTTTCAATTTGCTTCCTTATTTGATCAAATTGTTTTGGAAAAGTTAAAAAATCCATTATTTAGAATAATTCAGTAAAATACTTTATATATATTCAGAAATATACATATATGGCTATATAAGTATATGCATATGTATATATATATATATATATATATATATATATATATATATATATTTATATATATACATATATATATACATATATATATATATGTATTTATATATATATATATATGTATATATATGTGTATATATATTAATGTATATGAGGATATATATATATATGTATATATCCATATAAATATATATATATATATATATATGTATATATCAATGTATTTCTATATTATCTATCTATCCATCTATCTACTCACATATACATCAATGTTTACATATATCTAGGAATATACATATACTTATCTACCTATAGCGTGTATATGGTATGTGGCCGAGAAGACTTGTCTTGACTAATAGATGATGGTGATAGATGACGAGACGAAGAATCAGGGAATTTACTGCTCACAGAGTATGAGTTGATGATTATGGTGATAGACGAGGAATATTAAATACGTTTCCAGATATTTTTCGTTTGGGCACTTTTATTGATAGTAGACACATGAAACTCTAGTCCCCTTCGAAGTAATCTCCTCCGACTGCAATGCTCTTGTTTTAACGTTTCAACATCTTCTGGAAGGCTCCATGGAAGTCCTCTTGAGTGAGCGTGTCAATGACCTTCGTCACAGACGCTTTCATCTCCTCAATTGTCTCATAACGACAGCCTCTGAGCTTAGGGAATAAGAAAAAGTCACAGGGAGCAAGGACTGGACTCTAGGGAAGCTGGGGAACTGTCTTGATGCCCTACTTGGTAAAATAGTCTGTGAAAAGGATGGAGTTGTGGACTGGCGCATTGTCTTGGTGGAAATGCCATTGACCCGATTTGAAGAGTGCTGGCCACTTCCGACGGAATCTCTTCCTGAACTCCCTTAAAACCTCAACATAGTAACCCTAACCCTAACCCTTTGGCCAATCAACTCTGGGGTTCTGACTTCCTTACTCCTCCAACACCTCTCATCATCCCTCACAGACCCCCTGCCTTCCTTGAATCTCTTTTGCTACTTAAAAACTGATGCTCGATTCATGCAAGATGCTCAAAAGTAGTATGAAGCATTCCATATGTTCCTGTGGCATTTTTTCCAAGTTTAAAACAGAATTTTCTAGCATATCGTTCTTCTAAAATATCCGATTGCATTTTTTAAATTCACCAGCTGTGACAATCAGGCTTTAGTAGGGTGTATTCCAATTGCTGCTGTAGCTGTTCATTTAAAGCTGAAATCATAAAAATTGGTTAGTCATCTCATAAGATGTATAACAATAGCATACTAAATCTTCAAGAGTCTATGACAATTTTAAATGCCCATACGAAAAAAGCCTGGAAACCTATTGAAGGCACCACGTATATATATATATATATATATATATATATATATATATATATATATATATATATATATATATTTGTGTGTGTGGGGGGTGTCTATCTATGAAAGTATCTGTATGTGTATCTATTTCTAGAATGCAATTTTGAACGCTCATTACATCAGAGAAATCTGAAAATGAACGTTACTAATGGAAATAGAATGTTTTAAGACTTTTTCGTTTCCTTTTATAACCGATGAAGTTCTAAAAACGGAAATCCCTGACATGGCCAGTATTTAATGAGTAAATCATTTATATCTGTCTTCGTCAAAATTTATTCACATTGACAGCACGGATTTCCCTGACTTACTTTCTATATATCTCTTGCCATACAACCCTCTCATCTATCGTTCTCTAAACTTCACCCAGTGTTAGCAGAGATAACGAGGTTCCTTGCCAGTCAGCCAACACATATCTGTGTCCTAAGAATAACGTCGCCAATGAATTCCTACTTGTTTCTCCATCAGTTCATGGAACATCTTTTTAATCTTACTTAAATTGTTTTTGAGATGGGAGCGATGTGGTCATCTAGCTACTGAATTGTGGGGTGTTTCTTCCAGGATTTGTTCATAACGGCGAGCAGCATCCTTGTGAAATTGTCATTTAGATTATTTTTATTTATGCATTTTGTTAGAGTCTTTGTGGTGCATTCGTACATTAGTATTGATACAGACACAGTATCGAAGAAATGTCGTTCTTTCAGCGGAGAGATCAGATTTCCAAATGATCGATAACCGGTCAATAGCATTTCCCGTCTTAGCAAGACGTGTGTTGTCATTAATTTTGATATATGAGATATTGCTGCCGAAGTATGTAAAAAGGTTTATTAAGTTTAGAGAAACGACAAATTCTATTTAATTTGCGTTCACAGAAAGGCCAATACCTGCTGTTGCTTACTATTGGTTATGATGGTGGAATTTGGTGTATTTGTAAGAAACGCAAGATCATCATCAATGTCTCCGTCTCTCAGTTTCCATTGTACGTCGTCTGCTTCTGCCAATTGTAATGTAAAATAATTTACTTTAAGTTGATATATTGACGCTTGAAGTATATAATCTATGCAGAGTAAAAAACAATATAGTGCTATTCTCGCTAGACTCCAGAGAATATGTTGTAGAAGTCGGTGTCTTCAGAAGGTGAGTGAACCATTGCTTTCGTGATTTTGTAAAACATGTTTATAGTGGTAAAAGTTTCTTTGAGGAAAGTATATGCTAGTCGTATTTATTCCATTTTCTTTTTGTGCTTGAGATCAAATTCTCTGTAAAATATACGAATACTCGAGTTGCCATGAGATTTTTTGCACGTACCCTTTCGACGATTTGACGGATAGTAAAAATCAGTGACTTAGAATCAATTTCTTCAAAAATGGTTCAGATTTTCCCAAAGAATTTTCTCGATTTCGAGTTGGACACAGTTGAGAAGCATAGCCTTGTAAACCTTAGCAGCTATGCCTCGGTAGTTCTTAGTGATTCTGTGGTCATATTTATTGGGGAAGGAGAAGACCCAGGCTTTTGTCCATTTTTACTTTCAATTTTTTCTTTCTATTTTTGGGGGGTTTATTGATAGTGCTGTATAATCGAAGAAATAATCGTCAAATTTTCTCGGTTTTCAGGAGTTATTTTATCAAGACCTGCTGCTACTATGTTATTAATTTTTTTTCAATAGAGCATGTCTTAGTTTGATGCCTTGTAGGCTATTTGAAATTTTTTTGGTTGATTTATCAGTGACTTTAGGCAGATTTCCAAGATGTTTAGAATGTTATTTCGAATTCTGTAGTCTTTCTTCTTGGATGTTAGGGAGGGACAATTCTTTTCACTACATTTACTTTCAGCGATACTAACAGTGATTTTCTATCTTCTGCCGAATTTCTAATTTTATTGATTTGTCTTTTAATGTGTTCTAATTATTCTTTTTGTATGTGATTGTTCTGCCTGGACTTTCTTAAGTTTCTGCACAATCGTTTTGTTTATTTTATGATTAAGAATGCTTTTTTCATGTTATTTTTAACTTCTATTTATTCCTGTGGAAGACTACATTTGCGAGGTTGTTTGCTTGCATTCAACAAACAGATTTTTCATATGTGTCATTCGGTGTATGTCAAGAGTTTCCTGAATGATATCAAACTTGTTTCTTTGAGTTATCACACATGGATTTCTAATATCCTTATTGGTGTGTGACGGCCAGTTATATCACATTCATGGCTTTTTTTCTGCGGAGACTAGGAAGAGAATTTTGCAGATATTGTTTTGTGATCGGAAGATACTCCGTCAAAAGACGACTGTATCTCACAGTTCAAAGCACTATATATTTATGTATATCAATATGTGTATGCGTATATATATTATATATATATATATATATATAATATATATATATATATA
Organism: Sepioteuthis lessoniana; assembly: GCA_963585895.1. NCBI lineage: Eukaryota > Metazoa > Mollusca > Cephalopoda > Myopsida > Loliginidae > Sepioteuthis > Sepioteuthis lessoniana. The sequence goes on along the minus strand of OY757915.1, from coordinate 120,245,026 downwards.
TATATGTGTGTGTGTGTGTGTGTGTCTGTGTGTCTGTGTGTGTGCATATGCACATAACTAATGTAGTTTGAACTGACTTATTTCAAGAGCTATTTAATCAAAACTTAATGCATTTATGCTTTTAATTTTTAACACACACACACACACACACACACATATATATATATATATATATAATATTTATGCATTTTTAATATATATTAAAAATTAAAAGAATAAATATTATATCATCATCATCATCATGTTGCGCCGCCAGCACGGATATCCCTGACCCTCTCTCCCCACTTCTCCCTATCATTCATCGCCTCCAGCAGGTCTTCAGGGTTACATCCTATGTCTCACATAGTTGCTGTATGTAAATTCGTGCTGGTCATCCAGCCTTACGAGGAATATTAAAAAGTTTCCAGACCTTTTGCGTATGGGCACTTTTATTGATAGTACTCACATGAAATTCAGGTCCACTTCGAAGTAATCTCTTCGGCTTCCATGGACGTATTGTACCGTTTCAACAACTTCTGGAGGGTCCCATGGAAGTACTTTTGTGTGAGCGTGTCAATGAACTTTGTCACAGACTCTTTCATCTCCTCAATTGTCTCATAACGATAGCCTCTGAGCTTAGGAATAAGCAAAAGTCACAGGGAGCAAGGTCTCGACTATGAGGAGGGTGAGGAACTGTCTTGATGCCCATCTTAGTCAAATAGTCCGTGACAAGGATGGAGTTGTGGACTGGTGCATTGTCCAGCTGGAAATGCCACTGACCCGATTTGAAGAGTGCTGGCCTCTTCCGACGGAATCTCTTCCTGAACTCCCTTAAAACTTCAATATATTAACCCTAACCCAAACCCTTTGGCCAATCAGCTCTGGGGTTCTGACTTCCTTACTCCTCCCACACCTCTCATCATCCCTCACAGACTCCCTGCCTTTCTTTAATCTCTCTTGCCACTCAAAAACTGATGATCGATTCATGCAAGATGCTCCAAAATTAGTATGAAGCATTCCATACGTTCCTGTGGCATTTTTTCCAAGTTTAAAACAGAATTTTATTGCATATCGTTCTTCTAAAGTGGCATATTGCATTTTTGAATTTCCCCAGCTGTGACAATCAGGCTTTAGTAGGGTGTATTCCAATTGCTGCTGTAGCTGTTCATTTAAAACTGAAATCATAAAAATTGTTTAGTCATCTCATAACATGTATAGCAATAATTTACTGAATTGTCAAGAGTCTACAACAATTTTATATGCCCGTATGAAAAAAGTCCGGAAACTTATCGCATGCCCCTCGTATATATATATATATATATATATATATATAAGTAAATTTTTCGTCTTTAGTCTAGGGTGACCTGAAGGATCCCTTTTCAATTGCTACTACACAGAAGTGTAGGGGAGGGAGCTACCATTCCATGGATTGCTCCGCTTTACTTTTAATCCTTACCTTACCTTATGCTGAATGTTAAGCAAGAACGCAACAAGTGTCATTTTTTGTGTCTTTGGTATGGATTGATCCCTGGTCTCCTTGACTATAATCAAACTCTCCACTCATTAGACTAATACTGTCACCTTCCTCCTATCTAAAACATATCTTTTTTGCACTTTTCAGAACAAAAAATAAACAAATATTATTATTATGCTGATTTACCAGGTCTACTGATGAAATTTCTAAGTTTTAATTAAACCAGAAATCTTAAGAAACAAAATCAAAACTTGGAGATTAATATATTTGGATTTTGTGATGTTTCCGCCAATAATTTAAGTCAAACGTGATGAACGGACATTCGAGATATTCAAAATGTTTACATAGATTTTCTTGAATCTGTATAATTCTCAGGACTTTCAATTCTCTGCTTGTCCAATCCGATTACGGTTCGTGCCATATCAACATTTTGAGGCGTTACCTTTGTTCAATTATTTCCAATGGATCTCTTTCAAAGGATTCTTATATAAGTTTTATCCCCGTTGACTGGGGCTGAAGAATACTCGGACTGCACATCTGCAGAGGGTTTAACTGACCCCCTCCACAACTGTTGGCTTTACGTAGTGATTCGTAATTCTAGAAAACGGTAACATGGGCACTGAATAGTCCGTAACCCTGTAGCGAAAGTGGTTACGTGACGTGCAACACTCAACTTCGTTCCAGCTAGTCTAGATGGGTGGTCCGAGAAGCCCATGCTGATTAATCGGCTGGCCATATCAATTTCTACCACCTATATGATTGACTCGATTGCATTTCTTGTGGTAAACATCTACCCAAACTTTTTATCTTATAGAGGCTCGAAGGCGATGACTGAGTGTCTATTACGCTGATGTAACAATACTTGAATCCATTTATACTGTGTGTAAACGAAAGGTTAATGATAAATAAAATTATCAGTGTTAAAGAACAATACTTGAAACCATTTAACTGTCAAGTTAAAGAATTATAAGAGTTTGATTGAGATAATTTAGATCATTTAACTGAGTGCAAACAAATAACTTAAAGCTCGTTCAAAATAAAGTTGTGAGGAGCATTCAATAAGTTTACAGATTTTCTTTGTTGAGGCATTTAACGTAGACTCTTGAAAATTCAGTATGTTATTGCTATATAACCTATGAGAATGACTGACCAATTTTTATGATTTCAGGTTCTAATGAACAGGTACAGCATGAATTGGAATACACCCTACTAGGAAGTCAATACACCAGAGTTGATTGGCCAAAGGGTTTGGGTTAGGGTTAATATATTGAAGTTTTAAGGGAGTTCAGGAAGAGATTCCATCGGAAGAGGCCAGCACTCTTCAAATCTGGTCAGTGGCATTTCCACCAGGATAATGCACCAGTCCACAACTCCATACTTGTCACAGACTATTTAACCAAGATGGGCACCAAGACAGTTCCTCACCCTCCCTATAGTCGAGACCTTGCTACCTGTGACTTTTGCTTATTCCCTAAGCTCAGAGGCTGTCGTTATGAGACAATTGAGGAGATGAAAGAGTCTGTAACGAAGGTCATTGACACGCTCACACAAGAGGACTTCCATGGGACCTTCCACACACACACACACACACGCGCGCGCGCACGCACACACACATACATATATATATATATATATATATATATATATAGAGAGAGAGAGAGAGAGGAGGATAGTTTTAGAACTAAATAGCAATTTATTTGCTATTATTTCGTTACAGTGCTCAACATTTACAAGCGGGGCTGTAAAATCTATAAATCTTGCAAAATTATCAGTAAATTCATCAATAAAAACAGATTTCATTTACAAACAATTTGAAAAAAGTTTCGAGCCAAACAAAATAGTCAGTGAGTCTTCATTTACTTATCAGTTCATCCCTCTTATGCACATTATTTTCTCGAAAAATTATGATTTTGATATTTTTCCTCTGAACACATAATGCAGTTTCTCGAATTTCTCAATTGATTTTTTTTTTCATCTACTTCCGTTCGATTATTGGTGTTTTATTTATTCAATTATTCATATATTTATTCATTAATTTGTTTATTTTTCTTCCCATATGCATACTTAAATAATTTTGTGCAGTTGGCAGAGCTTCTTTTAAAGGAAGTTTTATGATTATTAAATCAGTGTCTCTGTGCATTTGTCGAATCTCTAGAAGTAAATGTGTGTTCATTTTAAAATTCTACCGTCGTTAGGTAAACGACATTCTGTATAAAACATTCATCATTTACTGGATACTCATTCTTATGTTTATAGTTGGAAGGGGATGTTGGTGTTTCTATTCTTCAGTATTCTGTGTTTTTTAAATCAATATTAACATTTTTTTGCAACTATAATTAAAAACATAAATATAGCAAGTTATTCAGAATTTATTAATGGACGAATGACAGGATGGGTGCACGAAACTTTTACAGGATATATGTATGTGTATATATATATATATAGGACAATTTTTTTAAAACCATACAACTAATCTTACTTTTTCGAATCTTTCTTTTCGTTTAGATTTGTGTGATGTTTGTGTGGGTTTATGTACACGGATTTTCTTTGCCCTTGTCTCGAAGAGGAATTTTCTGATGGCCGCAAAGAGGCGTCTGATTTGGCCGCTAAACATTCAGTCCTTTTTCAAAAAACATTGATTTAGCTTTCTTTCATCCCCATATGTCTTACAGAAAGACATTTTCCTCCGTCCGTAAAGACAAACACAAGCATCCTAGGTGTCCTATTGAACATTACAAACTACACTATATATGATGCACGATTCTAAAGCCTTCAAATATTAAAAAAATGTGTCAATAGTAATAACAATTAAAGGACAGTTATCAAGTAGGAGATAAACTATATTTTGTTTCTTTTGCAAATTTCCGCCCATTTTCTTAGTATGTTCGTTACTTTTTGATTCATTCATCCCGAAATATTATTGTTATAAGAATTGTCTTCAATTGCTTTCTGAACTGAGTATCTTATACTGAAATATACTGAAAATGTAGGTAATGTTGACTAAAGTAACAGGAAAATCTCTTAATGTAATTTAAAACAACGTAAATGAAAATAGATGGGCTGCGACTATTAGTACCCCTAAAGGCATGACCTCATTAACCCTTTCCGCTCACATCACTGAGACACACGAAGAAATACTTATCTTATCCTCATTGGTATCATCTGATTCCACTTAATATTTTAACATTACTTATCGAAACCACTTACAACAATACACAAACATACATATTTGTTTCAACACACACACACACACACACACACACACACACACACACACACACACACATATATATATATATATATATATATATATATATATATATATATATATATGTACAATTTCTCTATTTATCAAGATTTTTATTGTTGATTCCTAGTAAATATCAGTTTTTTGATTTTGATTAAAAATAATGTCAAGATTGACAAACCTTAAATTTCTAGTCGCAATTTATTCTTGTACACACACACACACACACACACACACACACACACACACACACACACACACACACACACACACACACACACACACACATCTATCTATCTATCTATCTATCTAATGGGATTTTCTTCGTTGAATGAAAGTTTTAGCCTTATTTCTTTTAGATTCATCAGGAGAGAATGTGCACTGTTTTAGGGCCTTCCTCTGTACGGTTTTATTTGCACATCAACCCTCCTTCACCCAATATAAATGTATATATCTCTGAGGCCCAATTATTTTGACTCAGAAGTGTAACGGGGAAATGTGATTTGAAAAAAATATCTACTTACGTTCTGAAAATATAGCGTGAATCTCATTACATATTCGGAATCAGTTGTTGGTTGAAAGATCTTTATTTTGAATTGTTCCACGTGATATTTCTTTTATTCCATATCCACATGGAACTTCTATGAGGCGTCTTTTACTTTTGACTCTATTACGCCCTTTGATTCTATTTCACCAATAAACTGGTGCAGGGTGGCTGCTACGAAACCTCTTATTCCTATTTCGACGGCCTTCAAGATCATGCAATACCCTTTATTTTCCAGCTCTTTTTTTAATTTGCTGGATTTATACTCGTGGCTTTGCTCCATCTGCCTTTTATATTGTATTAATAATTCTACCACGATGATATTAAGGTTCACCCTTTAGAGAAGAACAATATCTGGGTGCTGACCCTTACTACATATTTCATTTTGGTAATCATTTTGCCATCCAGGTAGGTCATAAGATACCTCTCAATTTTCACCATATCCAAGAAGATTTTGACTGGGTATATCTCGAGGTTTGATTTTTTGCTTAGAGCTGGTGTATATTTTGCTCCGATTTGAAACACATTTATCTGCTCAAATAGTAGGTTCATATTTCATATAATACTTTATAAGACAGACCAACTTATCCAATACCCTATTGAGCTTCCAGGTATATCTCTTATTAGCAAGAGTTGTCTTACTGGAGCTGAGTATATGCTTGAATATTTGTGGTTTACTGTTACATTAGGGACAGGTAGGATTATTTTCTTTTTTCCATTTAAAAAGATTGTTTTTGGAAGAAAGCAGGTCATAAGTAGAGCTTATTAAAAAAAACTCAACCAGAGAGGGTCCATCTACAAGATGTCATTCCACGTAATAGACTTTTAGAAAGTCTCCTTCCAGTTTGTCCATTGCCATTGTTGGGATTACGGTACATCTTTTAGGAATCTTTTATTGTCTACCTTGCCCTTTACATATTGAATGACCATATTCCAGTTTTTGACCATCGCTGATTTTCATTTGTTCCTAACCCTTGTCTCCCTATTTGAATGTGTCCAATAATTTCTTTGAAAGCAAGGTTAATCTTAACACTTCTTATGGTGTCCCTGACTTTCCACTTCTTTCCTCTTTACAAAGTAAGATTTAATGATTTTATCAGTTTATTATTTGACTTATCCAAAACTATTCGGAGTTTAATTTTCCCGGATTTGAATTCCTCAACAACTGATTTAAATGGTAGTCTTAATTTTGCTTGTCTGCAGAACAAAGCAACATCAGACAAAACTGGAGGCAAACCCAACCATTTTCAAGTATATTTGTTTATCTTAGCCTACATTTACTCAACTGTATTCAATTTTGTATACAAGTAAGGTCCATAATATTATCGGAAAAATATATGCTGCTGGCACCAAACCTTCAATTTCTATTGTAACTGACAGCGATCGATCTTATGGAGACCTTCAAGTAATGTTATGGATGTTTCTTTCGTTTAAATAACACCTTTCAAGGACTCATCAAACCAACGTCCCAAACTTTTCTCCGGTCCTTTGGCACAGTGGGGATTCTTTGACCACTTACCTTAAAATTTATATTTTGATTCAATTTTCCTTTCCTCAGAGAGAGACTCGTCCATCAGGCTTAGTATCGTGCAAGAAGTCGATTCTTTAGATGAGAGGATTGTAGTGTCGTTCATGAATACCTTCACTGATGGTATTTGAAAACCTCCATCAAACTTAAGAATATGAGCATTGTTCTCTGTCACTTTTAGAAGCAGCTGAACTGCCAAAATGAAAAGTATTGATGACACTAAATATTCCATTGCAGTTCCAACTTCAAGCCTGTTCCAGTGAGGAAACAATCAAATATGTTCCTCACATCATTGATATATCCTCAACAATATGATACATTTGTAAAGATAATAGTATCCGCTGATGGGGCAGCAATCGATAGGCATTAGTGAAATCCAATCAAATGACATCCAAATCCATTTTGTTGGTCTTAGCTTATTGAATAGCTCTCAGATTATCTTTTCATGCTCCAAACAAGCAGTTATTCTTGGAACGTCACCCGTTTACCCGCAAATAAGAATATATCTAGTTAATCTCGATGCCAAAAGCGCGGGAAATATATTTCCTTCTGCATTGAGAGAGAGAGGACGAAAATGGCCAATGTCATTCAAGTTCTTTCCTTTGGATAAGTACAAACCATTGACTATCATTCACTGGTTGCTGATGCCCACCTTTGGTTAGCATGTAACCATTTTAGAACTTTAGGATATTTTAATATATTAGGAAAGGTATTCCATTTGGACCAAGAATGGATTTAGTCCTACTTATGATGATTATACATCTTATTTCTTTGCGTGTGGGTGGTTTCATGGTGAACCTTACCTTAAAGACGTTTGCCGAACCATGTTTTTCCAGAGGGATATGTTGATTGGGATAGAAGTATGTATCTTTTAAATGTTTCCCTAGAACTTTTTTCTCTGTCTAGACTACACCTATGAAATATAAAATATGAAAATAACGAGGATAACAAGTGTAGTTGGGGCATTTCGAATGGTCCTCAAAGGCTTTCAAAATAGGTTAGGGGTGCGGAAGATCAGATAAAGAAACGAGACCGTCTCAACAACAGTAATGTTAAGATCAGCTGCAATATATCGAAACGTCCTGGATATCAGAGGAGAGTTGTTGTCACACAGAGAAAAATCACCATGTATATTGGTGTGAATAACTCGTATAGGGTGAAAGTAATACCACACACACACACACACACACACGCGCGCGCGCACACACACACATACATCAGTAGTATAAGTAATCTTGAAGCGCTGTCTAACACCAGCAATTTTTGATACTTTAGGATGAACTCAGCCATATTACCTATGAGTTTTCTCGGATCGGAAGATTCACTCGAGTTTTACTAAAAACAATATGTACAAGAATCACATAGCAAGATTCACTTTAGTAAAAATGAAAGCTCACAAAGTAAACACAATGAAAATAAAATAAATAATGAGCTGTATAAAGATAATATTTGCATTTGCAATTTGTTTAGAATAAAATGACAGAATAGAATTCATTGATTTTACATTATTATTCAAATTTTTAATGGCTAATATGAAATCATGCAAAACTTTGTCATCTTATTTTCAATTTAAGGTTTTTTTATGCATCGCAATTAAATTTTCACATTGTTTATTTCCTTTGTTGGTTTATTTTTTTCTTTATGGATAAATAAATATAACAAAATGTCCTGCCACAAAATGTCGCTCAAAAGTAGGTAAAATAATCTTAAAATGCATTTCAGTACCTCTTATATATATATATATAACACCCATTTTGCTTGATATTCTGAATAAAGTCTGGGGTGAATGTAATTAATAAATTCTTTTAGAATCTGATAATAACTCCCTTGGTAAATGCAAGTGTCGAAATTTTGTTTTCAAAGCTGTGAATGTTGCAAGCACTTCTAATTCTGTTTTCAAAGCTGTGAATGTTGCAAGCACTTCTAATTCTGTTTTCAAAGCTGTGAATGTTGCAAGCACTTCTAATTCTGTTTTCAAAGCTGTGAATGTTGCAAGCACTTCTAATTCTGTTTTCAAAGCTGTGAATGTTGCAAGCACTTCAAATTTTGATGAAGTCTACTTCATAATAATTCTTCGAAAATAGAGAGAGATTGAGAGAATACAGGAAAAAGATGCTTTTTCCTGTATTCTCTCAATTTCTCTCTATTTTTATTTTCAAATCCGGGAAAATTAAGCTCCAAATAGTTTTGGATAAGTCAAATAATAAACTGATAAAATCATTAAATCTTACTTTGTAAAGAGGAAAGAAGTGGAAAGTCAGGAACACCATAAGAAATGTTAAGGTTAACCTAGCTTTCAAAGAAATCATTGGACACACTCAAACAGGGAGACAAGGGTTAGGAACGAATGAAAATCAGCGATGGTCAAAAACTACCATATCAATTTACGAAAACACGAAAATTTGTTTTACCCTTATCAATTTACATATATATTTGTTTTACGTTGACCACACACACACACTATATATATATATATATATATATATATATATATATATATATATATATATATATATATATATATATATATTAACAAAAGCTCTCAAAACAAATAACTGGTAAATCATGATATTAACAAAATCTACTGATACTCAAGTCCCTTATATAATGACGTAATGTTTGAAACGAACCTACTTACTCTGCAGAGGGTCATGAAAAGATTCCTGCTAGAAATATTGTTGTGTGAACATAGTCCAAGCAAAGTAACTCGGGAGCGGAGTAGAGTAAACAACGCAATCGCAGAAGTTTTCTGTCGCGTTGTAAGGTTCACAGACAACATGTACACCCGTGCAGTTGTTGAGTGGTATCTGAGAGACTGGAAACGCCCCCTCGTATAATCTCCACAAAGATGGATTTGTTAAGATGGTGAAAAAGAGCGAAATCAAGAACGAAATGGAAATACATTTTAGCTAGCGATTTGGAAAACCTCAGACGGTCTGGACGATAAGGGAATAAAGGAAACTTGGGTACGTCTCGAATACTTTTGATAATCTCTAGATTACTTAGAATAATTAGAAACTACTTACATCGTTGTAAAAGTGTATTAATGTTACAACGATGTCAGTGCAGTCGATAAAAAAAAATGCATTCTGAATGAAATCGATACCAAGGAAAAGTTCGTTTGCAATTAAATTCTATTGCTAAAATCTTTATATTGTTAATTAAAAGAAAGATTATGAAATATTCTGATATACCCATTTGTTGTGGACACCCAAAAGAAGAAGAAAATATAATCATAAAAAATAATGGTGAATAGTTGTTTATCTGTTTTGTGCATTAGAAAAGTTGATTATCGATTTGGGCATTAGAAAAGTTTTACGCAGCTCGATTAAAAAATTATCAAAATTTCATTAGTTACTAAACGTAATAACTTTTCTGGTACTTATTCAATAAAGAATAAATTTTTTTTTATTTTTATTTCCATCCATACAAAGCGATTTGCGAATTCAAAGAATGTTTAAACTGCAAGTTTTGTGGAGAGCGTGTGAAGATCTGTTAAATGGCAAAACGGATGGAATTATAACTGATAATCACTACAAACCTCTTCATTGTTAAGGATGTAACTTAAACCTCTGCGTGTGGCAAACTTGTTTTTTAGACTTTCTGGATTTTTTCTTAATGTTTTAGATGCAAGTTTAATTAAATCCATGTTATAAAAGAGTGTACACGAAGAACCAGCAATATTTTGCCTTTGAATAAAACTTGCATCACGCCAAATCTATCTATCTATCTATCTATCTATCTATCTATCTATCTATCTATCTGAAAGTGACAGGAGTAGGATGAAATTTCCCTTGGTGGAACGTGACGGTTTTTTTCCACATTTTTTTTCTTGTGACTATTTTTCGGATGTTTCCAGGTACACATGTCGATTATCGTCATTCATCAGAAAAATCCTCATATCTATAATGGAACTTATTTTAATAATCTCTGGAATATTAAAAAGGATGTTTTCGGTATTCTCAGGAGAAATACTCGTAACGTCCCAAGTTATCTAAAATGACCGTCATTCAACTAATGGAAATGAGTAAATTTTGAAAATATTCATCAAACAATGAATAAAAATTGGTTTTGGATTTCTTTGGTATTTAAGGGGAGAGGGTTGTTTTTTAATCCAAGCCATCGAACGTAAAAGGAAACTATAATGAACCCCTGTTCACAAAATGTGTCCTTTGTTTGGTAATAGAAGATAAAAAAAAAACCCTTAATTTAAATGGATGTCTTAGTTGAACATGATTTCGTTTTTTTAATTTAAATACTCTGAACACACACACACACACACACACACACACACACACACACACACACACACACACACACACATGCATGGTTATTTGATACAAAATATACCTGCTGAGCAAAATATCTATTTTTAGTTAAAATACAAAAAAATTAAAATGTATTTCATTATAAATTTATTTCTAATTTTCTTGTATTTAACCAATATATATATATATATATATATATATATATATATATATATATATATATATATATATATATATATATATATATAACAGCGCTTTAACTTGAATCCTTATTAGATTTTAATTGCAAATGAACTTGTTCATTGCTCACATGTACGAATGACATTGGTAACGGAATCAAATAGATATTACGCAAAATATTTTTCCTGAAAAATATAGAATGATTGAATAAATAAAAGATACTTGGGTCTATGTCAAATGTAACGATTGTACTTTACTTCTTCCAGGTGTCAGCCAAAAAGATTTATTGACAAACTAACGTTCACACACACACACACACACACATATACAAATTCCGATCACACAGACGCAGAAGTATTAACAATGTCTTTTTCTTTTTTACACATAAACACACACACACGCATGCATACCCTCAAAGTCTGTCTTTTCCTCTCTCACACACAAACGCAAGCTTTTAGACCGACCGAGGCCATTAATCACTTGTTTTCACTCACCAGTATAATTTCTTGTATTCAGCCATCCCTTATCTTAAATGAAAGCAACAAATGGTAAGACAATGCAAATAAATCCTCATATTTACTTACATATATTTATCATTGATAGATAGAAATATACAATTGAACAAACAGAGAGTTTAAACCAGATGAAAGCTGGAACAGACAGACAGATAAATTGAGACAAAATGGTTGAATTTAACTGAAATAGGACGCTAAATTTGAAGGATTAATATACATATACGATGAACAGAGCAACAGATAAATCTACACATAGAGAGATAAAAAGTCAACATCGTCTGAATAAATGATGATTATTAATGGCAAGTATTTGCCTGACCCTTGAAGTTTTCATTGTGCAAATATTACTTCTAAACTTCTCTATAGGGCTCGGTATTAGCATGTTATTTTCAAGATTTCCATGCTTTAAATTTCATGACTATGTGCATTCTAATATGGACTTCGATGATTTTGGAAACTTTTTAGTTTTTCCTTCATTATCAGTGAAATATATGTTAGTGCTTTTCCTCTAATACAATGGATAATTTTTTTTTATTTCAGCCATCAGCGCGTACATAAAAAACGGCTGACTATCTTTAAGTAAAATATATACACATACACAAAACTGAGAGATCCGCGGAACATCAAAAAGTTTTGTTGTTCAAGTCGTGGCAAGAAAAAATTACAATAAGCTGATGAATGCCATTACATAGCTGGATGTTACACTGAACAAGATCCGGACAAAGTTCATGTATTGCTCGGATTTGATTCACCTAAAATAGAATGCGATATAAAGGAAAAGGAAGTCGAATATAGATGATGGAAAAAAACAGGCGTATTGTGTCTCTGAAAATTTGTTCAAAACAGCTTCGTTAACGCATCGCAGATTAAAATTGGGAAGCAGCTCCTTATAAGGGATTAGAAAATGGCACCAAGACAATTGAAAGAATTCTTGTTTCGCGACATTTATAAGCATCTAAAAGTGAAAAAGAGGAATGTGCTCATCGGAAGGAAACACCTCATCCTATGATTACAGACTTCAAACCCCAAAAGGATTTTTCTTCTAAATCTGATCAACTAAAAAAAGGAAATGAATTACAGAGAGAATACTTGGAGATCACCTGAGAAAAATAACCCTATTGTCCACTTCAGAATTACCGAACGCTCAGAGAGACCGACACTACAGAGTAATGATAGATTTCTAGAAAACTACAAAATAAAAATGGAGCAATATAATTTCCAATATAATTGAAACTCTTCCTCTTCAAAATTTTTTCCACACATGTATTTTTGTGACTATTATCTATATTTTGGCTCTTTTGTTTTCTTATGATTTTCTATTATTATGGATCTAGCTATCTCTTGATAAATCAATGTCTTTTCATCTTGAATTTGTCTCTTATATTTACACTGAGAGGTTAATTACCAATGAATATAAATAACACTAATTGTATGCTCTTAGTCTGTCTCTCTCTCATCGTTTTTGCTGATATAATCAATAGTAACTTTGCTTTTGAAAAGGTCCGGGTGAATTTTTATTCAGGATAAAAGAAAGACGGAAAAAAATGTCTTCTTAAAGTTTCTCTTAATTATTTATGTTTTAAATTTTAAACCCAATTTATGCTTAGACTTAAACACCTCATATCTATTTATTTCTTTTTACGATTATTTATTCAAATATCTGTTGCTCATCATATTTTTGTTATAATATAGAAAGATGAAAATTCCCTGAATTTGGGACAAAATTTTGCTCGACATTTTTGGTAAGATAACCTCCAGATTTGTTTTTTTTCTTCAATGGTCATCATATTTTTCTTATCTTAAAAGTGATTTATTCTGGGTATAATATTCTGTCGCTATTTAGTTTCATTATTGTAGCTTTTTGCGAACATGGATATTCTGTATCATCAAGGTGATAATATAATCTTGAATGAAGACTTTGCTTTTTTACAATTAATTTACCGCTAAAAATGGACAAATGTACAACAGTTGAGTGTTGACTTTGCTAATTCCTTGTTGTATAATTAAAGAAGAAATTAGCGGTTATGGGAATTTGCTACAATTTTTATATGTTGCTGTTCATTACATACACATGAATTTGCATAAAATAGATGAAATTATTTATGATACAGACATTGGTTTTCTGGGTATATGTAAAAACTTTATCTCAGATTATTTCAAGAAATCTTTTAGTATGGGATTATGCCATGCTGATGTGGTGTAGATCTATTTATCCGCTCGGACTAATCTGTGGGATTTATTAATCTTTCAAAATATTTACTTCAGCCTGAAAAGATTTTTTTTATTGCGATAATTATTCCATCAGTCAGAATGGAGGTAAGAGTTATAAATTTCCTCTCATTCTGGCGTTGCTACAATTCATGACAATTTAGCACTTATCATTTTAGAGTATACGGGCTGTATTATTCTTGGTGACAACATTATTGATTATCTGAAAATTGATTCACCGCTTTTTAAATTCTTTAATACTTATGTCAGTGAACCATTTGCTAATGGACATCTTGTAGGTAAGCGTACACGTAATACAAAATCAAGTATTAATGGATACTTATTAATTTATGGAGCTACTTCAAGTCCAGGAATTTTTTTATCATTGTCTAATTTGATGGCCTTTTCTCTAAAAAACTAAGTTCACACAAAGAATAATTTTAAGGAGTGATTTTTGGGACTTTTATAGAATTAAACTTGTGAAGTGGGCTTTTCAGCAACATTCTTCTATTTGATGATAATGATTCTTACAATAAAGTAATAAATTTAAAAATATTTATCGTGTGAAAACCAATAAGGTTGGACCAGGGAGAACATTTAGAATAACACGTGCAGTTCCTCTGTAGCATATTGAAGATATTAAAAAGCTAATGAATGATAGGGACAAATATAAAACAAATGAATATAAAAAAGACAGAATCATAATAAATAAAAACCGTCCCCAATGTTATATTTCATTTGATTAAGAAGGTCAATATTAAAACCTTTAATGGAAAAAAAATCAATGGAACATTTAAGATTTATACAGCATCATCAAATCTCAAAAATCTTGACCATCTTTGAATTTATTCGTAATAATAAAATCACTGTAATATTCATGAAAATTTACTGAATTCAACATTTTTAAGAAATAATAATGCCGAGATAAATGATGTTCTTTTTACACATGAGATGTCGTGGAATAATAATAAAAAAAAAAAAGAATTTACTTGCTGAAGTTAATGAAAATCAGATTAAAGCGTGTTTCGTTCAATAAATATTAAGACTTGTGATGGATATGAAAGTCAGGATTTTTAACTAAAAGTTGAGACTGAAAATTGTTTATATCTTTGCAAACATTATAAACATGTGTAGGTTATGTAAGATTCCATTAGAGGGAAAAATGCACTGGTTATGTTAATTTATAAGATTATTAATCACGTGTGTAGTTCTGGTGAAAAGCCTATTTGTTTATTTCCCAAGTTAATTGAAAAGTTAATGGCTAAAGAAATGATTTTGAGAATATACAATCATCCAATATAATTTTGCATAGCACAATATCAGCTCTTTCAAATATACCTGAAATGCATATATGAATGCCTAGATGACGAAGAACTTGTTTTTCTGTTTTTCATGATTATTCTAAAGCACTTGACTGATATTTAATAAAGATTTTATCTTACCTTAAAGGTCAAAACTAAAAAGGTAATTACGAATGAACGTGAATCTTATGAGTTGAGCAAAGTGCTTAATGGTGTGCCATAGATGTAGGTATTAAGACTCTATTTTTACTTCGTTAGTTTCTGACCCTAAAGGATGCAATGAAAAAGCTGTATTCTGACTATTTATGCTAATTTGGATGAAAGCAACGCTATTATTCTAAATATAAGTTGCTGTCTTATCAGAACTACAAATTAATAAAAAAAATTCTTTATGTTGAATGCAAAAATAAAACAAAAATTATTATGATTAGATATTGACTGTGTCTTAAAATCGTAAAAATCATTCGATTTGATTCAATAAGAACAGGGAATAATGATAGGGAAAGGGTGCATTGAAGTAACAATCTTTAATGAGGAGTTAAATTGGATTAGACAAATGAGTCTGTGAATCGATTAGATTTATTGCAAATTAAAATCTGATTTTAGCTTGTTTAAACAAAAAGCGGTAGTTTTAGTGTACCTCAAGAAGTATGGAAAACCAGAAAATTTGATGATATACTTTTCCAATCATGCAACGTGCATAGCCAAAAACCCAGCGACAGAAATGAACAAATGGTTACATCCTCTCTTTACAAAAGAAAGGTGACCTCGGAATCACTGCGAACTACAAAAATATGACAATTAGTGTCATTGCTGCAAAGGTTTATTTTACCCTGCTTTTTGATCGTATCCGACGAAAAGTTATAGTTTTTTTTTTTATGAAAAATAAGAACAGTCGTCGGAGAAGAATCCTCATCTCAGATTCTGATTATTTGTTGAATTATCGGAGAAATATTTTCAAAAAAATCGAAGCAACTCTTTTGTTTGTAGATCTCTTCAAAGTATTTGATTCCATACACAAGGGAGAAATGGAGTAATTTATTCTAGCATCTGATATCCCCAAATAAACTGTTACTGCTATAATGATGCTCTACAAAACCATGAAAGCAGTAGTTCTCTCCTATAATGGTGGACTTTTTTTTATTTTGACTTTATGCCGGAGTCTTGAAAGGAGAGGCACTGGCGTCTTAAGTAAAAAGTAAAGTTAGCGACCATAGTCGAGGGTGACCCGAAGGCTCCCTTTTCGATAGCTACTACACCAAGGTGTAGGGGAGGGCGCTACTCCATTCCCTGGATTACTCCACTTTACCCTTGAACCGTACCTTATAATGCTGAGTGTTAAGCAAGGTGGTATCAAGTTCCATTTTTAAAGTCTTTGGTATGACTCGACCTGGGATTGAACCCAGGTCTCCCGTGCCATTGGCGAACACTCTAACCGCTGGGCCATTCGACTTAATTAGGAATTGCCAACGTAAATAGATCTAATCATTGAAAATAGTTTCCAGCAACAACAAAATGGCTTGAAGCAGAAGAAATTATCTATCATTCAGACTACACATATGATCAATGTCTTCTTCCTCTATCCGAATCCCTTGTACATAGCCTGAAGCAAGGGGAAATAACTCATTTACTAAACGTGATTTCAAACCGTAAATTACCATTCACAGATTAACGAGAATATTTGAACTCTGATAAAAAAAAAAAAAAGCTGGAATCCTCCAAGCTGTTGGCGTGTCAGAAAAAAATTATGGTTAATATTCCTTGGAATATTTTATAAATGTTTTTATTTCATTCTTGCCAATTCAGTCTTATAATTTAGCAGGTTTTCTCATTTATTAGAAGTATAATTTACAAACATTATGCAAAATAATGATGTAATTGCTTCATTGTTAATTTGCTGGTTTCTTCTATCGTTTTCTAAATCTTTCTTTCTGTTTTTTAAAAAAATTCTTCTTGAAATTTTTAGTTTCTTTTGAGTTTGGATGGAAGTTCATCTTATGTAATAAATCCAAAATAAATGAATAATATTCGTTTTAGACACGTAGACATTTTTATATGTACTTGAATTTTACGTCCATATTAAATATTCCTTTCTTTTTGAACCCCCATCCCAATTCATGCCGTGAATTATACCATATGTATATATACATGTTGAACGCTTCTACCACAAGAAGGACTTGACATCTGGTCAATTTTGTAGAAACAGTTCTTTGAATTCAGTTCCCCTGCTCTTTGAGTATTTGTGATATTCAAGTCAGAAAGCAGTCTATTCAGTTTTAACCCATAGCTTGAGGAGAAGCGATGAAATCTTGATTATCCCAGGAGTATTAGAGAAGTGGGAAATGGACACATCAATAAATCAAAACAGGAAGACGAAAGTCACTTACATTTGCTTTCAATTTTTTGTGGTATATATTTCTTTCCCACAATTATAAGATCTAATTTGTATTTAATTGTGTCTATGTTGACCCACATAAATTCCAAGCGATTTAATTAAAAAGATAATAAAAATTGTGACAAAGAAAATATCTATCTAATTTTTATAAACTACACAAATATTTTTAGTCGAACAGATGAGTCTAGCCTTTGAGGTAAAAATATAAGTGCGATAATAGAAATTCGAATACCTTGTGGAATAATGGTAATATTTTATGTTGGGACTTCAAATAACATTTTCAATGACTGTGTTTCCAAAGTGTAAGGGCAGTATTCAAAAACAAAATACGTAGAATGTTGTAACTTGTTAATCTCGGACTTTCAGAAAACACAAGAAAATCTAATGCTCACTAAGCAATAACTGACTGTAAAGTGTCAGTATTTCATTCCAGAACAGCAACGCTATTTAGAAGCTTGTGTACTTCCTTCGCTAACATGGCGTGATAAAAAATAATAATGATATAGATAGAAGACCATGACCGTTATGGCTGTGATGGTATAAGATTTCTAAAAATAAGAATATTTTCATTCAAATGTTGATGGTGAGTGCATTTTTATTAATTTCTCCTTATTTTTGCCCTTTTTATTCTTTTCTGAATCGTTCCATTTAATTTGGTTTCATTTATAACTATTTTTCTTTCTTCCTATCTTTCTTTTTTAGGGTATTATCATCACTTATTTGTTTATATAAGTAAATTCATTCAGAGATATGTATAGTCTTTTATATAACTATAAATAAATGGATAGTTATCTATATGTTTATATAATTGTCTTTTACTGTTGTTCCATCACTCTCTCTCTCTCTCTCTCTCTCTCTCTCTCTCCCTCTAGTTCTCTCCCTCTTTACATTTATATATATATATATATATATATATATCACGTACAAATAAACATATTAGACACACACACACACACATATATATATATATATATATATTGGAAATAAATAAAAGTTTCATGACGATATCCTGGCGAAGACTCGACAATATATCCCTAGGATTAATCTAATGGTAAAGATAATTCATTATCAGGAATAATTATTTCCCTATTATGCTATAATTTGGCGTCTGAGGCAAACAAAAAAGCTTTTATCGGTGTAAATATCATTTCCTTTTTATCGAATGTTTTCCTCTGTTTTATGTTTGCCAAGAAATCTCCTCTCAATTTACAGAATGTTTTAATAGAAGAACTTTTGATAGAGATAGATCATCAGATTGGATGCAGCTGTTAAAGAGGTTTAAACAATGTTAGTAAGAGTCAATCAAATAGGAATGGTTCCCAAATCTATTGTAGCTCTACCTTCTTCATTTAAATTTGTATTTAGTCTGAACGAATAAAACTCATCAGTTGATTATTAGTATCTGGATATTTATTTTATTTGTGCTGATAATGTAATCGTAAACCGTATGTCAAACAGTGAGCAAGAATAATAGCGTTCACTTTGCTTCTGTGATTCAGAAATATGTGTGTGTTTATCCTAATTAAACAGATCAAAGCCAAGAAGCATTGTAATACTAATCAGCAGCCGATTCAGTCTCACCTGATAACTGACTTCTCCTCATTTTGTGTTTGTTTAAGATAAAACGTCGGTATCCGGTTTCGGTTGAAACTGTAGAAACCACGGTTCAATGATATAAAGAAAAAAAAAAGAAACAAAACCAATCAGATAATAATACAACCGTATTTTCGTCATTATTTATTCTTTTAAATAATCGTAGGATGTTGGTTTACGAGACACGTTTGTTCGAGGAGAGAAGCTTTACTATAGTGTTGTGTATGACAAAGCTTGAATGTTGGTCATTGTATACATCACTATATATTGAGGCGATTCACTGCTGCTCTATTAATTAAAAAAATACCGATAATTTTTTCTTGAAATGCTACGGGCACTCGTTTTTGTTTAACAGTCCACTCTTACAATGATCCACGACCAAATTCTCACTTAAAAGGACATCAATAGATGTCATGGTGACTACGTAAAAATATTGTGATTTTCGCCCAAACATGCTCTACCCATCTGTATTATTGAGTTCTCTCTATTCGTTCTGTTCATTTACATTGATAACATTAATTTCGCAACGTCCCTCGTATTTTTATGTTGGTGTCAGGGAATATCTATCTATCTATCTATCTATCTTGGATGGCTGTGTGTGTGTGTGTGTGTGTGTATATGACAAAATTGTTGTATGATTCTGCGCTTTAAGTTTATATGTGTGCGTGTGTGAATAAATTACTTTGAGAAAAATCAATTTCAGCTTCTCGTAAAATAGATGTACAAACATTTCATCACACCAGGAAGGATACTATTTCAAGTCCTTTCAACTCTGAAGTCAATGACACCAGGTATGATTTCCCAATATCCCCAGCAGAAATGGATCTAATATGAAATTAGGTATTAGTAATCTAACCTTTCATTTGATTCGACAACAATTTGCTTAAAGCACATTAACAACTTTTAATGAAGTTCTTCAGAAAAAAAAAAAAAAATTTGGCAAAATGCCTCGTTTCAAACAAGCAGAAATGAAATGTAGAAAGACTCGTAGACAAGTTCTAAGCTCAAATTCATCGATTTACCCGGATGTAGAAAAGGGAAAAATAGATACGTTAACTTTTGTAGGATTTTACAGTCGTTGACATAATTACAAACGCATTATTTAATCACAATTTTTTCTTTGACGTTTTGTAGCACTACGTCAGTTTTCAGACATATATTGTTTTTTGTAATAAAGGAATGAATAATTCTTTAATAACTTAATTATTTATAAGGATCAAATAAAAAAAATCTGAAAATAAAGTGAAGAATGTACTTAAAGGACTATTCTTTGATGGCACAAATAAAATAAGGAAATGCTTTATAGTGTCTCGATATTAATATGTAATAGATGATTTCACACACACACACACGCACAAACGTATATATATATATATATATATATATATGGAATAACTTCTGGAAACACACACACACACACACACACAAACACACATATATATATATCGGCCAATTCACAGAATGGTTGGAGTGTTCTTCAGTAGTCCGGGAGACCGGGGTTCAATCCCAGGTCGAGTCATACCAAGGACGCATAAAATGGTACTTGATGCCTTCTCTCTTAACATTCAGTATTATATGGTCAGGATCAAGCGTAAGAAGAGCAATCCAGAGAAAGGAGTAGTGTTCACTCTTACACCTCGTCGTAACTATTGAAAAGGAAGCCTTTGGGTAGCCCTCGACTACGGTTTGGCAACCTATAAACTTATATATCTTTTTGCTCTTATGTATTCTAATAGATAATATGTGCGTGTATGTGTGTCTGAGTGCATGGGAAAGAGAGAATGTGTGAGTGTCTGTATGTATGTGTATTTTTCTCTTTTGTATTAATTTGAAATCATATGAGAATAAGAAAGATGCGTTGATAATGATTTCGTTTTGGAAAACTAAAGTCATAAAGGATAATAGTCCTAATTTAAGGAAAGTTTTTATTATAACAAAAATCTTGTTAATCTATTCAGTGTATTTAGAAATTAATTAAATGTAAGTTTTATTTTTGATAACCCACTTGGTATTCAGTTCCTCTTTCATTGTTTGTAACATGTTGGAAACTCTTTGTTAGATATCGAATGAAATCGAAGCATCGTGTTTTTAATAATCTCTATATCCTCAAATTTTACCCATGTGATATACTTTCCGTTCAGGAAAAAGCTATCGCACGGGACAAGGTTTGATGAGAAGAGAGTGACTCGCTTGCACTTGTGGGGAGAAAAGTTGTTCAAAACTTAAGGAGATTGACTTTATACATTATAATCATATTGACAATGCCTCGTCAAGACATCGAGACAGAAAATACGTCTAGACATTTTCATTTAAGTTGTTTGACGATTTTCATCCAAATTAGAAAAAAGAACGCGATTTTGCGTGATTCTCGTGAAAGTGGACATTTTTAATATGATTCGTATGAATACGCAAGTTAGAGTCCTTATATTACTATCACTCATTAATTTAAATAATTTATTGTGTACGTAAAAGATTTGTTCAAAGTAACATTCAAGTAATTCGATAAAAATCTTTGGCACAGGAGCAGAGTAACAATTGAGTGATTTTTTGTGAGAGATTAAAACGAGGACAACGAGTTCTATCTGCCTTTGTCGGTGATAAGAAATGAAAAAAAAAACCAACTTGGGAAGTGATATTTTGATAAGAGTCAGCAGACAGATGAAACACATTTTTTAGCATTTTTTGTCACAAGTGGAAATTTGAAGTTCAAACAAACAAATATGCAGTCGACATTCTTTTTCATCAACCCTTCAATATGTTTTTATGTATTTTTTTAATATTTGATATTCAAAACGTTATTTTATTTGTTCTGTTTTGCATCATTTTCATCTTAAATCGTAACCATAATTACTTATATTTTCCTTATAAGTAAAATATTATCACAGTGAGAAGATCGTATAAAAAGCCCACCAAATAAACTCTAAATGATATTCTAAAAGAAAAAAAATCTTTTGGGGTTATTTGACAATGCTGAACACAACAAAAATCTGCTTTTCTTTTCTGTTTGTCTTCAAAATGACACGTGTTGCGTACAAGTTATTAGCTGAATGTTCAGATGAGTAGAATTTATGGCAATGAACTTATAAGATTTTTGCTTATTATCATGTTAAAAAAACTCCCCGTACTACACTTCTTTAGACTGCATTATTCAAATTTCGATGAATATTTAGAAACACCTCCTTTATATATATATATATATATATATATATATATATATATATATAAAGTCTTGAAACCTATTGAAGGCACAACGTATATATATATATATATATATATATATATATATATATATATATATATATATACGTGGTGCCTTCAATAAGTTTCTTGACTTTTTTGTACAGGCATTTAAAATTGTTGTAGACAGTTGGTGAATTTCAAAAATGCAATCTGGCCTTGAGGACTCTTTAGAGGAACGATATGCATAAATTTCTGTTTTAGACTGGGGGAAAATACCACAGAAACGTATGGAATACTTCATACTCCTTTTGGACAATCTTGCATGAATCGAGCATCAGTTTTTGAGAGACATAAGAGATTCATGGAAGGCAGGGAGTCTATGAGGAATGATGAGAGGTGTGGCAGGAGTAAGGAAGTCAATACACCAGAGTTGATTGACCAAAGGGTTAGGGTTAGGGTTACTATGTTGTGGTTTTAAGGGAGTTCAGGAAGATATTCCGTCGGAAGAGGACATGACTCTTCTAATCGGGTCAGTGGCATTTCCACCAGGACAATGTACCAGTCCACAACTCCATCCTTGTCACAGACTATTTGACCAAGATGGGCATCAAGACAGTTCCTCACCCTCCCTATAGTCCAGATCCTCTTCCCAGTGACTTTTGGTTATTCCCTAAGCTCAGAGGTTGTAGTTATGAGACAATGGAGGAGACGAAAGAGTCTGTGAAGAAGGTCATTGACACGCTGACACAAGAGGACTTCCATGGGGCCTTTCAGAAGTTGTTGAACGGTACAACATGTGCATTGCAACAGGAGGAGATTACTTCAGAGGGGACTAGAGTTTTATGTGAGTACTATCAATAAAAGTGCCCATTCGAAAAAATTCTGCAAATTTATTTGATGATCCTCGTATATATAATCATCAACCATTCCGTACGGGCAGGATGTGACACAAATCAATTTTAAGGGGAGTTAAACAAGTTTGAATTTAATGTTTTCCTCCTATTAGACCCGATTGTTATAGCAACAGCTCATTATACCCTATTATTTGCCCATAGCTAGAGAAAGAATAGTTGGGTTCTTACCTCTTCCGAGGGTATTAGTGCTATTTGAAATGCAGTTAACCTCATCAAGGATTTGAATTCGTGTTACCCTGTCCATTTTATACGACAATAGTGTAATGTATACGACGTGCATGTGCACGCACACGCATGTGTATGTGTACATACGCTTGTGTATACGTGTGTATGTACAGTCATCTTCCTGATTGTGTATACGGTCATTTTGAAGGATTGTATTTACATAAGCCACCGAAATGAAATCACACGAGGTTTAATTGTCATCATAGTAGGCACTGGAATCGGCGATGCAAGTTCAATTCCTGGACGAAACGGTTTGTACTTAAGTTCCATCGAATGCCCTTCGTAAAAAAATGAATCTCTATCATCTTCTTGCACCAAGGGATCAAGTGGAGCGCACACTGCATTTTCCGGACATGCAAAGGTAACCTTTCTTGGAAAACAAAAAAAAAAAATGAATTATAACTAGCAGTACTACTCATAAAAATGTGGCTTGTGTCTTATCCTGCTCGGGGTAGTGGGGCGGGGTTGATAAATACACTTCTTGAAGTTTATTTTCTATCATCGGATTTTCTCTAACAATTCTAACATCTGCTTAAAGATATTCCCATGAAATGATCCTAACTGAAATCCTTACGTCAATTAGAAACAGTCTTTCATTGTAATTTCTGTTTTTTCGATAATTAAATTGATTATTGATTGTACGAATGAATTTAAAAACTATCGAAAATGTTTCTAATCTTCACATCAAAGCAAGTACGTTGTACTCAAAGAATTCATTTATAGATAAATATAGTAAACATGCAACATTTGTTTAAATATCTGTACTTTAGTTGTATCTCCGTTTTAGTGCCTTGTGCTTAAACCTTTTGATCGAAGGTTTTAGTGATCAAAAAGATTAACTTAAATCCTCAAAAAACGAAGAAGAAATTTTGCAATTATATGGAGAAGGAAGGGAAATATTAGACAGAAAATAAATGAAGAATTTTGAAGTTTTTTTTAACAAATACTTTAGTCCTTCTTATCTACTCTTAGAGCAGAAAAATATTCCCATTTATAAATTTCCATGAAATATATTCACTTTCATTCTTCTATCATTTAGTTCCCTCTGTCCCTGTCTGAAGTTCTAAATCACATGGCAGTAGGTTTCTTGCAACAATTGCGCATGACACGTTCAGTGGGACATGGAAAATCAAGCCATGAGTATTTCATTTTGATATGAGGAATCCCATTTTAATGAATATTTGGAGTAACAAAATATCATATACAGAGATCATTTCAGAAACGTCTCGGGTATTGGGTATTCAGCTTCAGTTGTAGTAAGGAGCTATTGGAAATGTAGAGACAGAGATTGAATCGTTAAGTGTAATCAAAAAGTAATTGTTCTAAGTTTTAATGAACTTGAAACAAACAAAGTACCACAACAAATGAAAAAGTTAAATAAATGGTTCTTGTTGAGTTCGAAATTTTTGAGCTTCAGGCTTGACATAATATGAGAACCTATCAAAGAAAACTTTACCGATGGAAGAATTTTGGTTGAACCGATCAGTTTCGTTATCTACAAGATAATCAGTGGACATCCGGTAAACGTATCCTGGCGGATGCATTGCTGTGAGAGTATCATCGTTTGGAAAACGTTCTTCTCGGAAAGACAAATGTTTATCATTCGTGTAAATGGTTATAGTTCGGGTAACATCTACACTAACATCTTTAAAAAATGTACCCTTCTTCATAATATAATTACAGTGGCAGCTTTAAAGAGGATGTACTGCTGATTACTGTGTTTTGGTTGTAAGAAAATTATTTCCTTAACACAGAGAACATTTCTCAGTGACCAGGTTAACTTAACAAATCTATATTCAGTTTACGATTTATTAATGGCTGACATCAAAACGAAAGAACTTCTACCATGTCACAAGAAGCTCTGTAAAGCCGGCTATTAACAAGCTCGTTACAAATTCCAGAGTGAACCTTTATTGATCCATGCATAATATCTACATTTCCATGAGTCCACAAAATAGTAATTTTGTTGGTACATGGACAAGTAACTTCTTACTACTTCGGTTTATCAGTCACACACACACACACACACACACACACACACACACACACACACACACACACACACACACACACACATGCATAAGAGTTCACATATAGATAACAGTTTACATATAAATATTCAGATAATTATCCATGTGTTTATATATATATATATATATATATATATATATATATAATTCGGTCCAGTTAAACCGGAGTATACCATTATTTGTATTTTTCTTCTATTAGGAAAAAATTACAAATAATGATATACCCAGACCCCGAAAAATGATTAAATTAGCGATGTGAATTAATAGCTAGATGCAGATTTAGGAATAAGTTTAATCTATAGACAAATTATCATAGATAATGTTTAATTAACCAAAACGTAGGATTAATTTGAGATTTGACGTGAAATAAATTTAATAAAATAAAATAAAAAGATGAGAAGAAACCATGTGATGGAAGGGTAACTGAATTAATCGGCACGAATATAAATTTTGAATTTAAAATTCTAATCTTAAATTTCAAATTTAATTGAAGATAAGTATTACTGTATCCTTACGTAAGGTTTTTAAGGAATGTTGTACTTCCCTAAATTAATATTAAATTTGGAGTTTTAAGTTGAAATGTATTTAGAATTGAAAAATTAAAAAAAATTAATTTACTATAAGTCCAACCGGTAATAAAAACTAAAAAACGGAACTGGGCTAAATGGGGAGGAAACTCTTCACGCCTCTTCTACTCACTCCCATCCTTCCTTCCTGTGTCTATTCTGAAGAAGTCCCCTTATTTTTGGTTTTATTGATTCTTATCAATACCCATAACAGGATGGAAATTAATTCATAATCATAATTTGATCGGTTTTTGTTTTTCTTATATATATATATATATATATATATCCATTAGATATGAAGAAGTCCTGTTATTTTTTGGTGTTATTGATTCATGTCAATACCCATAACAGGATAGAAATACATTTATAATCCTAATGTGACCGTTTTTGGGTTTTTTTTTTTGTTTTGTTTTTCTTAAAGGAATTATTGCTTTGTGATGTCAGTTACATTGAGCTCTTTACCAGGAAAATTTAAATGATCATAGTTGAATGACTTTTTTGTCCTGACGGAATTATTCCCGACTCCGGTTTAACTTGACTGAATATATATATATATATATATATATATATATATATATATATATATAGCGGGAATTAAAAAAATATATGCATGGATATTAACAGATACAAATACAATCAATACTCCAATATGAAGTTATGGGAATGGCAGAAGGAATACGTGAATTTTGGGGAGAGTAACGATGCCTAATTTTTCTAATTATCTTCAACGAATAATCTGAAGAGTTAACGCTTTTCTGATTCAGGGAAACAAAAACTTCATCTAATATGATTAAGAGAAAAGTATTTGTTAATGTTCAAGCAATCTTAACACAGAAAATTTATCTATCTATCTATCTATCTATTTATATATATATATATATATATATATATATATATATATATATATATATGTATTTATGTGTTTGAAAAGAAGAGTACACCGAGAGAGTTGCATCGGGAAATTTCGAGCGGCGCCCGACTATTAGTAATCGCCAAAATTTTTTATGTCAGATATTGTGTTAGTTGCAACTATATGAACAATATTTGAGAGGACTTGAATAGATTCTTTGCTGGTCCAATTTCTATCACACTTTGATATATATATATATATATATATATATATATATATATATATATATATATATATATATATTCCTGTATATTATTTGTCGAGCAAGTTGAAGTCCAGTAGATTTTTTTAAGTAGGGCTTTCACAACATTTAAATAACTGGGCAATCAATCAGACCGATTCTTCCAGAACATAGATTTTTTAAATTCTTATGCAATCACTATTGTGTGTATTTATGCATTTGTGCATATTCACATGAATATACATGCGTTTTTACTGGGATTTTAGAACTTGGTTTTTCATTCGTAGGAATTATTCAAATAATTAAAAGGTTTAGTGAATGATTCATTGAGTAAAGGCTCCTAAATTCTTTGATAACATCGTTTAAAACATGGTTGGAATTCTGCGAAAATCCTTTAGTAAGCAAATACCCCCAATATGATAAATGCATGTCACGCTAAAATCCCAGGAATTTTTTGATTGACTGTGTAATAATTAAAAGAATATTTGAAGATTCTATGAAACTAACAAACTATTATCAAGATCTGGCCTAGCTCTTCCTTAAGTCTCACAACTGTTTTTAATGTCCTATCGCACAAATCTGTCAGGTTCCGCTATTGTTTCAAATTGATTCATCACGAGATGGTCACTTTATTCCATGATTCCTCGAAGCTTTCCCCGTGTCATTAATCTACGTGTAAAATATGAAATTGGAACCCAGATTGATTGATATATAAATTGGTTGATACGAACATATTGTGACACATATTAACAGATTGGGATAGATACATTACTCATTAAAACAGCAGTAAGCATTACTAGATTCAGATGTTTCAAATTACCCGAAATATTAAGTATTAACTATCTCTTTCTTTCTTTCTTTCCCTCATTCTCTCTACGGCTCTCTGTCACTCTATCTCAAACACACAAAGAAAAATTCTGACAAACCTACAATTGATACAACAAGCACAACTCTTAGTATTCTGTCACATGAGAATCACAAAGCCTGAAAATTGAAGTAACGAGAGTTTACGATAAAAAAACACTGTTTTTAAATATATATATATATATATATATATATATATATATATATATATATATATATATATATACGTGTGTGTATGTGTGTATATGTGTGTGTGTAAGGTAAAACGGAAGAAAATATGGTTGATAGTTTGTTTATTTTCCGACGATCAAACATATTTTTCTTCCGTTTTACTTTTTGTAAATAGATTCTGTCAGATTCAACTCATTTCTTTCTACATACGTACACATATATGTTTATACATATATATGTATACATATGTATTTGCATACATATATATATATATATATATATATATATATATATATATATATATATATATATGTATATGTATATATATATATATATGTGTGTGTGTGTGTGTGTGTGTTTATACACATTTATATATATATTTGTTACACACTCACACACTCGCATACACACACACACGCACACATATATATAAACAAACAAAACTTGATACAAAAAGCGTTAAAATCCCGAACTACCGTTGGTTGCTGAAATTTATATGTTTAATATAATGTTTATATGTTTAATATAATGTTTAATATGTTTAATATAATGTTTAATATGTTTAATATAATGTTTGCTGGTTTCGATCCCAGCTTAAAATATCAAATATGTCTAGCACCACTGAAGAATTGTGATACAAGGAAACAGTCTTTCAGTGGATGACTATATATATATATATATATATATATATATATATATATATATATATATATATATATATATTTATATGCAGTATCACTAATTATTAACGAGATAAAAATAGTGTCCATTTTGTTCAAAGAGTTGGAACTAAATGAAATTTTCTGATAATTATGGCAAAGTATAGGCATGTACAACGGAAAAAAAATCCGGGGAGTATAAACATTTAGCCATTTAATAAAAATTGTGACTGTTCCAAATTATTTGTTAGTTTTAATTAAAACTAGTACAAACAAGAAAACAAGCCTTTAATTGCTACATATATAGACATGATATGAATAGAATAAAAAAACAATAACAAAAAAATAGAAATCACCAAGTAAACAGTATTCAGAAATGAATTATGCAGCTTAAAATGTGCAAAAGTTATGAATTAACATAAAATAAATATGACACTTTGATCGGGGCGTATGAATATGTGATGTTAATTTTTTTTAGAATTTGTACGAAGGAGTAATGTTGATAAAACGTCGGCAAATCATTCTGTGTGTAAATCAAAGCGTTCTTTGTTGACACAGTGTTTTTTCATATTTCTTCCTTTTCACACCGTCGGATTTACTTCCAGTCTCATATATATATATATATATATATATATATATATATATATATATATATGTGTGTGTGTGTGTGTGTGTGTGTGTGTGTGTGTGTGTGTGCATATATGCATATATATATATATTCAATTAAACATATATATATATATATGTTTAATTGAATTATAAAGACAATGCGTTTACGTTATTTTGTAATGTTATAAAATCCCTGAAAAACTATTTAAAAACACACTGATGGTGGGGTATGAAATGTTCGAAAGCGCTCGGGATAATTTTGGTAAATTCATCCACCAATTCCATCCTGAAACCAAGACACTTATCATCAGGAAACTTGAAAGGATCTTAATAAGATTATAGACAAAATGTGTCTTTATTATTAAATTAAATATGCTTAAATGAAAGACGGCTGCCGAACTACGCGCGCGCGCGCACGCACACACACACACACACACACATACACATATATATATATATATACTATATATATATATATATTAAAAATGGCTGAATTTTACAAATTAGAAAAATAAAATATTGTCACTACACACCAAAAAAATAAAACAAAAATCGATTTTATAAACGAATATGATTTATTATTATTATTATCATTTTTATTTTTACCATTTGTTGCCTTGTGAAATTTTCATTCCAGCATTATCTAATGGTCTTTCACTGAAATCTGAAAAACAGTAAGTCTCAACTAGTTTCCAGGACTCTTCATAGTATTCTAGACCTTCTCAGCAATGCTGTAATCTGGATAGTTTCGATTCAGCCACTGATTTCCAGTTCCTGCAGTTTCTTCTATCGGCGCTGTGAATATGTTTTCATCAACTACAATTGCTATTAACTTAACTTTAATGATCCACAGATTGATCTGTTCTCCGGAAAGATCCAAGTATTTATGGGTCTTTTCACTTTTTTTAAATTTCCACTCAGTCGTCTACTGGAACGGCAAAATCGAGTTGATGGTGAGTTCACATTGTCTTCTCAAATAATACTAAGTCTGGTCTTCTGGTTGTCTGTACCTGAATATTAAAAAAAAAGCTTCGCTGGTCTCATTCCCTTGGGTGGATTCTGGTTTATGCCTATACCATTCTGTAGAATGGTAAATTTTCAGTCTCATGTACAGTTCCCTGTGAATTACCTTTCTCACCCAATCATGTATAATCTCGTACTTCTTTTCTTCTGATTTCCATCATCCGATTATTCCACGATTAATCATTTCACCTTCTTCTCCAAATAATTCGTCCTTGCTAATTAATCACCTTTTATAAATTTTCGCTTTAATATTACTGATCTTTATGGTGTTGTTTTATGTTGCTATTAGAAGAGATTCAGTTTCTCTCAGTACAATTATTCTTTTTATTCTTTCTTCTTGTGTGCATTTTCATTTGTTTTTCCCTTAAAATCTCCAGACATTTGTTTTTCATCCTATTTCTGTTTACTAGTTTTTTAATGTGTTTCTGTCTAGTCCTGTTACCAATGCTGTTAGTGGCTGTTCTGATGAGTCTTTCCTTGTTTTTCTAAAGTATTCCTCAAGTACTTGTATTGATGCGCCTATGAAAACTTCAATGCTAGACAGTCCGTTTCCTCCTTCTTTTCTTGATTCATATAGTCTGTCTCATATCTCTGTACAGCCCAGTCGACTGTAGTCATAACTAACTGTCGCCTTAAAGAGGGATAAGATTATTCCTAACTAGAGACTTGGATTGGATACTAAGTAATCTGATGGTAAGGCTTGAGTCTTGGAGCTCTAAGGAATGTGGAGTACCTCTTCATTGTCATTGCTCCAAGGTCCACTCTGACCCAGTGTGGTAGTACATGTTAGGGTCCAATCTATTCGTCCAATCTATTCGTTAAAGTGAACTGTTCGACATTTAAACTGTGAGCAAAAAATGACGAATGCTGAATTGAACTTAAGAAGGAGAATTAACAGAACATATTTAACTGTGTAGAAACAATAGCAATTCTAGCGAGGAAAAAAAATTAATTCTAACTCAAATTATAAAACGTAAATGACTTACAATCTATTCACTTTCAAATTATCTATTTATATCCATTTAAATGTGTGCAAACAAATGACTAATGTTAAATTGTTTCTGTTTCATATCAACACTTGAAAACCATTCAACTGTGTATGAATAAAATGAACTCAGGCTTTTTAAAAAATGGTGTCTACAAACTATGCATTCACAAATCCTATATTCTATATATATATATATATATGTATAAAGAGGATTTGGCATTAAATAACCTTCAAGGGTTGATATGCCATAAAACCAAACCAACCAAACTCAACCCTCTTTTATGTAAGTCCTTGTGCCTAGTCATCAATTTCCTTGTCATTTGGTCCATTCGTCTGAGTTCTTTACAAGTTGGACTGCCCATATGTTTATTCCTTCGATGAGATTTCTACTGCCGAATTTGGTTTCAAGAAGTTTTCTAATTCTTCTGATGTTTTTCTTTTCTTATATTTTCTTTCATCCATGTTTGTTTGATGATATCCACTTCCAATATTCCCAAGTATTTGTAGTTTTCCTTCTCTTCAAGCGTTCTGATGATTTCCCGATTGGACAGTGTTATCTTTCCATTGTTTCTCTTTCCTTTCTTATCATTATAAGGATGGCACATTTTTCTATACCAAATTCCACTGTCCCATCCTGGTTGTAAATTATCATAGGTTGTATCAGCGTCTCTATTTTTAAAAAATTTTTGCAAATAGCTTGATATCGTCCATGTATATAAGTTGGAAAATGTGTTGCCCTCAGAGCGTTTCCGAATCATATGTGTGTGCGTGCGTCATCATCGATATTACGAATAGCAGTGGCAAGAACAAATCTTCCTAAAAGAAACCTCTTTTTACCTCTATTCTTGTCTGACCTCTCTCAAACAATTTCACCTTAGAATCTTCCATGGCATACGTTATGAAATCTATGATGTCGGATATTTTGTACATTTTAAACACTCTATCATCCAAGTCGTGGGACTATATCCTCTAGACGACAATTTCACTTTCATAGCGATGCCCATATCTTCCTGCGTGCAATATCATCGGTTAGTCGCTTAAACTATTTGATATTACTTTCAATTTTTTTACAATAATTTATCGGATTGTTACTCTAGACCTAGGGTGAAGACTCGTAATAATTGTATTCACACAATGTATTTTTGCTACTTCTTTTGTGTGTTATTTTTTCCATTTACATTGATAAATACTTTTGTAAGGAGAGGAGCAGTTCCGCTTAGTGCAATTCTTTGTGTTTCATATTGTCTGGAACGGCCGGTATCTTGTTCATATTTTTATCTTTCTATTTGTTGATCCTGACATTACTATTATTATCATTATTATTGCATATTGACGCCAGATGTGAGTGATCTTTGCCAAAGAGCAAATGACACCAACTTTTTTAATATGTTCAGCACTGCAGTATAAATTTCTCAGCCTCTGTTATAAGTAAACGTTAGTGCCTCCAAACAAGTGTTAATATATTTTAAAATAGCAATTGCGATCGTTGTAATTGTAATAAATACAGTGGTACCTTTCTTCGAAACGAATGCTCGAATCCTCCTCAAAAAGATGGTGATACACACCATTCGCATCAATGCAGATAAAATCTTCTCCGTCGGTCAATGTCAAGAAAAGAACTGGCAACAAGGTCAACTACTCTACAGGATGTTCATATATTCCAGCAAGACATTTGATCTGATCACCATTAAGAATGAAAAAATGTGCTGCTCCTCAGTATTTCTTAGAACTGTGACCTCATTTTAGGCCAATATAAGAGAATAGTTCAGTAAGATGAATGTTTCATAGAAAACTTCCGCATCAAAACTGAAATCAAATTGGCTGGTACATTTACACTGAGCTTTTTCTTTTGATGTGACCGTTGAGGATATTTCGGGTTGGGAGAAAATTAAGCTGACATAATTGTACCCAATAACACATAAGAAAATAATGCACAACAGAAAGATACTATTTGTTGATGGTGCAGGCTTTGAAAATTCTACAGAGGTTTCCCGATATATCTTCGGGGATGGCTTTGTTGGTTTTTGCCTGCGAAGTCACTAATTCCCTTAAAGTGAGATATAAGATAATAATTTGTGGAGATCGATAATCAGAAGTAACCTTTTGCACGGCGTAGATGCAGCTTAGAATTTCAAACAACATTAGGGCAAGATTGACAACCAGAGCTCGGAAAAACAAAGAACTGGCAGAAAAGAAGGTAAAAAATACTCAGGTCTGTATTGTCAGAAATCTAATCCACATAAACAAGGCCATAGGCAAAAAACTAACACTTTCTACATAAGTACAAGTTACTAGTTGAAGGTTGAATTGTATGATGTTAAACCTTGAAGAAGGACATAAAAAATCTAGCTACGTAAGAAGACATAAGAAAGTGATTGAATGACCTGTGTTACAGCAGCCCTTGAATTCGACTCTTCCTGTGCGTCTGCATTAGATTTATCTGCACAAAGAAAACAAAGCAATAACCGATACGGACTTTATATTCGCAATATGAATGGCATCTCGCGATATTTGTTGGCAGAGTTGTTAAATCTTATACTCTTTGAATTAATACATTTTTCATTAGCAAATTTTATGTCATCTAGTTTTTAAAATAACCATGTGTCATCAACATTTATTGATTATATATTGTTAATTAACAGAGATATACGTAATCCCTGACTGAAAACAAGGTAGTTTTTTTTTATCTTTAGAAAAAAACTTTGTACGTATTATCTAATCTCTCCGCCACGAACTGGAGGCGACACAGAGTAATTTTTAAGCGGAGTGTAGCAAGTTTGTATTCAGCATTTTCCGTCTCTTAAATTCTCTGTTTTACCAAAGCTAAAGAACGAAACTTGCCTTATGATTTACTGGGGAGAGAATAGATGGATGCATATCTTTCTAAAGGGTATTAGTATGAAGATTAAAAGCAAACAGCCGCGTCTAGCATTTGAACTCATGTCGCCGATTACATTTGCGATGATAAACGTTACGCTAAGCCATTTCTCCTTAGAAAAAATCTGTCCCCTAGGCAGAAAATAAAACATACCTGTGCCCAGATCAGAATCTGGATGTCGTATATAATGTATTTACATCTGACAAAATGTTTAATGAAAAGAAATTAAATTAATTTATTCAAATTTATACAACTATTTTATGTTATAATGTTTATATTGCATTGTAAATTTATTGAAATAATTGTTTCTACATCAATATTCATATAAACTCCAGTATAGCTGGAAGCAAAGGTTCTACTAGCTACGTATATTATGCTGTCCATTTTACATGATCTATATTAATATATAATAATAATAATAATAATAATAATAATAATAATAATAATAATAATAATCGGAATAGCAGTTGCCCCTGCTTGGTGTTGTTTAGAATCTGAAATATTGAATTTTATCATTCTAATAGCAGTGCGTTTCTCAATTCTGCATTACTACTTTTCGCCTCCTATTTCTTTGTTTTCGGATTTTAACATCGAGAAAACATTTTCAAAAGCACCAGCTGCCCTAAATTGCTCACAGGATTCGAATAAATTATCCAACAAATACGACTTATTTCAAAATTCTTTGATGTATTGAATAATTGTCAGTTCATACAAGAATCATTAGCTTTGTGTATCCGGTGAAATCTCGCAATAATTACGTATCAAGCTAGAGGATAAGAAACCTTTGTTTGATATCCACTAAAGACACACACACACACACACACACACACACACACACACACACACACACACACATATATATATATATATATATATATACATATATATATATCTGCTCTTTTGTGCATATACATGTGTTCTTAACATGTATATATAACATAGAAGGCGCACTTAGCCCAACGGTTATTGATGCTAGAAATAGAATCAGTGACCTGAGTTCAAATTCTGAAGGGGGCAATTTGCTTTTCTCTTTGTGCTAATCCACTTGGGAATAGAAGGATCCATCATGGCTATATTATAATACGAATTCGGATCTTTAGCTTTGATAAGGCAATTAAAATCACAGAGAAGAAAAGTCGAATTCAAAAGCTAGCAGAACTCCATTTAACAATTGACCTAGTACCACATCTTTCTTGTTGCGGAGCGGTTATATATATATATATATATATATATATATATATATATATATATATATATATATATATATATATATAACCTACTAATGATACACACACTTTAAAGGAATTTATTTCCGTACATAATTACAAGAAGAATGCCAAATTTTTATCGTGTGCTAAGAATGTCATCTCTTATAGCGTACATAAAATTATTGACGACCTCTGTCTTTGAAACGTTAGGCAACGTTTGTTTCGATGCATTTTGTACGTTGATTATCAAGCCAAAAGGAGTGTATTCTCTAGAATTATGGTCCATCATCGTCTGCCTGTATCTTATAGTTTGTGTAACAATATCTGCAAAGGTGTGATCTCGAATTAGCTCTTCGAAAATTCAATCTCCATTCAATCTCCATTCTTCAGCAACAGCAAAAAACGATTGAAAATAATGCAGGAATGAGAATATTTCATGGATTGAAATCATTGTCAACGGCAACCGGCTCTGAGAGTTAACCGTTGTAATTATGTTTACACATCAACATGTCATTTCTGGTGAATCAGGAAAATAATAATACAAACCCCAAATTGTTCTATGGGCACCATCATTAATTGTATCGAACGTTTTAACATGATCCCCGATCCCTTGATTTGAGATTACTGAGAGTACACAGTTCTAGTGTTGTTAACAACCAGAGAAAAACATTCATATTACCAGGCCCGAGCTCAAAACCTGATTGACCTTCTCGAATTATAGTGGTTGTAATCCAATTTATTGGTCGATGCAAAAGTCTTACAAAGTTTTTACTGACAAAATCAAGGACATTATACCACGATATTCAGTCCATACTGAGTTGGAACTCTGATCTTTATTAGTAAAGTACTATCATACCCACCGAGTTTGTTGTCACCAAAGCAACTAGTATTATGAAATAGAACACCGTTCAGCTATTATATAATAACAGTTCAAACGTGCTACCATCAAAAGTAGATGATTTGCCAATGTTCGTTTGTCTGATCGTGAATTCAATTTCTTTTATAGATGGATTATTTGTTATTTCAACAATATCCTCTCATTGTAGAAGTTTATTCATGAGATCTTCATCAACAATTGATAGAAAATTAGCGAAGAAAGTGCAGTCAGATCTGATTCTTATTATTAACAAAAATATTTGCGAATAGGAATCCTATATCAACGACCAAAATGTTTTACTAAATAAAAAAAGGACCACTTTTTTCGGCGACAATTAGGTTGAAAGAGATGTTAGAAAACTGTTGGTAATATTTTGGGGAATAAAGTTGGATTACGAAAATCAAGAAAACACTTTTTGTGGTCATCAAAAGAACAAAAAGAATCTGAAATTTTATGACAATAATTGAAAGTTCTCCGCAAATAATCGAGCCGAGTAAATTCAATTATTAAAGAAATACATTATTTGAACAGTAGCTTTTAGGCCATTGTAAATACGCCATTTGAATTTCGACTGATCTATAAGGTCTCTACTTACTGGATAATCTCAAACTAAATACATTACATAGCCACACACTTGATCTAAAAACAATCCCTTTCAAATATATGTCAAAGTTTACAAATTATCCTGAGGTTTCATTAGGGATATGATGGGGAATCTGAATGATTCACTCATTGTAATTGGTTAAATATCATGAAAATTATATGTATGTCAGAAACTGGCCTATTGAGATATCGGCATGTATATGGCCGAGCTATAAAGAAATCTTCAATTGAAGATTAGCCATCTGACAATAAATATCGATCATCATTTATGTATGTAAATATTTATGTATAGTTATTTACTCCAGTGTAGCCCAAGGCTAAAAGTATGAGGTGCCCTGTGAGAATCGAACCCATTACCAATTATCTGATAATACAGCTTGCTAATCATTACACTACGTAAGATTGCCAATGCATATATATCGACAAGAGAAAATAGAAACTATTCAAAGAAATATATTCATAACTTCCTACTTCACCGGACATATGCACATATTCATTCGATTGATGCACCTTTGTTTTTATCTGACATCATATTAAAAATTTCATTTCTCTCTTAAAATATATTTTCTTCTTCTTAATTAATTGGAATAGTTTTTGTTTTCTGGAGAATATTTTTTACATTTTTGTTCGTTTTTTTATGATCTTATCAAAATATTGCACGAAAATACACTTTTCACCCAAAAAATGGATATTGTGTTTTATAAAGTTGCATCTACTAAAGGTTTAGTCATTTTTGTCATTTTCTGTTTGTCATCAATCAACCACCAACACTCCTTGTTTTCTTTTCATCTTGTTTTTTTAGTTTATCATTCTTACCGTCCTTTATTATTCTACCGACCCTTACTCACCCACAGTGTCTTCCTTGAGATATTTCTTCTCTTTTTTTATCCCGTTCATGATTACTTCTTCTAATAGGTTCTAT
Source organism: Sepioteuthis lessoniana (assembly GCA_963585895.1). Lineage (NCBI taxonomy): Eukaryota > Metazoa > Mollusca > Cephalopoda > Myopsida > Loliginidae > Sepioteuthis > Sepioteuthis lessoniana. The sequence goes on along the minus strand of OY757915.1, from coordinate 120,206,986 downwards.
TAACCTTAGACTCTTCTACCATTCTTCCTCAAAGGAATATCAACTTTCGGCAGCTTTTATTTAGAAACTCTTTATGAAAAATTGTCTCTACTGATTGAAGTTTATTTGTTCTTTCAAAAGAAAATATTTTCCATTTTAAGAAAAGAATTTATTTCTATCTTTTATTTCAATATTTACCGTAACTGGTTTGACGTTTTGGTCGAACAATATTCTTCAAAGATATTGTAATCGACAAGAACAATTCTGGTTTCCAGACGTTTCTGTCTATTTAAGGAAGTTTTCATCAGAATTTTTTTCAATCAATTAAAGAATCCCAGAATGCAAGACATCTATTTTCTTTATGCACATAGTGGAAATAACTGAGCAGACCTTTAAGAAGTAAAATATTTGAAAATCAAAATTAGTGCAACTTCATATAAAATAATTCTACGATATGTTTGCTTCTTAACAAACTGATAATTTTAAATACGAAAAAATCACATAATCTTTCACTTTTATATTGATCAAAGGAATAGATAATTTACAGTAAAACGTAAAGTTCATACTTTATTTTACGAGGATGAACAAAAAAAATCCATATGGTAATACGTTGTAAACTAAAATCTTATCAAAGATTTGTATATAATGTCCAGTTGATATGATTACAATTCACAACAGAATTATTGAGTCGGCAAGTTAAGTGATTATGCTTTAAAATACTTGAACGTTAAATAAATGATTTTGCATCAACCGGACATATGCACATATTCATTCGATTGATGCACCTTTGTTTTTATCTGACATCATACAAACGAGTACAAACGATTTGATGAACTTTAAATATACTGACTCATATGAAGTCGTTATAAAAATATTTTTATCCCCTCATTAATCAGCATTTCCCAGTCTCAAAGTTTTTCCTTCTCAAACGCTACAGTACATCTCAACTAAAAAGTGAATTCCAAAACAGAAACCTCATCGAATCGTAATTCGATGATAATTCGATAAATTGTTCAATATATTCAAATTGCTGAACTGTTATTGAACTGACATGGAGTGTTGCATCAAATAAAAGAATTGGATCTCTGTAGATGATGTACTTAGTTAACTTACCATTTTGGCTTCAGTTTTGTACATGGAAGTTTGGAAGTCATTATTCAGCCATATAATTGATAGATTGATAAAAACGGAACTAAGTAGATAATATTGGGTGTTATTCTTTTACTCAGTGGTTCAGCGCGAGAAATGATATGGATACAGCATTATAAAAAAAACTTTGTGAGTAAGAAAGGCGAGATTCTTGTCAGGGACGAATTTGTCGAGTGGCGTAACAACTATGTGTCTGAATTAGCTGTTTTGTATTTTGCTATTTACAAGGAGTACACTGCTATTCTTGATAAAGTGTCTATCTAGAGTCAATATACACTGTTGAAACACGGTATACTGTTCGCTCTAAAATGTTATTTATTTTGCAGTGAAAAAAATACACATTTGATTTTTCCTTTAATTCCTTTTCAAATAAATCAAAATAGCAACAAAAGCAAAGAAGATGCAGACAATGATTATTGTTCGGTATGAAGCAGTGTATGCTCGAGAGTAGCTTGTAAAGTTCTAGAAAAGGTGAATCTGATTTGGAAAACTTATGACTTTGCAGTAGTACTACTATTTAACCAATAACTGGGAGGGAAGTTCATATCATTCCCAAAAGAATCTCAACAAAAGTGAACCAACTAATATGACAGGAGTTTTAACCTGGTTACTTTGATGTCTTACTTCAAGATCATTAACCAATTCAACTAGAAAACTCCTCTTTTTCGGGATTAAGAACTTGTTGAAATTCGTTGTTTTTTTTTTAAGAATTACGTTTTTTCAATGAATTATTTGCCGGGATATTGTTTTTTCTTTCAAAAAAGCGATCGGTTTGATACCTTAAATTCCTTCTGGTGCTACAATAACTGCAAGAGAAATTGTATTTTGTAAATTTCAAAATGAAACACATTAGGACAATGAAATTAATGGCTCATGTCATTGAAGTCCCAATTACCTTTCGGAATGGTTGAAGTTAACTTGATTAAGAATGGGATAATATTATCCTGTTAAGTACAACAATTAGTTCCGAATAAAATTTCACGTGAAACGAGAAATGGTTTTAAGCTGCAATGCCTATAAAGGTAAGACAAAAGATATACCAAAAATATTTTGTGCTTTTCTTTGTAGACAACTTCACCAATGAGTTAGAAAAATTGAATTAATAATTGCACCAGAATTTTGCGTGAAAGACACATTCCGATATATATATATATATATATATATATATATATATATCCATCCAAACAAGGTGGATGTGACACGGGATCTATTTCAAACGAACTTTAACCCATTCGAATTAAGAGTTTTCCTTCGCTTAGAGTGGTTGCCATACCAATGTTAAAGAGTTCACTCTGTCCAATTATTTACCCTTAACTGGAGGAAGAAAAGTTAGATTCATATCTTTTTCTTGGGTGTTAGTGTTATGTGATTTGAACTTGAACGGCCGTGTTCCCTTCTTAAAATGGTAATCATGACACTACGACCCCCCACCGAACATATAAATATTTATAGATATGTATGTGTGTCTGTGTGATGATTAGTGTTGGTAGAACGAGAGAAAAGTAAATATAAAATAAATAGATCCGCAAATGATTTTGAATTTGCTTAATGTTTCACACTTTACATCTTCTTCAGGAGATTTAAAATGGTTAAGACAGAGACGATTGCGGTCATTTATTGTGAAAATTGTTTTGATAGGAAAGCGATCCTTTTAATTTTGTGGTTTGTTTCTTTGAATGTCCTCCTAGTCTCTACTGATGTTTCTGTTTATATAAAAATCTGTATTTTTTGTATATAAGTATTTTTACGGTGTGTATTTATTAGTATGTACACTCATCTATACTCAGATTTATACACACGTATATTTTCAGGGTTGGTCTCTGTCTCTGTCTCTGTCTCTCTGTGTTTCTGTGTATAATACAGTCGGCCAACTTACATAGTCGACATAACCCTCTTTTAAATTTAAACTACAGCAATTAATTCGGGATCAAAATCTCACCCAAACTACAGCAAATTGTTATAAATTTCACTCTTTGCGCTTCGTGGGTTGATGGTTATCAAATTTCCAAGTTTTTAAAAACTAAATTTTTCTTCGATACTAAAGCAAAGATTATTTTCTGTAGATATATACACAGAGAACTCGAAAGATATCTACTATCATGAATATAGAAAGTTTCTGGCTCTTTTGAAGACCAAACTTTACTCTGATATGTAAGCCATTTTTATACAAATATTTTCGCATAAAACTCGAAGAAAATCAACGAACATAAAATTTGAATATTTTTATCTTATAACCCGCCATTATGCCAGATTTAACTCTGCTAATATTGTCCAAAACAGCATAAATCTTTTATTTTAAACAGGGGAATCATACTTTAATAAAGTCAACTAAAATACGTCTAAGAAAAAAAATTAACGAAATTAAAGGGTTCTTTCGATTGGTGCTTTTATTAACAGCAAAAGCCGGTAATGTTTATATTAAAACTGTTTAAAATATAAGGTGATAAACGATAATGTCACGGAGAGGAAACATGATAAAAGAAAAACCGACGACACTTCATATTCCCTAAACCACCTTTATGGATGTATGGATGTTATTCTTGCTCAGGCTAGGGCGATATTCAATCAAAGCTAATGTTTTCAGTAATAGTGAAAGCTGCTAAGTTCTAACCTTGTTCAAGAGAGATAAATACACATCAAAATTGCATGTTTGGCATAAATAATAGTTGCACAAGTGTTTGTGAATGGCAAACTCGGGCAACTGCGAAAGCCGTAATGTTCATAACTGAGAACACTAATATTCCACTTGGCACGCGCTGTCGAACATGTACCTCCCTTTTCAATAGCCACTACACCGAAGTGTAGGGAGGGTACAAATCCTTTTTTCTAAATTGGTCCACTTATCATTGATCCTTACCTTATATTCCTGAGTGTTAAGCATGGAGGTATCAAGTACGACTTTTGGTGTCTTTGGTATAACTTGACAATCGAGAAATCCAGGGAAAGGAGTTGCCCTCTTTCTACACTTCAGTGTTATTGCGATCGAAAGGTGAGCCTTCCTGTCTCTCAACTCACATTTGCACACACACACACACACACATATATATATATATATAAATATGTATATGCATATAAATGTATATGCATGTAGTTGTATATTGATATATGTATGTATACATATATATTTATATTAATATATGTTAATGCATATCTATTTGTCCATATATACGTGTGAATATATATGCCTAGGAATCTACGTTTATATATATATATATATATTATGTATTGGTATGCTTATATGTATAAATGTATGTATGTATGTATAAATATGTGCGCGCGAACACACACACACACACATATATATGTATATATATGTGTGTGTGTGTGTGCGTGTGTGTGTGTGCGTGTTTGTGTGTGTATTTTTTAAGTTTCTGCTTGCTGGCATATGAGCGTTTTTTTCTTTCTTAGTAATGATTCTTCTTTCATGTTACATCATTTATTACCTAACTTCCATTGACTCCAGCAGAACTTCATAATTGTCACGTGTTTTGGTTGGGAAGCAATTTGGTGCAGTTTCTTTATTGGTATTACTAACATTTTCGTATTCGTAATTCGGAGTACGTCTTTCTCTTCTTTCCTGAAGACTATCAAACTTGTCTTTTTCCAAAAACCAACAATTATATCTTCTATACTTATTGATAAGTGATGAGCAGTCAGATCATATGCTTTTAACTGTTGTTCCTTATTATTTCGAAAGATACGTGGTGCATTCAATAAGTTTCCAGAACTTTTTGTACATGCGTTTCAAATTGCCGTAGACTCTTGATAATTCAGTATGTTATTGCTAGACATCTTATGAGATGACTGACCAATTTTTATGATTTCGGAGTCAAATGAACACCTACAGCAGGAATTGGAATACACCCTACTAAAGCCTGATTGTCACAGCTGGTGAATTTAAAGTTTTAAATCTAGACGTGAGGACACTTTAGAATAAAGATATGCAATAAAAATATGTTTTAAACTTGGAAAAATACCACAGAAACGTATGGAATGCTTCAGACAGCTTTTCGACCATCTTGCATGAATCGAACATCAGTTTTTCAGTGACATAAGAGATTAAAGGAAGGCAGGGTGTCTGTGAGGGATGATGGGAGGTGTGGGAGGAGTAAGGAAGTCAATTCACCAGAGTTGATTGGCCAAAGGGTTAGGGTTACTATGTTGAGGTTTTAAGGGAGTCCAGGAAGAGATTCCTAGGGAAGAGGCCAGCACTCTTCAAATCGGGTCAGTGGCATTTCCACCAGGACAATGCACCAGTCCACTACTCCATTCTTGTCACAGACTATTTGAACAAGATGGGCATCAAGACAGTTCCTCACCCTCCCTGTAGTCGAGACCTTGCTCCCTGTGACTTTTGGTTATTCCCTAAGCTCAGAGGCCTTACGGTATGAGACAATTGAGAAGATGAAAGAGGCTTTGACGAAGGTCATTGACACGCTCACACAAGAGGACTTCCATGGGGCCTTGGAGAAGTTGTTGGAACGGTACAACAAGTGCATTGCAGCCGGAGGAGATTACTTCGAAAGGGGACTAGAGTTTCATGTGTGTACTATCAATAAAAGTACCCAAACTAAAAAAAGGCTGAAAACTTATTTAATGTTCTTCGTACTTCTTCAAAAATGGATTATGCTTCTCAGCTCAAAGCGCTTTTTATCAACTTATTTTCATGAATAAAATGTAAAACTGTATTATTCGGACAGGTGTAGGTCTGTACGTTTTCCTCCTTATTTTGGAATTTCGTGTTTTGGCATGCAACACTTTTCTTGAGAGAAGCATCTCTTAGATATTTATCATTTTTGTTTGCCAAGTTGTGTTATCAAATGTATTATTTCTGTCTTTGACTATTTGAGAATTATGTATCTGCTGTTGATTACAAAGTTGTATATAGGAATAAGTTACGCAAGTTAAGAGTTCTCGTTGTTAAAGGGGTCACTAAACGTTTCATCACTGACATTGGAAGGACTGTAGCAAGGAGTCGATTGCTGTAGTGGGGCTGCTAATTTCAAGACATGAGGGCTGAAAAACATTTCTCCGGCTCTTACGGCAGCATTGATGGAGTCTTATCATGCTGATGTCGAGACAAATGTCCACCCATTATCAGAATATAGCTCTTTCAATTTTTGTTCACTCTGGTAATTTCTCTGTTTTTGTAAGCATATAATATCCGTATTATACTCGACTGTAGATGTTGTTAGATTGTGTAGCTGGTTGACTCTAGCGAGCCGAGTTTATTGCATTTGAAGCTGAATTAAATAAATCCTAAGGATTGAATTTGTTTATTGAAACCTTTCGCATTTTCTAGGCATTAATCATCTATTTCTTTCTCAACTAACACGTGCACACATTCGCACATATGCACAGACAGATTGATTTATATGTGAATATCAATACGTATATTATCCGGATGTTCTGTAGAATCAGGAAGCTAAGTTCTGATCAGCTTTTACTTTACACGAAATACCATTGGATAAGACATGAATCCGTTTTTATCTCTCCGCAATGGGAAAATATTAGATGAAGACTGATCGCTATCCATTTTAGGACAATCTCTTTAGAAATACAGCAACTATAAATTCCAACTCGTCAACGTATCCTGATTCCATGAAGTAGAGAAAGTGTGATTATTTTCTATGTCTTACGGGACTTGAAAAATGTCTGTAGTGTAAATAAAAGAAGCCTAAAAGCATGAGATTGATGAATATGTGTGTGTGTATGTGTGTGTGTGTGTGTGTGTGTGTGTGTGTGCGTAAAGGTGGAGATTATCAATATGATTGAAATTATTTCTAAGAAATTTGTTCTACAATTTTTTCACAAGGGAAAGTTTTCTTTTTAGAATTCAAAGACCTGTACTTGTGGTGTTAGCCCCAAATACCCAATTACTTGGATTCTAAAAGAATACTTACCAAAGACATTAGCATGAAGTGAAAATCAGACAGCTTCGTCCAGGTTTTCATTTTCTGCAACGTTTTTTTTTTTCAAGTCTGATGTAGTATCCACTCATTCCCTTCAGTTCATTCTATTTTTTCTGATTTATATTCAATGTGGTTTCATTTAAAAGTTTGTTTGATCTGAGTATTCCATATTGCTCAATGTTTTATGTTCAGACCTTCTCTTTTAAATTGATAAACATTATCATTAAACCAATAAATCTCCTTGTCACTTCAAAACCTAATCATCATTATCTGCAAATAAATATAAAAAGAAAATACTCCACGATTGGAATTTAGTCATTATATTCTCTGAAATAGTTAATATTTAAGGTATCTAAAACATTGACCTAACTCTTATTATTAAGTTGCAAATAAGAAATATTCTAATACTATTGAGAAAATAAAATCTCTTCATATGATATTTTTACTATGTTCCGGTAACATCCATGAAAAATTGGATATTTTTATATTGATGATTATTTTATTTCCGTTCTTTTCTTTTAATATGTTAAGGTGATAAATTTCTTCCTTCCGTGATGATAACTTTCACTATCGTCATCCTAACAGCTTTTAGGATTGTTATTTTCTATTGGGCTATTCACAAAGTAGATAAAAATGGTTGAAAATGTAATCTAGTTCAATTCTATTTATCAATAACACAATCGCAGTCATTAGCAATTACTCTAAAGGTAGTTTCTTTCTATTTTTTTTTTTACAGAACCTGCCGATAAACTTCTTTTTTATTCTTTTTACAGAAGAGAAAGCTGAAAGACTTAAATTGATGTATTTTTTATTTTGAATATATTTGCACTTGGAAAATGTTTGAGCGATCGACAAAAATGATAATGTAGAAATGAAATGTTAGGGCTGATGAATAGGAATGATGTGGTAAAAATACTCAACCTGATAACTTTTTATGATGAGTACATTTTGCTGAGTAAAGCATTGCATTGTCTTATTGGAGAATCACATCATTTCTACTCTTTCAAAGGCTGCAGAAACACAGTGGATACGTCAACGTGAGCTAGATTTACAGCGAAACCTTGTTGAGACTTATGGTCTGGTAATGGAATTACCAGAATCAGGATCAGTTGAAATAGATCAATAACGATTACCATTTTCATTTTTAACACATAATATCGATTTCACAGTTCCAGAAAATAACAGATTTTATTTCTATGGAAGAGATTATGGCATTGCAATTAGTTCCTTGGAGAAATTTGTTGGCAACTAAATTTATCTTCAGAATCGTTGCTAGTTAAACTAAACTTTCTGTATATATTTAAACGTGTTCATTTGTCATTTTACAAAACAGCATCTTCTTTGATGATTATCGGTTTCAAATCATTCCTCAAAAGATTATCATCCAGAATAATTGAGCAATTAGGGTAAGACATATCAGAAAGTTAACAATAATGAACTTCTAAAAATATCAGTTACTACTGCAAGATTTTAAGTCACAGTACCTGTGTACATAACATTCTGTTATTAATTGCGTTTCTTACTTTGTTTTATGGATCGTGTGATAATGAATGTAAGATTTATTCAAATCTTAAATGTAATGAGATAAAAACTATAGACGACGTATGATGAATAAGGATTAAAATGAATTCAAGGCTTGTTGCTTATTATTTCTCAGTAGTTGTTTGGCTCGAAAGTTGAATATTCTCAATCTGACAAATACTTAATATCACATGAACTTTATATCATCTTTATTGTATCATAATTTTATTTTCTAATATTTTATACTTATCTAACTTACTGTTAAAAATGAAAACAACCATTGAAGTAGTTTATCAATTAATTTTACACAATGGATTAAGAGAATAACTAAAACATTACGGTGTTTTTTTTTATAATCACAATTTCTTGATCATTAAACTTAAGTAATGATGTCATTAGTGAAATTTAAAATAATAGAAAATGGTATTTCTTTTATGTGAACATATCAAGCCTTGAAATAAAATCGGCGAATTGCGAAACACACACACACACACACACCTTTATATATATATATATATATATATATATATATATATATATATATATATATATATATATATATAGGCTCATTGCATTTTGTATCCGTAGTTTATTGAAAAAAAGCCCCCCCACCTAAAATGACGAAATAAATAGCGTCCCAATCCCCAAAATTATATTTTAAATTCATTAGTAACTAAACATTAGAGCAGAACAGAAGAGATAAGGAACTAGACTGTGGCGCCATGAAGATTAAAAGTTCAATCCTGGTCAGTACAATGTTTTTAAGTCCAACTAATTTAAAATGTTGAAATTTTTACAAAATTGTGTGCTGTTCTTTTTTTTGTAAAATGCCGCTTGAATAATGTATTTTAAATGTAAAGACATTCTTTACAGTAAATTTGAATTGAATATATGACTCTGGTAGAATGTATTAGTATACACGGCAAAAAGGCTTTGAATCTCTTCTAAAAACTTAGAAGTCTTACAGTTTGCCCACCCCCATAGCAGTAAATAAGAAAACAAAACAACCCAAGTAAAAATCCAAATTCCAACTCTCCTTAAACCAAAAATTAAAAAAAACAAAACAAAAAAAACACGCACATATTTTAGGGCCAGTATCGGAAGACAGGTGATAATAGATCCAAAAATTTTTATAAATATATTAGTCCTGGACTTTAACTAAGTTAAAACTTAAGGGAAAAGAAAGCCTCCCACTTTTTTTTACGAACACATGGGAAGCAGCATGATGGACGTAAAGGTATGCGAATAAACCCTTAGACCGCTAAGCCTTGTCCTGGACGTGTGAGTCTTGCGGCTTAACGCTCAGGATTATCAGTTCAATCGGGGAACTACTGCTGCTCATCTATAAGAGTGGCTTCTATAGATGAGAATAAAAACAGCCATCGAAAGATAACCATGACCCACACTCAAACCACATGCATAAACCGCATCGCTCTTCGCGCGGGTAAAAATAGGGCGCATCCTGCTGAGGTTGGAGGCCTGGCCTCAGTGTTCGAAAAATCAGAGACAGAGCTCAAACAAAAACTACTAAAATGCAAACAAACAATACAAATTGCGACATTTAACGTTAGAACCCTAAATAGAATAGGTCAACAATCAGAGCTAACTGCATCGGCCGTAGAACATAAGATAATTTGCATCTAAGAACACAGATACACTCACACCGAAGATATCAAATATCACGAAACTGGCAATGAATGGACGCTAGCCACTGTATCAGCATGGAAAAACTCTATCAATGCCACGGTAGGTGGGTTAGGAATGTTTATAGGACCAAGAGCGTTAAAAACACTTTATAGCGTTGAGAGAATACAACCTAGGATGATGGCAGCTTCGATAGACAGATGGATAAAGGGAAAGGGATGCATCCTCCCTTTCCCTAAAAAGGGTGACCTCGGATTAGCCAAGAACTACTGAGGTATAACACTAACATCCATAGCAGCCAAAATTTACAATGCCCTACTACGAAACCGCATAGAACCCAAAATCGACAACATCCTTAGGAAAAACCAAAGTGGCTTCCGAAGAAATAGATCCACACCCTCACAAATATTGACCATCCGTAGAATCCTTGAAGGTGTACGACAAAAAAACCTATAGGCGACATTACTATTTGTCGACTTTACTAAGGCCTTCGATTCCATACACAGAGGGAAGTTGGAACATATCCTACTTCCATACGGCCTACCGGAAGAAACCGTAGCGGCAATAACAAGTCTCTACCGAAACACCAAAGTGAAAGTACGTTCACCAGATGGAGACACAGAATAGTTCGACATTGTAGCATGAGTACTTCAATGGGAACGCGCTAACCCAATACCTCTTTATCATCTGTCTAGACTACGTGCTTAGACCTTCGATCGACAAAATCAGAAAAAATGGCTTCGAGCTGACAAAGAAGAGAAGCAGAAGGTACCCCGCAAAAACAATTACCGACGCCGACAACGCCGATGACATAGCGTTACTGGCGAATACACCCAACCAAGCCGAAACACTACTGCATAGTTTGGAACGAGCCGACGCAGGCATTGGCCTCCATGTCAAAGCACACAAAACTGAATGTATGTGCTATAACCAAACAGGTGACATTTCCACACTAGACGGAACCTCTATGAAACTAGTTGACAAATTCACCTCCCTAGGAAGCAGCGTCTCATCAAAAGACATCGGCACACGGCTAACGAAGGCATGGACAGCTATCGATAGGCTCTCGATCATAGGGAAATCAGACCTGACCGATGAAATGAAACGCAGTTTCTTTCCGGCAGCGGTCGTATCGATACTGCTATATGGATGCACTACTTAGACGCTAACTTAACGGCTGAAGAAGAAGCTAGACGGCAATTACGCAAGAATTTTGCGAGCAATATTGAACAAGTCCTGGTGGCAACACCCATCAAGGCACCAATTATACGGTCACCTACCTCCCATCACGAAAACTATCCGAGTTAGACGAACCAGACATGCAGAACACTGCTGTAGAAGCAAGGATGAGCTAATAAGTGACGTACTCCTATGGACCCCCGCATATGGCCAAGCAAAAGCAGGAAGACCAGCTCGAACATACGTTCACCAGTTATGTGAGGATACGGGATGTAGCCCTGAAGACCTGCCAGAGGCGATGAACGATAGGGAGAAGTGGTGAGACAGTGTCAGTGATATCCGTGCTAGCTGCACGACATGATGATTATGATGATGATGATGATGATATCAGTAAATCTATTTCAGTCTAAATTTTGTATTGTATCACTACCATGATGCTTTTTTGGTTATAGTTGGAGGGAAGTTTAGAGAACAGATCGTATAAGTAATATTACTAATTTATGAAGTATCATATCGGTGGAAATAAGTTGTTTGGGCAGGAGAACAAGTGAAAGTAGCAATCCATTTTTCCATCATTATCCTCAGTATTCTTGTAGATTTTAATATTCCTACCATTTTGCTGATTTTTTTTTCTCAGATTTTTAGTTCTACCCATTTTATTCTTCGGTAGTATTTTGTTTGACCACAAATCATGGATTCAATGTCATTTTTATGCTACACTAATTCTTCAGTTCTTTAGAAATGGGTTCGTGTTTAATTTTCTTTTGTTGTGTTGAGTCTTTTGAAACGGAAATATTTACTATCGAAAAGTTCTACTACTAAGAGACCTTTTCATTTGTTATTTTTAATTAATTGTCAACGTTTCTGATTCCATCTCTGGACTCGTTCTGTCCAAGAAGTTAATATCCATAATATCCACAGGCAGATTCTTGTGATATACTTCAAATCAATTCAAAGCATGCAATATTTCAATTTTATTTTTGTTTCCCCTCCCCTTTTTTTTAATAAAGTTTCATTCTCATTTACATTCCAAGATATGTGTATTTCTACCAGACACTGGACTCTTCCTTCATTAAATGAAATCCATCTTCATAAGAAAAAAGGCTTTTATCGTAATCCTTGATGCAATCAAACATAATTTGGAATTCATTGCAAGGTTTTTGAGTTTACATGATATCATGAGGGTTTATCAGATATCTATGAGTTTATCATCTATGACATGACTTTATATTATATCATATGAGTTTATATGATATCATGTTTTATGCTCTATTATATGAGTTTATATTATATCTTATAAGTTTATGTTTTATCTTATGACTTTATATTATATCGCATGAATTTATATTATATCGTATGACTTTATATTATATCATATGAGTTTATTTTATTTCATACGACTTAAATGATATATAAATTTGTATTTCATCATATGATCTTATATCGCATCAGTCTATACTTGATCATAAGAGTTTATATGATATCATAAGAGTTTATAGGATATCAATTTGAGTTTGTAAAATTTAATATGAGTATATTATATCATATAAGTTTAAACTATATCATGTATTTCTCGGAAGAATCTCATTTTTACTTTTTCTGCCTCTTAGCATTCTATTTCACGTTTATATTTTTATACGTTGAGTATATTTTTTCTTTTTTTGTTTTCTTTGGCTTTTCCGTTGTCGAGGATGAAAATCAAAATGCGTAATATAGTGAAAAATACAACCCTCAAACTTACTAATAACTGTAGACTTATGGATACACACCATCCGAGATTTTTCCCGACGGAGTTAACTGGTCAATTTTCACAGCATGTATTCGACCAAAGGTCATCTTTTAAGTATTCAAGTCTATCTTAACTGTGCAGTGATCTGAATTGCCTATGTTTCTCCTCTGATCTCCAGTTCCCTCAGGTTTTTTTCCAGGCCTTTAAGATACGTTACAAAGACAGCAAGTAGAATTGGGATCACCATCTTCATCACCATCAGGTTTCAGTTTTAACTCTGAAAAAATCCAGTTATTTAGAAATATTTTCATAATTCTATTTTCAATTGATTTTTTTTTCTCTGAAACGGCAAAATTCACTAGATGAGAAGTTTTCTTTTTGTGAATTTATTCTAGTTCTGTAATTGTGACTGTATCTTAAAATCCCTGAGAATATTATGATTCTCATTTTCTCGGAAGAATTCTGCTCTGTATTTACATTATTGGTCAGCATAATTCAATTTTAATCTCTTCCACAATTCCCTCTGGATTAACGTTTACAATCTGCTATGCTTGCTCTTCTATTTGTTTTGAACGAGTGTGATTCATTCGATTATTATTCACTCATTAGAGCTTTTCACAGCAGCGTTAGCCGATGGTTTTTCACAAGAGTCTGATTGACAGCAAGTCTCCTCAAGTGTCCAGGACTCTTCTTAGTATTCTGGCCGTTCTCAACAATGCTGTCGTTTTGATGGTCTCCACTCGTCCGCCAACTTCCAAGTCCTCTAGACCCTTTAGCAATACTTTAGTTACTGTTCCAAACGCACCAATTACAATTAGTATAATGGTCACTTGCATTTTCCACAGTTTTTTCAATTCCCTAGCAAGGTCGAGGTACTTATCCCTCTTTTCACTTTCTTTCAGTTTTATTTTGTGTTCAGCCGGGACAGCAAATTCGACTGTTTTGCAAGTTCTCTCTCTTTTTTTTTTTTTTTTTTGATTATTAAAAATCCGGTCTTCTGGTCAGGATTTGGTGATCCTTTTGTATGTTAAAGTCCCATAGGAATTTAGGTGTGGCATTTTCTAGGACAGGTGCTGGGTTGTGCATATACCATTTGTTAGTATGGTCGAATTTAAGTTTCTTACACATTTCCCAATGAATCACCTTGCCGACCCAGTCGTGTCTCGCCGTATACTCCCTCTGTGTTAATTTGCTACATTCGCTTATTATATGAATGATGGTTTCATCTCTGTCACCACATAGCCTGTATTTGCTATTTTGCTGAGTCTTATCTATTCTCGCTTTGATATGATTGGTTCTTAGCTCATGGTATTTCCCTGTAGTTTGAGTGACAGCGGGTTTCCTCAAGTCTCCAGGATTCGTCTCGTGATTCCGACCGTTCTCAGCAATGCTATCATTTGGATAGGCTCTACCCGTCCGCCAACATCTAAGTCCTCCAGGCCTTTTAATAATCCTTTAGTTATTGTGCCTAAAGCACAAATCACAACTGGCACAATCGTTACTTCATGTTCCAGAGCTTTTTCAATACTCCAGCAAGGTCGAGGTACTTTTCACTTTCCTTCATATTTATTCTGTGGTCGGTCGGGACAGCAAAGTCGACAATTACGCAAGTTCTCTTTTTTTGTTGATTATTATAAGGTCTGGTCTTCTGGCCAGGATTAGGTGATCCGTTTGTACGTTAAAGTTCCATAGGAGTTTATGTGTGTCATTTTCTAGGACAGGTGCTGGGTTGTGAATATACCATTTGTTAGTATGTTCAAATATAAATTTCCTGCACATTTCCCTGTGGATCACCTTGCCGACCCAGTCATGTCTCGTCTTATACTCCTTCTGCACTAATTTGCTGCATTCGCTTATTATGTGATTGATCGTTTCGTCTCTGTCACCGCACAGCCTGCATTTACTGTTTTCTTGCGTCTTATCTATTCTTGCTTTGATATGATTGTTCCTTATGGCGTTGTCCTGTGCAGCTATTTGAAGTGATTCTGTTTCTCTCTTAAGATTTCCTTTTCTTAGCCAGGTCCAGGTTTTCTGGTGTGAGATGTCGTTTATTAGTCGTTTAAAGCGACCATAGAGTTGTTTTTTTCTCCCAATTTTGTTTCCTAGTTGCTGTCATTCTATCGTCTATCGTGTCGTCCGTATCGTTTCTGATGGCCGTAATTAGTCCTCGTTCGTGTTTTTATTTGTAGTCTTTGAGCCGTTGTATCAATGCATCAAATTTGTCTTTGATGCTGGAAAGTCCTCTTCCTCCCTCTTTTCTAGATACATATAGTCTGTCAACGACTTCTCTGGGATGTAATGCCTTATACATAGTCATTAATTTCCTTGTTCTTTGATCCATTTGTTTAAGTCCATCTCCGGTCCATTTGAGGAAGTGTCCCTAATATCAAACTAGGGAGACAGCCCAAGTATTTATTCCTTTGATGAGATTTCCGCTGGAGAGATTTGTCTCGAGTAGTTTTCTACTTCTCCTGAGATATTCTTTTCGGATCTTGACTTTCATTTCCACTTGTTTCATGGTGTTAGCCTCTAAGATACCCAAGTATTTGTAGGTTTAATTTTCTCCGAGCGTTCTAATTTTGTCGTGATTTGTTAGTTCCATTTTGTCAGTCATATGTCGTTTGCCACTTTTCATGATGAGCATGGCACATTTTTCTATGCCTTATTTCATTCCTATGTCCTGATTGTATATTCTAACGGCGTGTATGAGAGTTTCCAATTCTCTTTCATTTTTTGCAATGTCATCCATGTACGTTCGGTGATTGAACGTACATGGATGACATTTTTTGCAATGTCATCCATGTACGTTCGGTGATTGACCTTCTCTTGTGATCTGCTGAGTTTGTATCCGGCTGTGCATTTTCTGAGTATGTGGTTAATTGGTATCATGGCTATTATGAATAGTAAGGTGATAATGCATCTCCTTGGAAAATACTTCTTTGGATCTTAGTTTCAGCTAAGCCTCTTCCTCTTGCTGTCAGCTCCACTATGCAGGTTTGCATGGTCTGTTCGATGAAGTTTATGACTTCATGTGATATTTTGTACATTTTGAGACAGTTTTGGTGAACCATATCATATGCCTTTTTGTAGACAATCCGAGCCATTGCCAGAAATTTCCGTCTAGTCTTCCTCTCATTTCGAATGTGTTGATCTATGTAGATTAATTCTGCTGTGCCTCCGGATCCTTTGAGGCATCCTTTCTGTTCATCAGGGAACAATCCGCGGCTTGTTAGTGAGTGGTAAATCTTTTCCCTTATTTCTGCTGTTCGAATTTTCCACATCATTGGTAGGCAGGTTATCGGTCTATAAGTGTTTGGAGCTGTCCTTTGCTAGGTCCCTTTTGGATTAATTTAGTCTTTCCTTTGGTCTTCCATTCAGGCGCTTGCGCATCTTGTAGACATCTGTTCATTTCTAGTGCTAGTTTGCCGTGAATAGAGGTGAATTTCTTGAACCAGAAGCTATATATTCCATCATGGCCTGGTGTTTTCCGGTTTGATATTCTTTTTAGTGTTGTTTTGAGGAAGTTGATGTGTATTTCCGTTTTAGGGCCTTCTTTAAGTCCCTCTAGTTCTCTTGTAATATTGTTTATCCATTCAGCATTTATGTTTTTTGGTTGCCGTATTTTCGTCCGAAATTGTTGGGTTTCTTTTGCATCCGGTTGTTGGTATGTTTTCGTGTCACTCCCTCCTAATTGTTGATAGAATTTTCTTTCGTTGTTTTGAAAAGTCCGGGTATTATTATTATTATTATTATTATTTACTCATGAGAGTTTTTTACATCAGTGTCAGCTGATAGTTTTTCACTGGAGTTCGAGTGACAGCAAGTCTCCACAACTCTCCCGGACTCTTTTCAGCATTCTGGTCGTTCTCAATAATGTAGTTGTTTGGATGCTCTCCACTCGCCCGCCAACTTCCAAGTCCTCCAGTCCCTTTAGTAATCCTTTAGTTACTGTTCCAAACGCACCAATTACAATTGGTATTATTGTCACCTTCATGTTCCATAGTTTTTTAATTCCTTAACAAGGTCGTGGTACTTATCCCTCTTTTTACTTTCTTCTAGGTTTATTCTGTGGTCAGCCGGAACAGTAAAGTCGACAATTTTGCAAGTTCTATATTTTGTGCATTTTCTGAGTTGGTGGTTAAGTGGCATCATGGTAATTATGAATAGTAAGGGTGATAGAGCATCTCCTTGGAAAATACCACTTTGGATCTTTGTTTCAGCTAAGCTTCTTCCTCCTGCTGTCAACTCCACTTTTCAGACTTTCATGGTTTAGTTGATAAAGTTTATGACTTCATCTGACATTTTGTACATTTTGAGGCTGTTTATTATCCAGGTATACGGAACCATATCATATGACTTTTTGTAGTCAATCCAGGCCATAGCTAGATTTTTCCGTCTAGTCTTGCTCTCATTTTGACTGTGTTGATCTATGTAAAGTAATTCTGCTGTTCCTCTTGATCTTTTGCTGCATCCTTTCTGTTCTTCAGGGAACAATCCGCGGCTTGTTAGCGAGTTGCCAATATTTTCCACATCATTGGTAGTCAAGTTATGGTTTTGTAACTGTTTGAGTCAGTTCCTTAGTTTGGGTCGTTTTGTGTCAATGTGGTCCTTCCTTTGATCATCCATTCGGGTACGTGTACCTTTTGTAGTAATTTATTTATTTTCAGTGCTTGTCTGTCGTGAATGGACGTGAATTTCTTGAACCAGAAACCATGTATTCCATCATGGCCTGGCGTTTTCCAGTTTTATATTTTTTAAGTGTCATTTTGAGTAAATCGATGTGCATTGTCGCCTTCTTCGAATCCTTCAAGTTATCTTGTGATATTGTATATCCATTCAGCCTTTTCGTTATGTTTTTTGGTTGCCATTTTTTTGTCTAAAATCGTTCGGTTTCTTTTGGATTTGGTTTTTGGTATGTTTTATTGTAATCTCCTAATTGTTGATAGAATTTTCTTTCATTGTTTTGTAATTTTGTCTGTGTTGTTTTACCCACTGTCGATATCTCTTTTATCTTCCTACTTTCGCCAGAACATTCTGGTTTATTTCCTCAAGTTGTATTATAAGTTTTTCTGTGTTGTCTTTTGTCTTCTGTTCGTAATTATTCCAACGTCTTTCTTTTTTTTTTTTATCATTTTTGCTTGTTATCGTAGATTTTTATCTGAGTTTCTAGACGAAATTCCCATCCAGGTTTTGATTTTTCTTTCGTGCTTTTTGAGGGGATCGCAATTTTCTAGCAAACTAATTTTGCTCCTGCATAAATTAGTTCATTTAATTCGGTTATATTATTCCTTGATATATATGTCAGTACTTGAATCACTTTATTTGTCCCTGCATTGACTATTCTCCATTCAATGTTTCTTAATGATGGTAAAGTGGTCTTTTCACTGTTAAAAATTCTCTTTAAACTTTCTAGATTTAAATTTTGTTCTTATGATAGTGTTTGTTCTGGGTTGTTTCATTGTGCGGTGTTTGGTTGTGTGTAATTTTCATTATCCGAAGTTGGTGGTTCCTTTCCCTATGGGCTGTTTTTCTTCGTTAATATTTGATGTGCCAGGTAATGTATTATTACTACATTATTGATCATTTATTTTCTGGTGTATTTATATTATGGCAAGATCAGAAAACCAACTCTTCTTTATTGTTGTTCTAACTTGATCAGCAAGTCTCTGACTAGTTGTCTGAAAATTAAAAAGTCCTTGCCAGATCTCCATCATTCTTTTCCTACATCCTATTTGTGTAGGGTTACTAAAAAAGCAGTGTAGTGCAATTTGGTTGTCTTCCCTAGTCCATGTTCTGCGTTTGCGTCTCTGGTTGATGTAGTCCTTAAATCATCATTTGTACCTGAAAAGAGAACAGCCAACATTCGCAGGATGACTATTGGGTCTCCCATGTTGGCTATGAAGAGAGCACCTGCCGATCATGGCACCGAAACCTTTCGCCTGGGCCCCACGTTGGGTAATATTCGAATTTGACATTTTACTATGGGTGGTATATTGTGGCTATACCAGACCCAGGGGTTGTTCATTATCTGCGCACCTGACACAGATGTGATTGACGACAGTCATAGAGACTGTTCATTAACAGCGGGTCACAAAAAAACACCAAAGTTTTAATTTCGTTAAATTCCACTGACTAACTCTAATGATTTATTTCATAACGGGTATCTGTACTAACTTCAGACATTCCTGTGATATCTTTTTGTTTTGTATTTACTGCCTTATTTTAAAATATTTCCGTTAAAATGGTAAAGTTTGAATAAATACTAAGTTCCTGATATTTTTCGAAGTTTTAGGTTAGGTTTTCTTTTTAAATTTTTATATTATTTTGGGAAAATATCTTTTATTTTATGGTTAATTCCCTCGGATCTACATACATTTTCAATAACCCCACAATTCATCTAGTAATGACATTCGGACGCTAATTTTAAACGACTCTATTTCGTGGCCACAAAATTGTTTAGCTGATATCAATTAGGGGGTTTATCAAGTCTTCATTTAAATACAACTGTTAACAAAAAGATTTTACGAGAAACGAAAAATCAATGCTTTGAATATAAGACGATTAACAATACTCATATTTCTTTGTATTATTATCATTATTATTTCTTGGCAGGTTTTTCATACCAGGAGAAATTAGTCGCTTACAGTGAAGTTTTGGTGATAGCAAACTTCATCAACTCTCCGGGACTCTTCTCAGTTGGCCAATATTCCATCCAATAACAGAAGTCCAGGGGTTGGATGGTTTCAAGCTTAAAATATCCATTTACTCAGTTTCTTTTCTAATTTCTTTGGAATAATTCCAAAGTCTCACTCTGTGATTTGATTTCTCAGACACCTTCATGTTCCAACTCTCTGGTGAGGTTTGAGCATTTATCGAGTTTTTCGCTTTTCACTCTTCTATTAGTTGAAACGGTGGAAACGACTCGTTGATGAATTCTTTACTTTTTATTAACTAAAAATATTTATTCATTTATCCATATTGAATGATCTGTTTTTATTTCAAAATCACCGGACAAGTGAATATCTCATTTTTGAGTACAGATTCTACTTTGCGTATATATCGTTTGTTACATCGCTTAAAGTTTTGTACATTTTATTAAATTTTTTTTTTGTTATTATACACATTACAATTTTTTTACACAAGTCTTAACAGATGGGTTTCCACTCTAGTCTAAGTGACAGGAAGTCTACTCTGGTCTCCTGGACTTTTCTCAATATTCTGGCCTACCACAACAATGATGTCTTTTGGATGTTCTCGATTCGTCCTCTGATTTCCAGCTTTTCTAGCCTTCTTTTCAAGCCTTTTCGGACCGTTCCAAGTACGCTTATTACAAGCGGTATCACCGTCACCCTCACGTTACACAGATTTTTGGTTTATTGGCAAAGTCCAAGTCTCTCTATTCTTTCCTTTTATTTTCACGTTGTGGTTCACTGGGACGGTAAAGTCCATCATACAGTAAGTTCCCTTTTTTTAGTAATTCTCACTAGATCTGGTCTTCTTGCCGGGATTTGGGGACCAGTTTAAATCTTAAAGCAGCAGAGAATTTTATGTGTCTCATTCTCCAGAACGGATTATGGTTTGTGTATATACCATTTAGATAGTATAATCAAATTTCAATTTTTTGCACAATTCCCGGTGCATCAGGTTCCCCAACCAGTCTTGTCTCGTCTTATACACCTTTTGTGCTTTTAGAAGAGATTCAATTTCTCTCTTAAGGTTTCCGTTTCGTTGCCATGTCAAGGTCTTCTCGTGTGAATTTTCGCCAGTTGCGTAAAATACCCATACCCTTGGTGTTCATTTCATTCCCGTTTAGTTTTTTTGTTGTTATTCCATTTGTCGTTATGTTACTGGCCGCTGTAATTCATCTTTCTTGGCTCTTTTGAATGTAGTCTTCCAGTCCTCGTGTACATGCATCGATATTATCATCAATGCTGGTGAATCATCTTCCAAGATTTTTTGACACATATCCCCAATGTCATCTGAAAAATAAAACTTTGCTAACATCTAAAAACCATAAGCTTTTCTATGTCTGTCTTCCAGTGAAATCTTTGTATGTAAAGCTTTATGCATGGCCATCAACTTCCTTGTCCTCCAGTCGATTTGTCTGCTGTCAAGTCCATTTTTCAGACCTTCGTGGCCACTGCGATGAATTTTATAACTATGTGGGATATTTTGTACATTTTCAAGCAATCTATTATTCATGATTACGGATCCACAATATTTCACTTTTTCTCGTGAATCCATGGAATGATTATATTTTTCCACCAGATTTCCTTTTCCTTGTGGATGTGTTGATCAATGTACAAAAAATCACCCATTCTTCTTGTTCCCCAGTGACATCCTTTCTGTTTTTTGGGAAACAATATGCGCCATACTTGCGAGTTATACGTCTCTACCTGAATCTGTGCCCTTAGGATTTTCCACATCATGGATACGTTATCCTTTTATAATTGCTAGGGATGGTACCTTTTGTGAAGCCTTTCTTGATTAAATTTATGTCCTCCTTTGTCGGATTAGTTGCTTCCTCTAGTTATCTAAACAATTGTAGAGCCAGTCCGTCGTTAACGGACGAACATTTTTAAAATCGAAATCCATGTGTAACGTTACAACATCAAATAGACGGTTTTAAATAGAAACAAAATAGGCACAAATAGAAGTTTATAACTCTACGGTAACCCCCAAAAAGTTTTTTCTACTACTACTACTACTACTACACCACAGAGACGCTTGTACCACAATGGTTCTAAGCAGACTATTCTACCAATACGAATTAAGTGTCAGTCAGACTCTTGTCTTAACCTTCACCTTGATCAAAAGAAGTGACGAACATACCAAAACACCGTCTTGGTTCGCTAATATGTTTTATTTGCCACTACACTTCGTCTTAGTAAACATCAAGAAGAGGTAAACAGCGAACGAAAAATGAGTCGACTGCTTTTGCTTGATCGAGGGAAATAAAACGTCGAGAGAAAATAGAGAGCAGACAAACATCTTGAATTATCTTCCTTGTTTTCTGTTGTAGTGTAACACATGCTTGCTCGCTGCTCATGTCTTCACGGCTTCACAGCGGGTGTGAGATCCCTTTTCAAAACTCATCCAAAATGGGCGCAGCAATTTTCAGCTGTCTTCACATCGTCATTTCTTCTATTCAACAGTCGTCTTCACATCGTCTCGTCTCATAGTCATCTAACTCTTTTACTGTTCTATCCAGTATCCTCTGCTCTTTTTTGTTTGAGTTCCAGCCAATCAGGACTTGTTGCCAATTTGATGTTATTTCCGTTTCTAACCCGGGCGTCTACTGTTATGATTACCTGGATTTTATGAATCTACCTTTCTCTTTCCTATTCATTTCTCCCTTTTCATATATGTTTTTTTCTTTTCCACCGTAAATCTCGTCTGGACACAACTCACAATCAACTGGAGTTCCTAATTATTTTACACATATAAGCCAGGTGTTTTCCAATTCGGTACTTTTTCATATGTCATCATTCATTCGGCCTTTTCTGTAATGTTCGTTTTGTTCCCAATACGCTTCTCAAAATTGTTTTGTTTATTTTGCATCCGGTATTTGGTTTGTCCTTGTGCATTCTCCACCAACAAGTTGGTGGGATTTTTTTTCTTTGTTTCGGAATGTTCTGTTTTGTTTGTATTACTTGATCTAGTCTCGTTATTTTTTATTTCTTCCTTCGTTCGCCAGAATATTTTCATCTCCTCAAGTTGCGTTGTCAAAGTTGTCTCCTGTTTTGCTATTGTCTTTTTATTCCAACACATCTTTCGTGTTTTCAGTCTTCAGCACTTTTATTTGTTGTTGTTTCTTTACTTGTCATTCTAGTTTAATTTTCAGTTTAGGTTTTGTATTTCTATTCAGGTTCTATATAGGACTACCGACTTTTATCAGAGACTTGTGTCCCTCTCGCATTAATCAGATCGTTTAGTATAGTGATGTTGTTTACTATTTCAGTTTTTTTCATGATTTTTCCAGTCTTTTCAGTCATTATTTTCTTCATTAACTCTTCATTTATTTTGTCATCAAGTGTTAACAAATGTTTTCTGATGTTGGAGTTTGTGGTGTTTGGAATTTTCTTATTTTGCGTTTTAATCAAAGTCAAGTGTTTTTGCTTTTCAGTATTTAGTGTTTCGATTCGAGTGATATTGTTCATATTCTTCACTGTTTATTTGTTCATGTATTTCTAAATTATCATTCGTTTCAATCTTTCTCGTTCAAATATTTATAATTCCTATTATTCGTTTTGTTGTGTTTGCAATATTTTTATCTACTTATACTTGTTTTCATCATTATCCGATCATTCAACGTCATGATCGTCATCAAGATTATAATTATTTGATAAAATCTAGGCTAAACAAAACAATATTCGGAGAAAATGTAATCAAGTTATGATTGATAATAGGTCAATACCACTGAAATACTGCATTCATAGAAAGTGTCACGACGTAATTTGTCTTTCAAAATATTTTAATCAAGAATTTATGAATAATAATGTCAATTAAAAATATAACAAGAGATGCATCAATAACAAGTACCATGACAACAAACTGAAAAAAAGACATACGCAAAACCTTAAACATTCTTTTCTCTTTGGTTGATATGATTTGAATTATGCCACTCAAAAACTGATGCTCATCAACCTCTAAAAGTCGTTATTTTATTATGCCTGAAGGAATGTATCTTTATTTAATTGAATAGAAATTTCAACAAAAAAGACGGAAGAAATATGGTAAGCGAGGGAACAAAATGGATGAATCTGAGGGTCAAACTTTTGCTGAAACCGCGTTAACATTTCCTTTATTGTAATATAATTCTAATTTAAGGAAGTCTCATTGTAGCAATAGACCATGAATCTTAATGAAGGAGGCAGCAAAAATCTATTTTCCTTTCACTTTCTTTGAGGAATTAAACTGTCAAATTGAAAAATAAAACTTTGCTAACATCTAAAAACCATAAGCTTTTCTTTGTCTGTCTTCCAGCGAAATCTTTAAAAGTTCGAATGAGTGACATGATTTGTTTTAAAAAATTATGTTTATTCTTCGTGCCATTTATGGATAAAAGGTTTAAGGTTTATTTGATAGCAAATATTATAAAATTAAGCTTAATATTCTTGAAATGAAGAGATAAGTTTAGCGTACACAGCCTCAACAAAAACAGAAGAGCTGGACTATTATTGATAGTAAAGGATTTGCACATGAGATGATATTGATCTGATTATCAAGAACATTCATAAAGAGAAAAGTGGAATTTCTATTAGCAGCAGCTCAAATTAATACTATATATATATATATATATATATATATATATATATATATATATATATATATATATAAGAGGTGCCTTCAATCAGTTTCCAGACTTTTTTGTACAGGCATTTAGAACTGTCTTAGACTCTTGAAAATTCAGTATGTTATTGCTATACATCTTATGAGATGATTGATCAATTTTTATGATTTCAGGTTCAAATGAACATCTACAGCAGCAATTGGAATACCCTCTACTAAAGCCTAATTGTCGAAGCTGGCTAATTTCAAAAATGCAATGTGGACGTGAGGACAATTTAGAAGAATGATATGAAATAAAATTCTATTTTAAACTTGGAAAAAATGCTGCAGAAACGTATGGAATGCTTCAGCCTGCTTTTGGACTACCTTGCATAAATCGAGCATCAGTTTTTGAGTGGCATAAGATATTCTAAGAAAGCAGAGAGTCTGTGAGGGATGATGAGAGGTGTGGGAGGAGTAAGGAAGTCAGAACACCAGAGTTGATTGGCCAAATAAAGAATTTCATGGATAAGGACCCTCGTGTGTCTATAGAGGTAATAAGTGCACAGTTTGATGTCAGTGTGGGAACTGTACTCACAATTATTTGCAAGGAACTGAAGATGCGGAAGATTTGCGCGAAGTTTGTCCCAAGGGTGCTCAGGAAAGATCAGAAAGAAAGACGTTGTCATAACAGCAGAGAAATGGCCGAGCTGATCATTTCAGATCCCGCAGTTCTTGATGCTCTTGTGACCTGCGATGAAATCTGGATCTACTGCTATGACCCAGAGACCAAGAGACAGAGTTTCCAGTGGAAGCATGCTGGCTCTCCCAGACCCAAGAAGGCCAGACAGAGCAAATCCACCCACAAACTTTTGATGATCCTTTTTTTTTTGACAGCACTGGCATGATATACTTGCACTGGGTTCCCACTGGACAGACAGTCAACAAGGAATACTATGTTGAGGTTTTAGGGGAATTCAGGACGAGATTCCATCGTAAGAGGACAGAAACCTTCAAATCGGGTCAGTGGCATTTCCACCGGGACAATGCACCAGTCCACAACTCCATCCTCGTCACAAGTATTTGACCAAGATGGGCATCAAGACAGTTCCTCACCCTCCCAATAGTCCAGACCTTGGTCACTGTGACTTTTGGTTATTCCCTAAGCTCAAGGAAAAACTTAGAGGCTGTCGTTATGAGATAATTGAGGAGATGGAAGAGGCTGTGACGAAGGTCATTGACCCGCTCACACAAGAGGACTTCCATGGGGCCTTTGAGAAGTTGTTGGAACGGTAAAAGTGCATTGCATCCGGAGGAGATTACTTCGAAGGGGACTAGAGTTTCATGTGTGTACTATCAATAAAAGTGCTCATGCAATAAAGTCTAGAAACCTATTTAATGACCCTTATATATATATATATATATCGTGTAATCGGAAGAAAACTCAAACCTGGTTAAATTGTCGTTATACATTCATTTCGGCGGAAAATATTACTATACTTTCGAAGTTGCATAACAAACTTCAATCACAGCATGTAAAAAGTCATCTGACGAGACGGAGAATATAGTAATATTCTCCGCCGAAATAAATTTATAACAACAATCTAATCAAGTTTGAGTTTCCATCCGATTACACTATACACGCTCAGAATTTGAATTTTGTGATATCCCTGCGAAGTAATAAGGGACTAACAATAACCATACATCGAGCACTCACATAGATTTATATGCTATTCCTCATATATTCTATAAAAAATAATCCACACCCACTGTCTTTGGACGCTGACTGGATATACGTGGGAGAAAAATTGGGCTGGCTATGTGGCACCAGTTATGAAAATGTTTATCATATATTACGCGGATACGAGAAATTAGCTCTTAATGAATACAAGAGTAGGCATGAATGGGTTAGGAAGATACGTCATTAGGAATCGTGCAAGGGACTGAAATCGTAACATACAGAAAAAACTGGAATCTGTCTAAGTGTTGCATTCTCATATACATGTTCATGCAGGATACATACTGACGCAATAAATAACAGACGCAGGAAGACTTCTTTATAAAAATATTTACCTCTCACTTTAATTGTAAGGGTTCGAAAAGGTTGTGTGGGGTTTTACTGTGAGAGGGAGCTGGAGACCGAACAGAAACTGCAATATTTTGACCCCACTGTTATGGCCGTCAGCGTTGTGTCTTTCTCGTTCTCCAGGGCTGCTCAACCGGAGGCCCAGGGCCCAATCTGCTGGGTGTTGACCTTCTTTACTGCATCTTATCAGCATCTTCTCTGGACCCCAATTCATCAGGGCCCCAAGCCCCTTCGGCCTGGTGTGGCTTTCCCTACTACATTTCCTCTGCAACTGCTCTGCAACTCAACTGCCCGTCGAACTCAACTGGAACCGGAACTCAACTGTTGTCTTGACTGCGTTATATAATAGTTCAACGTCCACTCGATCTTTGAAATTGAATGTTTAATCGTCATCAAGCGGAAATAACTGTTATGGAGTTTACAGGTCACTCTCTTCTGGTGCATCAGTCTATGTGTGTACCATGAGAATTTTTTAGCTCGTCTCATTTCATCAGCTAATTTCCGCCCACGTGATTTCCTTTCATGACTGCCATTAGAATGTGTCACCTCCTTCCGGTGCATCACATTGGAATGGCATTTTTGGCCGGGTCAAAATACAACGTAAGAAAATAGACGCATAAAATTCTGGGACTTTGATATATAAACGGATCATCCAATCAGAGCCAGAATACAGTTCCAGATTTAATTAACAAGAAGGAAATAACTAATTATGTAGTGCATTTTATGGTAACAGGAAACAACAGAATAAAAACAAAAGGTGAAAATTCCTGCACCTAGCCAGAGAGCTGAAAATGTTATGGAAAATGAAGGTAAAAGTGACGCCAATTGGAGGGTGATTGTTTGGAAAGGAAATAAGAATTGAAGAATAGAGACTATTAGACCACAGCATTGATGATATAAACCAGAATACGTAGAATAATCCCATGGGTTTGAGCGCCACTTGTTGTCACTTAGGCTCCAGTGATGTAGATATAGCTGATAGAAAAAAACATTAAAGGAGTAAAAAGAAAATGTTTTAGTTCCTCCTAGTCCTCCTCCTCCTACTGTTACTACTACTACAAATAATGATAATATATTAAAATGTGAATCATTTGTTCGGAGATGCACTGCTAACCACTTTAATAATCAACTCATGTTCGAAATAATTGGACGAATTGGCGATGAAAACGTGCTGTAATTTCAAGTTTACGAAAAAGTAAATAAATAATATAAAATAAAGGCCAACTAAAAAAAAGTTATATCATCTTCAGAAAGCAAACGCAGTCAGATTTTGCAATATTTATTCATTTTGATTATTGAACTATTTTGCTTCAACCCTTGTGTGTTCTCCAAAGAAATTCAGTTCAGAGAATCTCATGACACTTTTTCGTTTAATTCAAAATAGTGTGCTCTAAAGGGCAGAACCATCCAAGCAGTCTTTATTCAGTTTGCACAGTGATAGAAAAAAATCAATGATAAAGCCGTGCGGATCAATCCAAAACCTTTGATTAACTGACCACTGTTTCTTGGAGGCTATTTTGTCTGGGCTAGATTCGAGCCGACATTTTGCCTCGGGATTTGACTCTTGTATGCATCCCTCGGTGCCATGGTGAAGGTGAAAGCGGTTTGACCAAAGCTTTCACTTTGTCCCGTTTAGTTCGTCAAGGTTTTTCACTCTCGCTCATGCTTTGTATCCTTTTGGTTGGTCAGTTCCTTTGCAAGTTTAGACAAAACCTTCTCCTATGTGGAATTTTGCTACATGGTGCTGTCATCTAAGCCAGGCATTCCATATTTGCTGACCATGTGACTGTGCATGAAACGAGCAGTGCCATGATCTCAGTTGTCATCGTAGAGAACGGAAGGTATGAAAGAGTGACAAATACCAGAATTAAATACGCTAAATCTGCAGGCTTGTGGTTAGGCTCTTAGAAGTTGATCGGACTGACCGTACGAGATACTCAGCATCTGGTTTGTCCCCGGCCTTCAAATGAAGAAGAATTCGGCAGAGATGTCGGAAAAGGTCATCGAAGCTATTCACTTGTAGTCACTTGTAGTCAGTATTTTTAATGGGTAGGATCAAGGTATCTTTTCAACGCATCAAATCCCCTTTTCCGTTACCGACTTTTAGTTCTTCTCCAGTGCACCAATCAAGTTAGTCTTGACAAAGTCCTGTTCAAATTCGAAGGGAGAATTCTAACTCCCTTTGAATGTCTTGAAAGCTTTTACCTTTACCATTCCGAGGTCGGCCAAGGTGTACCAAATGTCGAGATCCATCGACAGACTTTACTTCTCAGTTTCCTCGGTCAGATGTCAAAACAACACCGCAGAATTGAAAAGTCCAGAAGGAAGACGCTTAAAAAGCCTTTCAATCATTTAAAAGCGTGCTCTTAGTGGATAATGAGATTCGCCGCTTGTCTAGAATGTAGTGCTCTTAATCCTACGAATATCGGCATGTTTTGAGAGATTTATCGCGGGTGAAGGTTAGGGTGAGACTCTGTCATTATTGAGTAGGGCATTATGTCTAGTACTTGTTCAAGGGGTTGCGTGAGATAACTTTGTGAAGAGGTTTGGTATGACGAAAGAGAAGGGTCAGTTCTTTTGACAATCACCGATATTGTGACTCCTCAATACCTACGATATTTTTGGTCCTCCGATAGACGTAATAATTGCTTCAGTTGCACGTCAGTATGATATTCGAGCTGCATAATTACACAAATTTGAGGATGGAAAACAAAAAGCTAATATATTGTTGGAGTATAATTTGGAAATTGAATATTTGCCGTAAAAAGAGATGAGAAATACCAACAGTCTTTCTAAACTGAAATCATAATTGAAAGAACCAATAGAGGTACAATGATTGTTTTGATTAAAGCTGTAGAGAACAAATGAAATATGTTTTATGGAACATAATAAGAGCATTTCTGGGCAAAAAGGAAAAACGATAAAGTGGTACAACCACTTATTGTGAAAAAAAAAAGTAGTTTTTCAAAGTATGACGACGATTTAATGTATGCGGAATGAATAATAATCGCGGACGCCTTTAAAAAACAAAGTCATTTCTAAATCATCGCCACTACTTCCGGGATAGAATTGGAAGTTTTGTCTTGCTCCGAAATTAAACTTTTGACTTCTTGCTTCTGCCCTGATTGACCCTTTTCAAATATCATTAAGTTTTGATTTATGACCGCCTCTCGCCCTGAAAACGAGAGTTCATGCAATTTAAATTTTGACGTCTATTTCTGGCGGTGCCGTACGACAGAGCCAGGCACCGTGATCGTGTGGGAGGACACTCTATTACAGTCAACATTTATTAGTGGTTTCCGTTTCTAAAGAACGGTATCTGAGTAAAGCTATATATATATATATATATAGAGAGAGAGAGAGAGAGAGAGAAAGAGAGAGACAGAGAGAAGAGAAATAAATCGAGAAAACCAATTTGGTGGCCGTTCTGTACTGTAAGATACTCCCAACGAGTATCCTGGATATGACAGGATACCATCTGACGTTGATGCTCAAGGTTTGAAGCTTTGAAAAACGTGGAGTACGTCATCAGTGCCATTACTCCCTTGTCCACTGTTAGGGTCCCATCTCTGGGTCAAGTAGAATTTGCATCCTAAGTACGAAACTAAGCTGCATCTGAAGGGGGCTTCTCGTCCTGGAGTTTAGGGAATGAAGGGTACTCTTTCATTACCATTACTCCAATATCCACTCAGACCAGGACGGATAGTATTTGTTAGGGTCCTATCTATTGGTTGAATAGAACAATTTAACTGTTTACTTCATATAAAACCATTTAATTGTGTGCAAACAAATGATTAATGTTAAAAGAGAATTGAGTTGAATAAAAATACTTAAAACCAT
Source organism: Sepioteuthis lessoniana (assembly GCA_963585895.1). Classification (NCBI taxonomy): domain Eukaryota; kingdom Metazoa; phylum Mollusca; class Cephalopoda; order Myopsida; family Loliginidae; genus Sepioteuthis; species Sepioteuthis lessoniana. The sequence goes on along the minus strand of OY757915.1, from coordinate 120,176,676 downwards.
TTAACTGTGTGCAAACAATAAATTACAATGCTTGGAAACATTTAACTGCCGGCAAACAAAATATCATTGTAATAATAAAAGTTGCGAATTTTCAGAATAAGTTTTTCTTTGATATTTTTAGATGTTCTAACAGTCTGAGAGAGCTTTTTGTGATATAATGATTTTATATCATAGCTTTCAATATCTTTATCATGTTAAAATTTTTTTTCATTTGTTAATTTTATGTTTACACCGTACAAGGAATATTATTCATATAAGCCAACTTGTTTATTTTTTTGTTGTTTTTTGCAAGATTTAACATTTTATTAACAGTGACATAGAATATTTTAGAGAAACTAAAAGCAGATTTTCTATAGGTTATGCAATTCAGTGTAGTGAGGTTCTGGGATAAGTAAATAAATATGATATAATAAGAATATTTGTATTTTGATAAGGAAGTAAATTTAATGCGGAATTTTCTCAAAAACAAATATTCTTTTTCACTTTCATAGGGACACAGTGCATAATTGAACATAAAAAGAAAACCCTACAACAAAAGATCCTCGGACGATTGATACATTCCTAACATTTCATCATTTTTTTTATTAATCTTTTGATCTGTATCTAGAAAATATTTCTCCATACTTCCTGAAATGTATAAGCAAATTTTACAAGGTTGTCAACTGATTTGACCCTAGCTCGCATTTTATGGCGCAAGATTTCACAGAACTTTTCTTTAAGGTTAAGATCAGGGCCTTTGAATCGCACGGAAAAGCGTCAGTGGCGATACGCTTCAGTTATCACCTAACTGCACGTATTCTGCAGGGTTGGGCATTATTATCCTTGAAGATGAAATGTTATGTCAATAGGGAAGCATTAAAATAAGACACGGGTCTCTTTAAAGGATTTTCTCCTGGTACCTTTCATCGGTGAGCTTGTCTTTCAATATTCCAAAATTGAACTTACAATTTTAAGCCTCCAACTGGATGTTCAGCGGACTAGAAACGAGTTTTCTAGATCTTTCATGGGATAACTTCACCCTCTTCTGAACGCAGAATTTACAACTAACACCGTTATTGCACCTCTCTAAATATTCCTGCTAATGTTTTTAAAGGGACATCATCTAAAATAAAGAGAAAAAATTTAAAATATTCTTAAATTTCAAAATATAAATAAATAACGAAGATTCTCATAATCGAATGACATATTAAAAACGTTCGATTTTTATAAAAAGGAATTCAACCTGGAATTTTTTTACCCATATAGTTTAGGCAGTCATAAAATATATATCTCTTAAAATAAACACAATGAAGATGAGGAAAACTTGTCGGAATCAATTTCAGATCACACACACACACACACACACACACACACACACACACACACACACACACACACACACACATACATACATATATATATATATATATATATATATATATATATAGAGAGAGAGAGAGAGAGAGAGAGAGAGGAGACAGGGACAAAGACAGCCATAGAATGAGAGAGAGAGAGAGAGAGAGAGAGAGAGAGAGAGAGAGAGATGGGGGAAAGAGAAAAAGGGTGAGAGAGGTAATAATTCTTTTAATGTGATAATGTTAAAAGGACAAAGTCTACTGACATTAACTTTTGCACAAAAATCTGGTACCCGCTTAGAAGACTCTTTAAACGAAGGGGTTATTCGAAAACATGCCAAATAAATAAAAACAATAATTCTCCGGTTCTGAATATCGCAAAACATTTTCAAGGTACAGACTCTAATACACCATCTAAGATAATTTGATTAAAATGTTCGACAAAATTTAGGAATGAAATTAACCGCCTCTAATTATTTTATAACTAATTTTGTTTAAAAATTAATTCGGATCAAAAATAATAAATCGAGTTCATTCTGACCATGTCAAAAATCGTCCATAACTTGGTTTAGATTTTTTTTCTGGTGTCATGCTTTTGTCAGAAAATCCGAAAAAAATTAACTGAATTTTGGCAATTTCCACATTTAAAATGGTAAAAAAATATTTCTTTTTTAGTATATGTACTTTTTAAATTCACTTTAAATCTATAAATTTCTTCATAAGTAATTTTTAGGAACATGGATATGTAAAGATTCTTCAACTCCTGAAACATAAACTCAAACTTATACGAACTCTTATTCATTGACGAAGCTTTTAGGCAAAAGTTGGAAGAAAAAATTCAGAAAAAACGATATAGAATCGGAAATATTTTGAATTAAAAATATTTACAGTGTAAACATAGGAAAACTTTGAAGCTTTAAACACATCAATAAAAAACAAGCAACTAAAACTCAGTTCTTGACTTTTGATCAAATTAACAAGAATTAATTAAATAAAGAACGAACGTTTCGTTTTATAAATATTTTCTGTTCCATATTTCGAAGAAAAGTGTTTTAATTCTAATTGCAGCCATATTTATTAAATTTCTTGATGTATTCAAAAATCTTTTTATAGATCGGCATATTACGCCAGGGAAAATTTTGAAATTTATTTCTCTTAATGGCCCAGTTTTATTTACCGTGAATGAATCAATAAAAATGAAAACGGCAAAGATAAAGGGCATTGTGTTAAAGATATCAAATAAAAAATAAACAATTGTTTTATATCGATGGAATGTAGAAAATATAAAGTAAAAGCAATGTTTGAGGTTAAATATACCGGGAATGACTTGCCACATTTTGCGAAGAAACGATGACTATTAACGTACTTCAAATTCTGTATGGTTGTGGGACCAGCAAGCCCTACGTAAATCGGCTAAAAGAGTGAGCGTAGTGAGCCTGTCGCGACGCAGTGAAGCTTCTTGTTGTGCATGAACACGGAATTGTAAAATGTCTTCGGCTCATCATGAAATTCTCCCCAAAAATTGTATGAAGTACAATTTTTATCGGAAATATGACCTTTACTATTTTCATACTTGGAGTTATTTTCTCGGGAAAATGAGAGTATTCATGCTTGTATACACACACACACACACACACACACACACACACACACACACACACACACACACATCTATTTATCTATCTATTTAGAAGACTTCTTCGGGATTGTTGGTTAGCGTGCTCCTGGCTAATATACAGTTGTTTAATCCTTTTTTCTAGAGTATTATTGTTTCTCTCTTTGTTTTGAATATCAATATTTTTACATTGCCAATGGAGTGGCTCACTCTGCAATAACAAAACGAAGTCTGGAGTATTTCCAGAATTATTTTTCAGAGATGACACACCTGAACACTTACAAGAGAAAGAAATGTACATCGACAATACATTCAAAACGCTACGGTGTTGGGTGTTGAGACCATTAAGCCCTCTTATTCTATGTGAATTTCATTTTTGCGAAAAAATATTGTATTTCTTATGAAGTTATTCACATAGTGAAACGTATATTTTAATTTTGTGTTTTTTCTTCCCTTTCTCATACCGACGGATTTTATTCCAAACCCTTCACACACACACACACACACACACACACACACACACACACACACACACACACACACACACACACACACACACATATATATATATGTATATATATATATATATATATGTGTGTGTGTGTGTGTGTGTTATTCGGTTTATTATGCTCGTGGTTACCTTTTTTATCATATTGTTTCTTCAAATATTCATTGTTTGTTTCTTATGCGTCATATTCACACATTTGTATTTTTTCCTTTTTACGCTGATTGAGATCAGGTGTATATTTTCTGAGTTAATCAAAATGAGACTAATTTTAGTAAGACTGGACGTGAACATTGATGAAATCAATTTTTATTTATTCAGTGTTTCAATATTTGTTTTTACTCTACGGTACATAAATACATTCAAGTATGGGATTTTATATTCAGTTTTTTCTTACTTAAATTCATCGAGAGGAACAAAGACAAGATTTGTCTTAAACATTCGAGATGTTTATGTAAATTTGAAAATATTTCTGTAAGTATGAGATTCTTCATACGGAGCTATTATTCATTAAATGAGTGAATTTTCGACATGATATGCTTTCTGTTTTAAAAGTAATTTGTTTATTATTATTTTAGACTCTACGGCTAAAATTGTTGTCTTGTGTTAAAGGTGATGTATTGGTATCATAATTATCTAACCTGTTGACGTTTTCATGAAGTAAGATGAAAGATGTCACCCGATTATATAACACAGTTTGCATTCAATATATTGAAGTTCCCTAAGATTTAAACAGAACATCAATGGAAGAAAATATGAAACAGATACAACCCCCCAAAGCTGCACCAACAACAATATATTTACTCATCTCATATATGTATATATGATATCATACCAGTGTTGTTTGTCACTATCTCACTGCATGAATTTGTGGCCGACCAAATATTTTCTCTCCCTAAAGATTGTCGTTTATAAAACGCCATGAAATCTATGGTCAAAGACAAGCCTCATCCATGCTATTAAATATGTATAAAAACTAATATATATATATATATATATATATATATATATATATATATATATATATATATATATATATATTAGTTTATACATGCATATGCGTGTGTGTGTGTGCGTGTGTGGTGTGTATTGGTCACGAAACCACACTGACGGATAGATAGATAGATAGGTATAACAGATAGAGTGTCAGAAATAGACAGACTCTTAGATCGCTAAAGAGACAGGTCGATAGATAGACGGAGAGAAAGATATGAATAGTCTTATACATAGAGAGTGATTAGATTATTTCAAGATTAAAATAATACGAAGGTGTCAGATGATGAAGTCGTCAGAAAACCCTATTTCGTCAGAAACTTTCTCCGTATAGAATTTCTAACCAAGAATAATTTATTGTAATTTTAAGAGACAAGCTTTAAGATGACAATCATTTTAAAAAGTGTTTCTTTATATAATAAAGTAGCATGCGGAAAATCGATTCAGAATATATATATATATATATATATATATATATATATAGAGAGAGAGAGAGCGTGTGTGTGTGTGTGTGTGTGTGTGTGTGTGTGTGTGTGTGTGTGTGTGTGTGTGTGTGTGTGTGTGTGCGTGCGATATTATGAAAAAAAACGAATAAGGATAATTCTAAAATCAATTCAAACAATAAGGATTTTACAAAATATTCCTTTTTCGTGACCAGAAATGTAAAAGAAGTAAAGAAGACTGTCAAGATAATAACGTGGTTTTCGATAATTCGGCTTTCATATTCGAGACAAACAGGAAGGATGACTGAAAGAACACTGTGTCATTTTATAGAAAAGCTTTTCAAATGCAAGTAATCTTTTCTCTTCTTCATTCAAGTTGGATTCTTATCCAAGTGAGAAAATGTATATAGATTTGTTCCATGATTTTTTCTGTACAATTAGATGTAATATCGAGATTATTAAACTATGATACATTGGCAAGAACATAATTGATTACAAATTTTTTTGTAGGCATCTGTTCACACTTTCATCCCTGTCTCCTGTTTCATCTGAAAAATTGCTTTCCTAAGAAAAGAGTTTCAAGTGCTCTGGTTAAAATATTTCTTTGATGTCTTGTGATCCCTACAGGATAAATAAATTGATAGCCACACAAACATGGATTCATATTTTCATATAAATGAAATATTCACCGCCATCGACGTTTACATAGATCGGGTGTTGTGAGATGAACTTGGATGTTTTTAATTTTGAATATAACATAACATACATACATACATCATCATCATCATCATGTCATGATGATGATGATGGCATGCACTCTATTGACTCTGTTTTGTCAGCATTCTCTATCAGCCATCTCTCTATATAAATTCTCAAGGTTGCTTCCAACGTCTACGCAAAGTTGATGAATGCAAGTTTTTGTTGATCGTCAAACATTTGAGTGCCCATGTGTAGGAATCCATAGTAGAGCATTGTTTTTAATTTTATACGTCTCTAGCAATGCCGAGCCTGTCTTGTTCGTCTTATTAGGATAGTTTGTGAGATGGGAGGTAGGTAGAATACAAAAGCGGTAATGTGAGATACTCCTTCCCGGTTTTTCAAAACAGCACGTAGTATCATTGTGTAGCCCCCGTGTAACTTTTCTTTCAAACCATTCGTTCAATTACAAATAGCGCAGTTCTGCAATTTTACGGACACAGTTACAACTTGTAAGAATTCCCATTTTATTTTCTCAGATATCAAGTAGCCATATTATCCCTAACTTGTAAATAGAAGTACGAGAATCGTCTATGCGTATCTTGACACTGACATATATGAACTGTCTTTTCTAATTTCAAAGGTTAGTCGTTTAATGAAAAAATGGTACCATCATGGCAAAAAAGACATAAAGTATATTTCATCTGGCTTCACGCAGAAACCGATACCCATTTCTGCCTTCTCTACGCTTCACAGTAGAAATTAGACTAGAACAGCAACCTTTGCAAGAATCACTCGACTCCTTCTTAGTGGGCATCAGTAATAGTTTATGTAGGATACCAACTGCTTTTTGTGTCTTTTTTGTATGAAACACTTTTCTTTCATTAGAATTTTTGACGTTATATATATATATATATATATATATATATATATATATATTGTAATCTAGAGGCTTGCTTTCTAAATTTATTTAATAATAATATATATATATATATATATATATATAGGAATACATTTTAAAATTTATACATGAATAAGTAAAGTTAGCGACCATAGTCGAGGGTGACCCGAAGCCTCCCTTTTCGATAGCTACTACACCAAGGTGTAGGGGAGGGCGCTACTCCATTCCCAGGACTGCTCCACTTTACCCTTGAACCGTACCTTATAATGCTGAGTGTTAAGCAAGGTGGTATCAAGTTCCATTTTTAAAGTCTTTGGTATGACTCGACCTGGGATTGAACCCAGGTCTCCCGGGCCATTGGCGAACACTATAACTGCTGGGCCAACGGGACATTGGCCCAGCGGTTAGAGTGTTCGCAAATGGCCCGGGAGACCTGGGTTCAATCCCAGGTCGAGTCATACCAAAGACTTTAAAAATGGAACTTGATACCACCTTGCTTAACACTCAGCATTATAAGGTACGGTTCAAGGTATACATGAATACAAATATATAAATGTGCGTGCATGCTTATGATGAGCAAGTCGAACATTCGCGAATAAAGGGAATCAAAGGTAAGACAGGAAAGACAAACATCTTCTGCACTCATTTTTTGCAAACTGTCCCATTTATATGTTATTTTTTATAGTAACGTAATAAAAACTGGGCGGGATTAAAGCCTTTTGAACAGATATCAAATCTTGAATTATCATTGAAGAAATATAGTATTTAACTCAATGAGATCGCTGACCACTTACAACTATCGACTAATGTAAAAAATCTGCAGCAAGGGTAGACAAACATTAGCAAATAACTAGTTTTGGGTTTTATTTCAATTTGATAACGTAGTCGGGGATTTTCTTTTGCTACAATTTAATCATAATTATATTGTAAAGTTGCATAAAATATTTATCTCATAACGAGAGTTTATTTTACGCATGTGTGACGTCGGGGCAGTCTGGCACTTGACCGCTCGCAAAATAAGTCCTAGTCAGGACGCCTGTTTTGAGCATAAGGTAACTGGCAAATAATATGGTTGTTAATTTGGGGCTAGACTGACCGCCGTTGGCAAGGGGTTTCCACATTCCCTTTACATACATCACCAAATCCTGGAATTCTAGGTCGAGATAAAATATTATTCACTGTAGTCGGCAATTCCAATTTCCCGTATAATGTGTTTTAAGGCGAATGAAACATTTAGCGAGAATGAATTAAAGCGAACGAAGCTGAAAAAAGATATGTGTGCAAAAGAAGGAAGCTCGATAGGAAAACAACACAACGAATAAATTTCGACACGAGAGGATATTTAAAATATAACAAAATTTGAATACGTGAGGACCAAACAAATATTTAAGGTGCCGGCTATATCACCAGCAGACAGTCTTAAACACAAATGTCTCTCTCGACAGCCCTTTTCTTCTTTCTTTCTTTCTTTACTTTTAAAACTTGAAAAGGTAGTTAAGTCCACTCGTTCGTTCACAGTTTATGAAACGATTTCCTTCAGTCTATTTCTTTCCTTTTCTGAATACATATAAGTTCCAATATTTGGGAAGGTTAGGAGGAAAAACAGTTCAAGATGTACTTATCTTTTAACTGATTTACTTCGCAGATTCTTTTCTTTTACGGGTCAGCGGTGTTCTATAGAATTTGATGGGAAGGCTCCTGTTATCTTCTATCCAAGGATTCATTCTGCTCTTACCCGGAGTTCCGGCGACAGCTTCAACATATCTTGTTACGCCGACTGCTGTCCCAGAACTTACATTCTTTTCGCGGGCGAGACCCGGGAGTTTTTGGCATCAGATCAGCACGTCCTTTCACGGCGACCTCCGTCCTAAAAACTGAAATTCTTTATCCCTATTTCCTCTGACGAAAAGGGTACAACTTCCGGCGGTAAGGCTTCGGTCAATCATTTTGCTCCTTCCTTCTCCTCCACCTAATCCGGTCATGCTACTCAATAACCCACATTTCTTTTCCGTCCACCCGGTTATGGAGTGCAGGTAGTTTGACCTTTATTTCCAACTGCCTCAGCGGTCAGTCGCTGGGCAGTTAGTTCAAACACAGAAGGGGAAGGTAGATTAAATCTTACTTCTCCCCTCTCAGTGGCATACCACGTGACAATATATTTGAAAGCTGGTGCGACATGGAAAATTTTATGGAGCCTCAATTTTTCTCTTCATATTTAACCTTGACGAGTACTGCAACTTTTTATAATTAATGCAGGATCTCTTTTGATAAGGACTGAATCCTCTTAGTTGAATCCTCAAATAAATCTTCAGAATTGAATTTATATAATACCGAGTGGGACATCAGTACTCGAAAAAGTATTTGTTAACCAAACGATTGAATTTTTTCTTCATTATGTTCTAATTGCTCGTAAAGAGCATCCATAAAAAATTAAACCAGTTTTTAAAGGGTATCTGGTTGCTTAGTGCAAATTTCTAATTTAATTTGCTACAGCGGCGATGAACCGTGACGAATACCTGCAGTAAGTCTTCTTGAGCGGCTGCGATCAATAAGAATTGATTCAGTGAAGAGAACCAATCGATAAAAAACTCTATTGACGATTCAATAAAGCGAGTCGATTTAGGAAAAAAAAACAATTATAAAGGTCTCTTCCGAATATTCTGATTCCTATATCAGTTCTGTGAAATATCCTTCGGGGTTACGAACAGAGTGACCTGGTTCCACAGAATTATCAACCTGTAAATTGACTCATAAAGACGAGCGGTCATTTTTGCCTAAGTGGACCCTGGAAGGATTTGTTGGAAGAATGCAATTAGGATTTGTGTGAATTCATTCGAAATTCCCGGCTAAATTTTAACGAGAATAAAACTGTATTGGCAACTAACACAGGTAACTTACTCGGCTTTTGAATAGGTCAAATATCTCTTTGGCCTCTCCCGAAACGTTTATACTCTCTTAAATAACTGCTGGTCATTAAGAACAAGTTCGTGTTAAGACTCATAATCAATCTCTTTCTTTATATTTTCAGTAAATTTATAATTCCTCAGAGAAAATTAGACACCTTATTATTACAGATCTCATATCCAAATTGACGAGGCATTCAATATCCTTAAAGAGAAGATTGAAGGCGCCTAGTTGCACTTAACTGAGGAGAAAATTAAATGTTTGAAATTGTTGCTTCTGACATAGCCACATTGAGCTAGTTGCTTTCTCTCTAAGATCCTCATATGGACAAGACGTAAGCTACCTTCAGTTGAAAATGAAGTCTGTGATATCAGGAAAGCAATGAAAAAGTGGTCGCTTGACTAATCATTAGGCACGACCCACGTGTTGATGATGAATTTATAGAAGTGTTGAATTTAGCCGGTTACATACGATTCGCCGTTAGACGAGAATCCCTCGCCTTTGGGCATCATATACTTGAGCTGGTAAACGTCACTCAAGTGGAAATCAGTTGGCCTCCTTACTGATTTAAGTATGGATACAATTTTAATGGAACTATCGGCACCCATTATAGAAAATCCAACGCCGTTGGGGAATCAAAGTTACTAGAAGATGAAGATGAAGACAAAAGGCTGAGCTCCTTTCAGTTTATCTTGCAGACCGACTGATATTCGATTCATGACTTAACTTTCGACTTTAGCGTCTCCGAGAGAGTCTTCTAGAGAGTGCCGCATGGGCATCTATTAGTCTGAATTTGATTCTTTAGGCGCAGGTAGAATGAATTTATCTAACATTTTCTTGATTATTAATGAACTGTTTATTTTAAGATAAATATCGTATCTTTTTTTTTCTTTCTAAAAGGTGATCGATGTTTGTACAACGGGTAAAAAGTAATGCGTTTAATTTTTAGTTGAAGACCAGATAAGGAGTTTTTGCATACACACACATTCAACACACACACACACACACACACACACACACACACACACACACACACACACACACACACACACACACACACATATATACATATATATATATATATATATATATATATATATATTTCCGATTTCAAGTGCTTTTATTAAATTACTGCGGATGGAAAACAAATGACGACACACACACACACACTCACGCTCACACTCACACGTGCGTGTACACAAAAGTCTCGAGACTAAATCTTTAAATTTTTTTCTAATTCCTCATTTTCGATGATAACGTGTACACAGCTGAGAAAATTTTATAATAAAATGTCTATATCGAAATAAGTTTGTGCCAGTTCTGAATGAATTCACCCCCATTAAAGTTAGGTAAAATACGGTATTGTAAAAATGTAGCACCTGACATAATCACCCGAACTTTTTTTGATTTCTTATTTGAAGAGTAATCTCAAAGTTTGAATTTGAAAACGTGGAGGACATTAAAAAAATCACGGTGCAGCTTCACACCATTTCAAAAGAGGAGATTCATGTGTACTTGAACCAATGTAAAATGAATTGGCAACGGGCATATCTTGCGGAAAATTAATGTTTAATCGTTTTCTTTCCTGGTAATTATAACTTCGGTCACAATACCTTTTCTACATACCACAGACACACAGACACACATATGAGGTATATATATATATATATATATATATAGAGAGAGAGAGAGAGAGAGAGAAAGAGAAAGAGAAAGAGAAAGGGATGTACGAGATGTTAGACTAATTTCAATATACGTAAAATAAATATATTTCCGAAATAGACAAAAATGCTGAAACTCAAAAATTTAAGCGAGGTCAAACATCGTATCTTCTTAAAACATATATTCATGTTTTCTTTTATAAATCTGTCTTTATCTCACTTTTTTTCTTTCTTTCTTTCTTTTTTCTTTCAATATATATATATATATATATATATATATATATATAATCTAGAGGGTCGAGTATTCACCAATGGCTCGAGAGACCGAGTTTCAATCCCAGGTCTAGTTGTACCAAAGACTCAAAAAGTGGTACTTGATGCCGCCTTGTTTAACACTCAGAATATCAATTTTAGGATCGAGGATAAAGTGGAACAATCCAGGAAAAGGAGTTGCACCCACCCCGACACCTCTCTGTAGTAGCTAATGAAAAGGGAGCCTTTCGGTCGCGCTCGTCGACGGTGGCCAATTTTACTTTACTTACTTAATACACACACTCACAAACACATACATATGCATATACACACATACACACACACGCACACACACATATACACACATACACACATACACACACACATCATATATATATATATATATATATATATATATATATATATTTACTCGTAAAATAAACGATCTTATTTATGTTTAATTATACCGATAATTTATCTGATGTCGAATAAATTTTTTTATAAGATTTGAACGATTTTAGATTTTGAAAAGCTAATTTATATAAAAAATATTAATGGTAAATTTGTTATAAATATCTCTGATATTTATAAGAAATTTCGATAAAAATATATTAAATTTAAAAGAAATGTCAACAAAAATTTACAAATAACTGAAATGACAAACTAAATATTAAGGAAAAAATTAATTTATGATCATCCAATAAATTTATCTCCGGTTTCTCTGAATACCATAAAGAAACGTG